>JAPPVO010000031.1:161282657-161792816 GCA_030407325.1 Camellia japonica | reverse complement strand
GAATCTTTATTCATGTGTTCTTGTAAATATAAAGAGTTTTTGTATGTTATCTCTGAAATTGAATCTATAATAATGGTTTGGTAATGGAATCTGAGTAATAAAAAGGCGGGGCGTTACAAAGATGATGTTAAGGTTCACATCAGCATTACATCAAATTACACAACCACAAGCCTTAACTTTCATTTGATTATAAACATGACTGTACGTGATGACGTGAATGTTCACATTTGATGACGTGAATGCGAATGTTCACATCAGCATTGCATCAAATTACACAACCACAAGCCTCAACTTTCATTTGAATATAAACATGATGTACGAATGTTCACATCGGATGACGTTGTGATAAAGGTGATGTTAAGATTCACATGAGTATTGTATCAAATTACACAACCATAACCCTCAACTTTCATTTGAATATAACATGATATGAATATTCATAATAAAAAGTGGGCAATTACATTATGTGCTGTCAATTACATGATGTTGATATTTAATGTTGATTGTTATTACCAATAGTAATTACAATTACAAAAACAGGGAATATAACATATTATCACTGCTTAAAAATAAGAATTTTCACATGTTGTAAACGTTCACATCACTATATTAGATGAGATAGAATTTTTCGGAATGGTGTTATGAACGTTCAAATCAGATAAGAGAGAATTCTTAAGGCGTTGAAGCCATTAAAGAACTTTCCAGAAAGGTGTCCATTTTATAATATTATCAGATTTTTTAATAAGTTTTATAAAAAGGGAGCTTTTTTGGTTTAGGGTTTAGGGACATTAAATATCAACGTTAAAGTTTGATGAAAAGAGAACTTTTTTGGTTTAGGGATTAGAGACATAAAATATCAATATTAAATATCAACATTAAATATAAGGGCAAAAGAGTATAAGAAAATAGTGTAAATCAAGAAAAAGGACTTTATGGAATAAAAATATACATACATGGGACTAAGTAGGTTAAAAAATTCCTTCATAAATTTCTTGGGTTAGAACACTTTTAAATGTGATTTATCAATAAAAACCCCTATTAAATATGACATTAGTTTTAATTGTAATCACATCTTTTTAAAGTCTTAATTCATTTTTTAACTTTTTTTTTTTTATATTTTGAATTACATGTTATGATGATTCTTTCTTAATCATCAAGTTTTTAATTTTTTTTTAATTATTTTCCTTTGAAAAAACAATATGACAATTTTTTAAAATTCATATATTTTTATTTTAAAATAGTGAAGTATTAGAACTATGCACTGGCTTCAGAAGTTGGATTGAGGTGGGTTAGGGCTAAAATAACTAAAAAAAACAAAATAGGCTTTTTAGTCTCAGGCTAAAAAATATCATATCCAAACTATAATCATTTTATTTTTTTTCTCACAAAAGTCAAAAAAGTTAAAAAGCCAATCGTAAAAGATGATTTTTAGCCCCAGGCTAAAATAGCAAAAAATAAAAAATCAAAAAGTCAAAAAACCAACCCACATCCCAAACGAAGCCATATGCCATTTTTTTATTTTATTTTATAACAAAGCATAATTTTAATTATTAATTGTCAATCCAACCCTTTTAATCTACCTATGCTATATATTATAGTTAGAAACATTTGAAACAAAACTCTTAAATTTATATATAAAATTTTGTTTACGAGAGACAAAATATAAAAAAAATTAAGTATAATTATCTTATTTTTAATAAATAATATATTATTTTATCACGTGTACAGCACACGTGACATGCTAGTATATAAAATATAGAAAATGATTTACTAACTTGTATTATATAAAATATAGAAAATGATTTACTAACTTGTATTGACTTTTTAATTTTTGGAAGAAATCTCATATTCCTAAACAACCCCAGAATGCGAAGTGTTGTTTTGAACGATTTCTTGCTTTTGCCGCCGCATAGTTTAATTACATTTTTTAGTATTTTTAGAAACTAAAAGAAGTTAATTCCTCTATTTGATTTTAGAGTTTTCAAAATTAATTTTTAAGATTTTAAAAATACAAAATTTATGAAAAAAATATATAAAAACAAAAATTCAATAATTTTTTTTGTTTGTATTTGTTTATGTTTTTTAATTCCTTCACAAATGTTTTAATTTTTAAGTATATTTAGATTAGGTCTATCTAAAAAATAGTTAAAATTTTAAAATATCTAACTAAGAATATAAAAATAAGAAAAAAATATGAATGGAAAAAATGATTGATTATTTTTTTTACGAGTGAAAATATTGATGTGACACTTGATTTTTTAAATTGATGACAAACAAGTTTTTTGACCTTTTAAATTTTTGCTTTTTTTTTTTAGTAAAAAATATGATTTCTTAATATGTTCCCAAACAATTCCTAAGACTATGCTTGAATCTCAAATTTGTTAAGGTAATGGAAAAAAACAAATTTGAAAATGAAATGGGGAGATTGACTCGAACTTTGATTTTTTTGTTGGTATCGGTAGAAAATGAATTATAAATATAAAAATAATTGTATCAAGCTAGACACTTATTGCCTAACAATGCATAAGTATAAGATATAATGAAAAGAAATAAACAACTAAGGCTAAGTTTGGCATCTTCAAAATAAGTCAAAAAGGTCAAAAAGTCACTATCCTATTTAAGTCACATCATCTTATTTAAGTCACGTCACCTCTCAACTACATCACTTCAAATCTAACCCATATTTTATAAAAAGTCAAAAAGTACACTTATTTAGAATATCCCAAATAACCTCTAAATGCAACTCTCATAAGGAGAAAAAAAATATTCAATATTCAAGTTTCGTAAAGATTAACTGCCACAACTCTTGAAAAAAAAATGTCCCACAGTGGCCAACTCAAGTAATCAGTTGATTGGGTAGGAAAAATGAAAATGAAAGCATTGTTAAAGAAAATTCTTTAGACTTGTTTGGACCTTTTTCGTTGGATTTGTTCGGACTAACACATGGGTTTTATTTCTTTAAACTTGTTTGGACAATGTCAAATTTATTCTTTGAGTCGCTGGCAATGTGCAGGAGAGGTGTTCACATGATTAGCTTTACCATTTTTTTTTATAAATTTTTTTGTAATATTTTTCTTCATTCAATTCTTTTTTGTCTTTGCGCCAATGATCTAATAATCACATAAATTTTTTTAAAAAAAAAATCTCTCCACAACTTTCAAACTTTAGCATATGGTCCAACAAGAATAGGTTAATAACATCCTTCTGAACAACAATAGGGAACTCATTCAAATTAAAATATAGGAACAATTATAAAAAAAAAAATTCAGAGCTTGAAATTATATAAATAGATACCTAATTAAACGGGTCAAGTACGTAATATAAATTATTCATGATGGGCCCAAAGCTTGGCAAATTGTTGCTCGGGACCTAATTCATATTAAAATAAATAAATAGGGACATAATTAGACGGGACAAGTACGTAACATAAATTATTGGGAATTTATTCATAAATCTATCACATGCCCGGGGTACCCGAGCGTGCTAAACAGTTCGGACTCTCAATATCTTTGATCTAGTTTTACGAGTACAATGTGAAACATAGATAAGAGTCCAAATCCGACAACTTTTATAGAAAATTCATTTTATTGCAAAATCTTTGTCAGAAATGAACTGCATCACTAGATCTCAGAGTCGCCACCTAATTTTTTGGAAAAAGTAAGAAACTCGTGACTCGTGTCAAGACCACTGTTCGTCATAACAAAAAATGTCTCAGTTTGGAATTTTAGGTATGAGAGGGGAATGTCATTAATTAAGCACCCCCGCTCACCCGATCAAAAAATCGGCCTCTACTAAACCATATTATGAGTTTTATTGATTTTATATGTTCATATTCTGATTATTAATAATCTTAAAAATTACTGTCATTCATTTTTAAACAATTTGATTTCATGTATTTTGAAACAGTTTTGAATAGTGTACAAAACACAGAAGATTGAGTTTACAAACATAAAAATCAATTTTATCTATCTATATATTATATAAGGAAAAAGTGATTTCTAGTGAGAAGGCTTGTGAGAGCTCCAAAGTCTCATTCCACAATTGCTATTTTTTGTGATTTTTAAAATATTTAAATATAATCCTATGAGCTAACAAAGTAATTATAGATTAAAGAAGAAAAAAAAAAATGACCTAAAATTTTGAATTACAAGTTCCTAAAATCTCTCCCCTAAATTTTTTTTCTTTCCTAAATCTTATCTCATAACAAAGTAATTATACATTAATAAAACAAAACAACATAAATCTCATCTCATAACAAAGGAATTATATATATATTTTTAAAAAGTTATAGATTAAAAAGAACTTAAAATCATAATTTCTAATTTGTGTAATTTTAAAAATATTTAAAAATAGTACTATTGGCTAACAAAGTAACTATATAGATTATTAAAACAAAAAAAAAAAAAAACCTAAAATTGCTAATTTTTGTAATTTTAAAAATATTTAAAAATAATAATATTGGCTAACAAAGTAACTATAGATTCAAAATAAAAAAAAAAAAAATTGAATTATAAGTTCCTAAAATCACTTCCCTAATATTTATCTATTTCTTGAATCTCATAATCTATCGATCTATACTATATATTATACCAAACTGGCTTTTCATCTTAGAGGCTCTAATCGTTTCAAAACGTTAAATCTAATTTTTTGAATTTTTGATTTTTATAATTTTTTTTTTTAAAACATCTATTGGTTATTCCAAGGACATAAATATTAACCTTCAAAATTATTTAATGCAAGTATATTGCCGGTCAATACCCACAAAAAAGAAAGAAAGAAAGAAAGAAATACACAATTCTTGACCCTCTTCTCCCTCTCAAAATAAATCAAGTTTTTATTTAAAAAGAATATAAATCTCATACAATCTTCTCTCTCTTAAAATAAATCTAATGAAAATGAAACTTTCTCATCTCCCTTAACATGTATATTATTAATATCTTTCACAACTAGTCTGATCTATGTAAATCTAAAATTAAGCTTAACATAAAATAAAAATTAAACATTATATCTAGATTATCTCTCTATTCCGTAATTAAACACTTTTTTATTTCCAAAATAAATTTAAGTATATTTATACTATATAATTTTTTTTTTCAAAATTTCATGATTTATTATTTTTTATAATGATTCCATGATTTCTTGTGCACTCTTTTTGTAACAAATTCTTTCACCTACCCAAAAACCTTAACCATCAAATATTATACTTTTTCCAAGCCATTCATGTCTACCTCGCCCTATAAATATTACATTCATGGAACAATGAAACTCATTGTTTTTTTTAACTTTCTTTAGGACACAATTTGGAGGTTAGTTTATGTTTAATCTATTGTATTATTTAAATAGACTCTTTCATCCTTTAGGTACACTAATTTTTATTTTTGTATCTCATATTTTGTGTATCATTTGTAACGCCCCCAAAATAATGCAATAAATCCAGCCCATAAGCGAAAGAATAATAGAAATAATATACTTTCATTCATCAGAGTTCGTATGCAAAAGATAATACATGCGATATACATTCACAAATGTTCATCTTGAATCTACAGCATGTGTTGCAATGGTAAAATAACTGAAAATTAAACAGATAGTCATATGCCCTACAAGCTCACATCTTTTCAAGTCAATGCTTGGTTATAACAAAAATGAGTCTTGCTCAATACAATTAAACCCCTTGGCTATACAAAAATACAACAAAAGAAAGAAGCCCTTGCTCTCAAAAGTCCCTCCAAGCTATTGCCTCGGCGGAGGCATATCACCAACACCTGAAAATGGTTTTTCCTAAATAGGGTGAGCCAAAACCCAGTAGAAACAATCTAACACAATATATGAATCTTAACAAAGATATAAGTACAATGTGCATATACAATGCGTGTGACAAAACATTCGTACTCTACATGATCATAAAGTATCCAAATTTTATATCTCAATCCATTTATTTTCAATTCCTTTCTAGTTAATTCATTTTATTTCAATTCATGAGCCAATTTTAGTTATCTTCCAGACAACCCAACTGAGACTACAACTCAGTGGTTCTCAAATCAACACAATTACCATACAAACACTTCAAATTGTCATTTTACGGAAATTTCATCCGCGGGAATCGGCACTCATGTATACACGCGGTTTCAGGACTTTCACCCTGGACACTCCGGCCAACTTAATTTCAATGGAGTCCATCCCCTATCTCCTTCCAAACATGGAGTACATCCATTTTCTTCTCCCAAACATCATACATATATCTCACAAAGTGCAATGTGAAACTGATAAACACCAAAGAGTCCAATTCGGCAAATCATTTTGGAAAATCAGATTTTGAATCAAATAATGCCAAAACTGGACTACTTTGCCAGATTATAGAGTCGCCACCTAAATATTTTATTTTTGGGAAATTTAGGAAACCCTGACTCATGCCAAAGGCCACGTGTCCGTCATCACCAAAGTTGCCTCAGCTCGGGAACTTGGGTACGAGAGGGAAAGGTCCTGAAATGAGCACCCCTGCTCGCCCGATCAAAGATCGGCCTTTACTAAACATGATATGTTGTTTTATAAACACATGTGTTCTTATTCTAGTTATTAGCCAACTTTACTATGTGATGCGTACAGCATACAAGTATAGACTATATCGCAAGAATTAGAACAAAACAACTCATGTTTGTTTTTTAAAATGGTTTGAAAGTGCCACCCTCAAGTGGGCTAAAGCGCGGATTTGCCACCCTCAAGTGGGCTTAAAACATGATGATTTGCCACTTCACAAAGTGGGCTTAAAACTCACATTTGATGAATTGTTCCAATTCAAGTAATAAAGCCTTCATCCACAGGCATTCATGCAGTTTAACACTTAAGCACATAGCCTCATGGCAAGCATGCGTAACATGGTAACACTCACATTCATGCAAGTATGCTAAAGCGTAAAACTTACAGTGTACTCCAAGCCAAAATAGAAAACTAGTTAGAAATATGCATGATTCCTAACTATGTTAAGATGCCTAATGCAACACATGCAATAATGCAACTAAATAGGCTCGGCTATCTAAGATGGCATATGAATGCAACAATTTGATAACATGCTTTGAAACACGTATTCAAAGAAGTATTGAAATACAATGCAGTTTGAATGATGCGCCGAGCCTCGGTGCATGCAAGACAAATGAATGATGCAAACATGCAAGCATAAGGTATGCTAATAAAAAATGATCCCTAAACTAACCATTCGAAAGCGGTTAAATAAAAGGGAGAAAGACGTGGGGTTGGAAGACATGCACACACGCACGCACACTTATTACAACATTATGCCCTCTCGAAGGAGGGTCCGAATAAATAATAGCTAACTAGCTACGCTAAGCTAAGCTAATTATTACAAACCAACTAATTAACTAATCTAAGCTAATTAATTATTACAAACCGAATTGAACAACTAGCTATGCTAAGCTAATTAAAATATTACAAAACAAATTAATCTAATTAATTACAACACATGTATTAATCAGCTACAACTAGCTAGTAAAGCAATAAAGTGGCCTTGCGGGCGAGGGAGACATGCATGCTTGGTTGCGTCCTCCCGAAAATCCATCGCCTTGCCACCGGTTGCCTCTGTTTGCACTTCCTGTGATCTCTGAACACTGTACAAACTTCTAGATTGCCTCTGCTCCAACACATGAACACATTGGACAGCCTTTGAACTGGTGGCCGGTCGGCTACTGCAAGTGGCCGGTCAGCTACCTCACCTGGCCAGTCGGCTAGTGCAAGTGATTGGTTGGCTACTACAAGTGGCCGGTCGGCCACCAATTTTTCTAGGCTTCTGGTTTTGCTGCAACAGAGAGCAACAGAGGTAAAGCAATGTATTTGCAAGAAAATGTATGTACTGCCACCCTCCTCATCATTTCTCAAGCTCAAAGGAGTATGGCACTTGGCTCTCAAGCCACCAATCAAGCATTTTCAATGCATGATAGCCAAAGAGCCAAGCTTGTACAAGCTTAATGAATGCGCAAATAAGACTCAAATGGCCACCACCCTATCATGCATGATCAAGGATGATGGTGACCAAGAAAGGCGACATGTTTTATCACTTTGAGTATGAAATGTCCCACATTTCTTGTGTTTGGATTAACGTCCGATCCAAACACATGCAATGCAACACAAATGCTTATCTTGCACAAGTTTTACTTCGCTCAATTCTTGTTTACACATTTTACGTTACCGATTAATCCTTTAACCGATTAAGTCCAATGTGAAAGTCCTCTAATGAGAGAGGGGTCAACCAAAGGATGATTTAAGACATGAGAGAGATCATGCCTTTCTCTAGGAGGAACCCTCAAAAGAGAGTTAAAGCCATTGGGCATAAGCTCTATCTCAAGCTTAAACGCAACCTTAAGGCCAACCAACCCTCAAAGCAAATTAAAAGTGAAGAAATGAGGGAGGTTGCAGAATTTTCAGTGCTGAAATAGCATGCTAAAGACACTAAATCATGCAAGCAATGCATGCAAGACATGTTCAAAAGCCATAATCAACAAACTAGTGAAGAACACAACACTAGAGGCATGCAATATCAAGCTCAAATGACCTAACCAGCTCTGGATAGAACTAAAACATGCCAAAACAGTGGCTAAAACTTGCTGAGATTAAGGCACAAAAGAGTAGAAAAACATGCTCACATGTTAGGCTACAAGCAAGACTAAAAAGCAACTCTAACAAGCTATGAAAGAGCAAGGCAAATGAGCATGTGACAGAGCTATCAACACTAAAATTACATGTAAAATGACATTTAAACATGCAAACATCACAACCAAGACAAGTTAGAGGCCTTAAAACACAATGCTAGTGAAGGCATTTGCACTATAGCTATGCAATACATGGCTCATATGACAAAGACCACTCAAAATAGAGTTAAAGCATGTCAAAACATTAGCAAAAACATGCTGGAGTCAAGCTAACACAAGCTAGAATGATAGACTAACTCATTAGGCATGCTAACCTAGTAAGCATGATTACACTACAAGTGTAAGAAGCAAGCAACAAGTGACCCAACCAGCCAAAAACAGAGTTGAAACATGTCCAAATAGAGCCTAAAACATGCTTGAATTAAGCTACAAGAAGGTAGAAATACATGCTCACATGTTAGGCCATCCACACTTGCAAACAAGACACAAGGAGGGGAGGCCAGCCCCTCCTATTTGAGACCTCAAAACCAAGTTTTTGCCACTGAAATTCCCCTGGAATTCAGTGGTTAAAAGGCCAAAAAACGTTGCTTCAAAAGGCTTTGAAAAATAGCACAAAACTTAGCAAACAAGCTACAAAAGAGGGTGGACCACCCCTAACTCCAAAAAAGCCTTAAACCATCATTTTTAAACCTTAAAAACAAAGGTTTTTCTAGTTGAAAAGTAGGCCGAAAACAGCATGCAAAGGTGGCCAAACAAGTGTGCAAAAATAAGCTTAAAAGGGGTGAGCTTTATACCTTCGATGCACAGCAACAAACAGCAAATTTCAGAGCCAAAACCAAGCTTAAGAGCTCAAATAAGTCCTCCAAGAACCTCAGCTACAAGGTAGTCTAATTTGGTCAAGGGGTTGTATGCAAATATGTAGATATTTCCCACTTTTAAACACAAAATAGGAAGGGAGAGAGGTAGAAATTTTGCTCACAAAATTATATATAGAGAGAGAGGCTCTCAAACTTGCTAACCTTCCAAAATGAGAGATATGGCCTCCATATATAGAAAAATACAAGCCTTGGTCGAAATATCTGCAAAACAGACAGCTGGAGGTTGTGGGAGATAGCTGGAGGTAAATATTTACAAAATATCTGAGTTTAGGACATTAGTGGCCGACTGGCCACTTTTCTGGCCGACCGGCCACCCCTGGTGGCCGACAGCCCACATTTGTGGCCGACAGCATCTGCTCTCCAGGTCCAACTTCAAATGGGCATATCTCCTTCATCTGGACTCCTTTTCAAGTCATTCTTGTGTCTAAATTGAAACCCCGGAAGTAAGCTTTTCAATGGTGGCAGTCTCGCATCAAAATTCCAAGTGTACAAAAAGTTATGCTCATTTTAGTGAAGACTGCTCAGTTTTGGCTCAACTGGATTCATGCCCAACTTCAACCAGCCATATCTCCCTCATCCGGACTCGGCTTTAGGAGATTCTTGAGTGTAAAATGAAGCCCCGAAAGTCTTCTTTCCAACGGTGGTAGCCTCATAACTGAAATCCAAATGTACAAATGGATAGGCCCGATTTAGCCAGAGCTGCTCGACTCTCACTTAACGGTTCATGCCCATCTTCTTCCCCAACTAGGTTTCTTCCCTCTCCTCCAATTTTCTTCAACTTCAAACCTCTAAATAAGATGTTTTAAAGATATTTTCAAAGAGTTCACCTCTCTTTCTTTCATTTCTACTTTGTCCTTGCTCGGTTTATCGAAAAGCGCAACATTTAACGAAATGCGAGCCTTGGAACATCGTAGGAACTTTGTTTCAAAAATATTTTGAAAGAGAGGGTTTTAAGGTCTAAAATCTTTTTTAGTCAAAATAGTTTTGGTCCAAAAATGGGTGTAAGGTTGGGATTTGACGCTCTCCTTGCCAAGGAAAATGAACCTTTGCATTGCATAGCTTGCACCATCAACTAAAAAAATCAGTGGCGCCCAAGTTTTAAGGGCGGTAAAAAATGGGGTGTTTACACCATGGTGAAGTCATGTTGTAAAGTTTTGACGGCGGAATATTCATGCGATTGGCATGAATTTGACCTTTGTGGCATCGTGTAGACGTCCCCGAACGCCCCGGGAGGGTTAAGTCCCGTTCTGTTCATATTGGGGTCACTACAGTTCAAGGACTCAAATGTCACGGTTCTTAATCTTGAACCAAAGAGTCCAAATCCGGCAAATCGTTTTGGAAAACAGATTTTTGAAAGAAGTGCCAAACATGGACTGCTTTGCCAGATAACAGAGTCGCCACCTAAATATTTTAAAATGGGAAATTTAGGAAACCCTGACTCGGTGCCAAAGGCCACGTGTCCGTCATCACCAAAGTTGGCTCGGGAACTTGGGTACGATTGGGGAAGGTCACATCGTGAGCACCCCCGCTCGCCCGGTCAAAGACCGGCCTCTACTAACCATGATATCTTATTTTGAAAACTTTGTGAGTTCTTATTCCGATTATTAGCCTAGGTTACTATGTGATGCTCGCAGCAAACAAGTATAGACTGGGTCGCCTGAATTGGAACAAAACATTTCATGTTTGTTTGTTTGAAAATGGTTTGATGGTGCTACCCGCAGGTAGGCTAAGACGCGGATTTGCCACCCTCAGGTGGGCTTAGAAAACATGATTTTGCCACTATCTAGTGGGCTTAAAACAAACATTCGATGAATTGTCCCAATTCAAATAACTCAACCTCCACCCACAGGCATTCAAGGCAGTTATATCACATAAGCATATAGCCTCATGGTAAGCATGCTATTCATGGCAACACTCACACGCATGCAAGGATGCTAAAGCATAAAACTCACCTAGTACTCCAAGCCAAAACATGAACCGATTAGAAATCATGCATGATCCTAATTATACAGAATTGCCTAATGCAACGCATGCAAAGATGCAAATTATAGCAGGCTCGGCTATCCTAAACATGGGATATGAAGTGCTACAGCTAACATATATTCAATTTGGAAATTGAAATACAAATGCAGTTTGTATGATGCGCCGAGCCCGGTGCGTGCAAAACAGATGAATGAATGCAAACATGCTGTCATACTGTATGCTAATTGAAATATGCCCTATATCTAACCATCGTAAGCGGTAAATAAAAGGGAGAAAGAAATGGGGGTTGGAAGACATACATCACACTCACCCACACTTATTACAGTTATGCCCTCGCGCAGAGGGTCCGAATAAATATACAGTCCGAAATAAACAGTCCGAAATAATACAGATTCCTAATTAATTAGCAATTAAACTAAGAAAGCGGTAAATCGGTTTGCAAGCCGGGGGCTGCCTCGCTTCTGATGAATAATGTATGCTGGACTGTGTTGCGCGGAAATCCACTGGGATGCCCGATTCAGCCTCTGTTCGCAGTGTTTCTTGAAATGTGTGCCCGACTCTGAAAAGTTGCTGATCCTCTATTTTGCTGCAACAGAGAGCAGGAAGAGGGCATAGCAATGTATTTCACAAATATATGCATGCCTCGATCCTCGTGCCACCAATCACGCATACCGATGCATGATGGCCGAGGAATCGGATTGCACAACTCAATATGGGATGAAATGCATGAATGCTACAATGAAAACCTAACTCCATCATGGGTTATCCGGAGTGTCGGTGACTGGGGAATTGAGACCCGTTTCGTCACTCGGAGTACGAAACGTGCCTCGTTTCCCGTGCCCGGGCTAACTCCTATCCCGAACACGATGCGATATGCATGATATGCATGATATGCATGAAATGCAACTAAGATATAGCCTAGTATGCTCGATGCTATGAAAGTGAGATGAAAATGAGACGCCTCGAAAAGCGCGTACGCGTGCACGCAAACTGAGGCGATGATGTGAAATGCAAATCGGATAAAACCGAAGTGCCTCGAAATGCGTGCACACGGGCACGCAAACCGAGGCGATGATATGAAATGCAAATCGGATAAAACCGAAGTGCCTCGAAATGTGTGCCCACAGGCACGCACACCGAGGCGATGATATGAAGTGCAAAATCGGATAAAACCGAAGTGCCTCGAAATGTGTGCCCACAGGCACGCACACCGAGGCGATGATCCCAAGGCATGAAATGGCATACACAATGCAAATGGACTTACACTAACATGAGCGGACCTCGGCCGCACTCACATAAGAGGCCGTCGGATAAAAATGAGCTGCCTCGAAATGCGTGTCCACGGGCACGCAAACCGAGGCGGTGACATACGCAATGCAAATGACATGGCAATGATAGGTAACGATGCTAAAATGAGATGTCTCGAAGTGCGTGCCCGCGGGCACGCAAACCGAGAAAAATGGCATACGGAATGCAACAGATCTAAAATGGCATACGGAATGCGATATGGGCTTATACTAACATGAGAGGGCCTCAGCCGCACTCACACAAGAGGCCGTAAGATGAAAATGAGCTGTCTCGAAATGCGTGCCCACGGGCACGCAAACCGAGGCGGTGGCATACGCAATGCAAATGACATGAAAACGCAAATTGGGCTTACACTAACATGAGAGGGCCTCGGCCGCACTCACATCAGATGCCGTCGGATAAAAATGAAGTGCCTCGACATGCGCGCCCACGGGCACGCAAACCGAGGCGATGGCATACGGAATGCAAATGACATACAAATAAAATGTGGCGAATGGCATATGGAGAGTGCAAATTTCAGCAGCTAAAATGATGCACAAATAGCCCCCGAATTATAACAAAATTACACTCGATGCCCGAAATGCGATGTAATGCACCCGAAATGGCCTACGGCCCTACTAAACATGCAAAATTGATACATGAAAGCAAAAACAGTAGCAAGGCAGCCCCAAATATGGCATTTTTTCAGTACAAAGCAAGGCTAAATAACAACCACAAATACGGCAAAAATAGCTTGCAAAAATGGGGAAAAAGAAGGGAATTACAAAGCAAGTGATATGTACAATGCTCAAACCCAAAAACACAGTTCTACAAAATTAAATAAGGGCCAAAAATATGCACATTTATAAGAGATGACAACCTCCAATTCAGTGTGTAGATATACTAAACATAGCATGCAAAATTTGGGTCAACAAGGGCTATAAAGAGAGGTACCATAAGCAAGCATCAAACAATTTTGAACCCTTAACAAAAGATGAAGAATAGACAATTCTAAGACACTTTCTAAGACTGATGAAGACTCAAATCAGTGGCTAAGCAAGCCTAAACAAACATGCAATTTTACGGTAAATTGAAGGATTACAAAACAAGTACCAAAACCAGTCATCAAATGGCCTAAGACCCTTAACAAAGAATGAATAATGGACCAAAATAAGGCACTCTCTAAGCCTGATGAAGGCTGAAATCCGAAGCATGGTGAGCTTAAAAATGCATGCAAAATGGGAGTGGAACAAGAATTCAAAGCAAGTGATATGTAGAGCAAGAAAACCAGGTTGAGCCCTTCTTCAATGTTGAAGAGGGGCTCAAAATAAGCACAATCACAGTATGTTACAAGTTCCAAATCAGATCACAAATAGGCCAAAACAATCATGCAATTTTACGGTAAAATGGAAGCATTTCAAAGGAAGTACATGCTAGAGCCACCAAACAGGGTTGAGCCCTTCTTCAATATTGAAGAGGGGCTCAAAATAAGCCCACTCACAGTATATAGTATGCTCGAAATCAGATCACTCAAAAGCTAAGCAAAGCATGCAATTTAATGGCCTAAAGAGTGCTATTGAAGAAAGTATATCATAGAGACACCAAACAGGGTTGGGCCCTTCTACAATGTTGTAGAGGGGCTCAAAATAAGCACAAAACCAGAAGATGTCAGAACCCAAAACAGATCACAAGTAGGGTAGAAATTTGAAGCAAAAAAATGCAAGAAAAGGGGAATTGGTGACTTACCCTTGAAGATCAAGCTTTCTTTGCTTCTTGGCTTGAATTTGTTGATCCCTAACCTCTGAAAATTACTCCCTTGCTGCTGAAATGGAGGTGGTGTTGGTTGTGCTTGGAGTTGATGAAGGAATGGAAGCAAAACTTGGATGTTTGAAGCTTTTTGGAAGAGAGGAATGGAGGAGATGCATGTATGGAGCTCTCAAGGGATTTTCCTAACCTCAAAACCAGCTGGGAGCTGCTGGTTTTTATGGCCAAAAGAGAGGTCAAAAGGTGGAAAAAAATATCTAGATATTTTGCTCAAAATATCTTTCAAAATATCTAGATATTTTGCTCTAAATAAAAAGTGGCGTTCGGCCACGAAGTGGGCATCAGAGGCCCCAGTGTTCCTCAAAATGACAAAACAGAGGTTCCTGCCAAAAATCGGAGAAAACCGATGCGAAACGAATGCTCGGGGGCCAAACCGCGAGGTTCGGGGCCCGAAAACCGGCTATAAGCACCGAAAGTGGCATACAGCCACGAAGTGGGCATCAGGGCCCCAGTGTTCCTCAGTATGATAAAACAGAGGCACTTGCCAAATTTGAACAGAAACCGGTGCGAAATGAATGCTCGGGGGCCAAAACCGCGCGGTTCGGGGTCCCGAAAATGGGCCGTGAGCACCGAAAGTGGCGTTCGGCCACGAAGTGGGTATCTGGGACCCCAGTGTGCCCTGTTATGACAAAACAGAGGTACCTGCCAAGAACCGGAGGAATCGGAGACGGTTGGGCGGTCCCGAACCGAGGCACACGGCCTGACGGTCCCGAAAATCGGGAACCGGGCTCCGAAATGGGCAAAATGGCCTACGGCCACGAAATGTAGCTCACGGCCACCAGGAGATAGTCTACGGGACCACTCCCTCCCCTCAGGAAAGAAAACAGAGAAAACCGAGTCTGGTTCGCAAATCGAGACAAGGCACGAAGAAGGTTCGGAAGTCCGGAGGCAGGGCGCACGACCGCGACTCTGAGACTTCTGAACGAGCATAGCATGCAACATCACCAAGCGCTCAATCGGTGACATCTGAGTCTTAAGGTCGGTCAAAAATGGGGTGTCTACACATCGCCGCACAAAACCAATACAATCCTCCTCTATGGTGGACTAGTAGTAACCTTGCCTGAGAATCTTCTGGGTTAACATCACACCATTCATATACACCCTGCATTCTCCACTGTGGATAGCCTCCATAAGGCACTTCGATTCCTCATCTTTCACACACAACGTATGCATTCCCAAATGACCTCTTTTATACAGCTTACCCCTACAAATGATAAATTGGATGGCTATTCGCCGTATTTCCCGTTTGTCCTTGGCATTTGCCCCTGGTAGATATGTCTCATTTTCCAGGAAGTTCCAAATATCGTAGTACCAAGGGTTTTTGTCTTGCACTTCATCTATTGCAGCAATAGTTTCATAAGCCAGCGTGTATTTCTGTTCGATGATAATCAGACGCATCCAGACTCCAAGTAGGATGTCTACCATAGAAGATAGAGTTGTTACAGTATCAGCGAACCTATTGTTCTCTCTCAGTAGATGCGTGAAAGTCAGTTTTTCAAACCTAGAAATCAGAACATCCAGGGTCTGATGGTAAACCTTCGTCTTTTTTTCTTTGACTTTCCAGTCTCCGTTTGCTTGAGAAACAACTAAGTTCGAGTCCCCGATGACATCCAACCTTATTGCCCCTAGTTCCAGGGAGGTTTCTAAACCAGCAATATACGCTTCATATTCTGTTTCGTTGTTGGACACCTTGAACCGGAGTTTGAAGGCTAAAGGTATATGGGAGTCATCGGGTACTATCAGCAACACACCTATCCCATAACCCTACCAATTGGATGCTCCGTCAAAGTACATCGTCCAAGTTTCCTCTTCAACTTGCAGAATGGCTTCATCTGGGAACAAGTATTCCACTGCCTTATCTCCTTCTACCGGATGGTTTGCCAGGAACTCTGTTATAGCTCTTCCCTTGACCAACTTGTGTGTCACGACCCAAACCCGCCCCTATGGGTTTAGCACCGTAACCGGCCAGTAATCCGAGATTACCGAAGGTCTGCTTAACAGTAATACAGTAAAACAGAGTACAGGGGCATGGCGGAAGCCATTACAGTAATAAAACAGTGTCCAACGAGCTGTGACAATCTGTATGTAAAAAGACTTTCCATACATAATTACATCCGGTACAGAAACAGTATATACACACATTTACAATCATTCAAAAGACAGGGACCTAATCCCTATTAACAGTACAGTACTATCAGTCTATACAGTATTACAAAAACAGTACAGAGACAGACGGGGAAATAAAAACACCCCTAAGCCTTAGCTTGGCAGGCTCGGAACCTCGCAGTGAGGCACAGTGGTTGGCTTGACAAAACTGAAGTTTACCTTGACGCTTCTAGCTTTGATCCGGTGCCTGAACACCTACATACATATATGAGCAGTGAGCTAAAGCCCAGTGAATAACACAATGCGTAAAGAGGTTTAGAATGAATGTCCTTACAGTAATGAAAACAGTTCATTAAACAGTATTTCAGTCATTCGGTCATATGTGGTACATCCATTAGCATAGCAGTACAGTAAACAGTAGGTCTTAAAGACCGAACAGTCAATGATGGCCATCAATCAGTAAACAGTAGTGGTTCCAACAAGGGAACCGACAGAGATCTCTGTAACAGTAACAGTCAGAAACAGTAGTTGCTAAGGATGCCACAATACAGTTCAGAATATAGGACATACATTCATTCAGTTAACAGTATCAGTTTAGAAAACAGTACAATTCAGTATTCAGAAGATAATCATTTTGAACATATCTTTACACAATCGTTACTCACAGAGTTCTAGGCTACAGTAGGCTAGAGCGTCTCCTCGAAATGCCAACCCTAAACAGTACAGAATGAACACACACTAAGCTACACAGTTGGGAAGGATAATAATAATTTAATCCCTAATTGCCTCGGTGTGTTCTACATCTATATCCTCATTAAGATGTCTTAAACTAGGCCTAAGAATGCCTAGGATGGGATGAGGATGCAAAGATGTATTCAGAAAGCATTTTCAGACTTTTCAGTGAAACAGAGGTCCCGCTCGAGCGCAGGTTTCCTCGCTCGAGCGGACATGCAACAAAGGTCTACGCTCGAGCGTCAACTCCCCCGCTCGAGCAGACCAAAAAGTACTGGATGCTCGAAAATCACGCTCGATAGGCGCTCGATAGCCGCTCGAGCGCAAGACACAAGGTCCCGCTCGAGCGCCAATTACCTCGCTTAAGCGGACTGTAATACAGTGCAAAGTACTGGATGCTCGAATTCCCCGCTCGAGCGGGAGTGCAAAATCTGGAAAATCCAGATTGCACCTCCAAGTCAAAAACCAAGTTTAAATGCACTAAATTCGATCCTCTTGGGCCAAATTTCTGGAAAACATTTGTAAACACATAGAATAACATGATTCAAAGATCAATTTGATAAATCAAGGCCCAAGGGTGTTTCAATTAAATCTAATTTCAAACCCAATTTCATGAATATGATCCAAACATGACATGCATGAGTTTTAAATCCATTCAAAGCTTCAATACATGCTCTAATGAGCCAAATCATTCAAGAACATGATGGTATCATGAACCTTAGCTAGAACTTGTACATGCATGCAACAATTATCCATGAAATCAACTTAAAACTCAACACTACTGACATGCATGCATGGAATGAGCTCCAATTCAACATTATTTGACTCAATCTTGGCTTAGATCACTAGAGGCTCATGAATCATGCAAGAACAAGCTTAAACACAACAATGAGAGGTTGAATTTCTTACCTAAGTCTTCAATTAGAGGTGTAGGAGCTCAATTATGCAATTCTCTAACAATTTCTTCAAGTCTCCAAGCATTAATCAAAATGACACTCAATTTCTCTCCCTCTCCCTCTCTAGGACGGCAAGAACAAGGAAAAGAGGCTGATGATAAGTTGTTCAAGTATAATATGAAGATCAAAGTGTTTGCGATAGTGGGCCACTAAGGGGATAGTTTGGTAATTAAGGCCAACTCTTGAAATTAGCTTATTTTAATCTAATTTAATCATACCAAATCACATTTCAGATAAATATGTCATAAAATCACATAAATTATGATGATCATAAAATATCAATCGATTTCAGATTCGGCCGCCGATAAGGCCTTCAATTTGCAGTTTAAACATATAAACATGAACAGATAATCACACAGTCAAATAGATAGAATGCAATTCAAACAGATATATATTCAATCGATTCAGTTCAGATTTCAGTCAGTCAGTTCAATAACTCAATCAGTTCAATTATCAATGATAATCAGTCCCGGTTTAGCAGTAATCAACAGTTTATCGGTAAACAGTGGTGAGGGTCATTACATTGTGGATGACATATTTGAGTCAAATTCGGAGAGAAAAAGCAACCAACAAGCCAGTTTACCCATAAGCGCTGGTTTCTCAAAGAGATATTTGATGGGATCTAATCTTGAAACCAGGTGTGGCCCGACTTTTCGTGCCCCCTTTCGGAAGACAAGAAACCCTACAGTTCGGACTCTACCTGTGGTTCTGAATATGATTTCACAAGTGCAATGTGAAATAGTGAAAACACAAAAAATAGTCCAAATCCGGCAATTCTTTTTGGAAAATCAATGTTTTGAATAAAATGCCAAAAATGGACTGCTTTGCCAGATTTCAGAGTCGCCACCTAAATATTTTTGGGAAATTTAGGAAACCCAAGACTTGTGCCAAAAGCTATTAGTCCGTCATCACCAAAGTTGTCTCGGCTCGGGAACTTAGGTATGAGAGGGGAAGGTCATGAATTGACTACCCCCGCTCGCCCGATTAAATATCGGCCTCTACTAATCATGATGTGATTCTTATTTACATTATATGCTCTTACTATGTGATGCGCACACAAGTATAGACTAATTTTTGCAAGAATTGGAACATTTGATTTTATGTTTTATTTGAAATTGTCTTGTGAATTTGCCACTTGAAAAAGTGGGCTAAAATGGACATTAATCAAATTATCCCAAGTCAAGCAACTAGCCTTCATCCACAGGTATTCAAATAGTTATATCATTTAAGCAATTAGCCTCATGGTGAACATGCTGGATATGGCAACAATCACACTTATGTGATATGCTAAAGCATAAAAATGCTCACCTCGTACTCCAAGCCAAAAAAGATGACATAGTTAGAATAATGCATGATCTTAACTATGCAATATGACTAATGCAGCGCATACGATAAGCAATTACTAGGCTCGGCTACTAATATGGCATATGAAACAATTTGATAGCATGCAGTCAAAGCACGTGTTCAAAGAGGTATTAACTAACAATGCAAGTTAGAATGATGTGCCGAGCTCAATACATGCAAGACAATGAATGCAAGGCATGAAGTATGCTAATGAAACATGATGTTTTTTAAACTAACCATCATAAGCAAGTTAATAAAAGGGAGAAAGATGTGGGGTTGGAAGATATACACGTTATTACAACATTTGCACCCTTATGCAGGAGGATTCGAATAAACTAACTACCTGAACTAATTAACTAGCTATTACAAATTGAATGAAATAATCAACTAAACTAGCTAATTAATTATTATAACAAATTAACTAACTAATTGAATTAACTAATTAATTAATTACAAATTTAAATGAACTAATTAATTATATGAATACAACATGAAAAGAGTGCTAAACTAGCTATTCTAATTACTCCGCCTCGGGAAACGAGAAGTGTTCATGCATGCACGGATTTCCACCCAAAAAAGGCCACTGTTTTGCTGCCAGATGCCTCTGTTGCACAGTAGAACACTTGCACTGTTTTTCACCTCAAAACCAACTCTGTTTTGTTTAAAAAGGGCACTGTTGGGTTTTGCAAAGGTAGTCGGCAAGCTAGAAGTGGTGGCCAATGGTCTGCCGTCCACAAAAGGTGGCCTACTAGCCACAAAAAGTGGCCTGCCAACCACTGATGCCTGGTTTTTCCTGATGCAACAGAGAGCAAACAGAGCAAGCATAGGGTATTCTTAAGGGTTGTTTGCACAACTTACCCCTCCTTATCATCAAACAACTCAAAGAAGTAGAAAACTTGATTCACAAACCATCAATCGATGCAATTTCATTGCATGATGGCCTACAAACCAAAGTGTACAAGTTCAATAAATGCATCAAATAAAGACTCTCAAACCTTCTCCCTATCATGGATTATCAAGGGAAGTGGTTGACAATGACTTTTGAACCGTTTTCATCACTGATGAGTATGAAACCAAGTTATTATCTTGCATCATTTTAGTCCGATTGAACCCAAACCAAGTTAACGTCTGTTTTTAATTAACGTCCGATTGAACCCAAACCAAGTTATTATCTTGCATCATTTTAGTCCAAGTTTTATTACTCCATTTTAATTACCAACCATTCTTTAATTCATTAAGTCTAAAGGTGAGCTTTAAGTCCTCTAATGGAAAGAAGCATCAAACCAAGAGTTGTTTTAGACATGAAAGAAGTGTCATGTCGTTGGTAATGAATCCCCAAAGGGATTAAACCATTAAGCATAAGACCTCAATCTCATGCTTTAAACAAGCAACTAGTTTGAACCAACTTTCAAAATAAAACAAAAGCCAAGAAATGAGGGAGGTTGCAGAGATGATTAGAGGTGATCACAAGTAAGAAAAGCAAGAAATAAATGCTATCAACTCAAATAGGATGGTGGCTAAGGCCTAAAACACCAAACCTATGAGGACAACTATACTACAAGCATACAAAACAAAGCATAAATGCAATGAACACCTAAAACAGTCCCAAAACACTCCTAAAACATGTAGAAGAAGTGCTGGAATTAAGACAAAAATGGCTAAAATAGTAAGCTACAACATGGAGCTATGTATGCTAGTGAACAAGACACAAGGAGGGGAGGCTAACATCTCCAATTTTGGACTTCAAAATATGTTTTTAGCCACTGAAATAACTCTGAAATTCAGTGTTTAAAAGCTTAAAAAAAAGATATTGTAAAGGTGGGAAACACAAGGGTAAAGGCTAGAGAAGCAAGGTAGAAAGAAAGGTGAAACACCCCTCCACCCTTTAAGGCCTTAAACCACAAGTTTTAGCCAAAAAATACAGAGTTTATATAGCCCAAAAACAACAGTAAGAAAACGAGCAAGTAAAGCAATGAAACAAGTAAAGCCTTATACCTCTTGAAGAGAAGAACACTTTTAAGCAATAATTCAACACATACACACCCTCAAGAGCTCAAGTTAGGCTCAAAAGTACCTCAGCTCAAAGATGGCAAGGTTTGGTTAAGAGTGTATAAGCAAAAGCTCAAGAAATTTCAAGAGAGAGAGAGAGAATTGTAGAGACAGAAAATTAATTTTGCTCAAATTTTTCTAACTCTCAAAAATGGAAGAAGAGGTCCCATATTTATAGAAAAACAGGCCACTTCCTCAGCAACATCCATCCATACACATGGGAGTAGATGCAAGCATCTATGCAAACGGCTAGCATAAAATATCTGCAAAAAGCACTTGTGGCCAACAAGCCACCAATTCTAGCCGACAGGCCACACACTTGGCCAGCAAAGCACAAGGGTGGCCGGCAGCCAAAAGGGATGGCCAGCAACCTACAAAAATGGGCCTGCAGGTCCCAAGTTTTTCAGGTTTGAAAGGCTGGGGTTTTGGTGCAAAAACAAGGCACAAGATTTACAGGGTTTTGAGGCTCAGAGCTATAGCAATCCGCTGAGGACTTTCGAGCTCTTGACAAGCATATAAATTCATCATTGGGTGTGCAAGTGATGATGCCCAAGTCGTAAGGGCGGTCAAAAATAGGGTGTCTACACCAGGATTACAGAGTGAGCTAACAAGTAGTGCCTCAACTTCCTGGTAGCCTATACCAAGGCTAGGCAAGCTTTCTCCAACGGAGTATAGCGGGTCTCGTAATCCAGCATTTTCTTGCTCAAGTAGTAGATGGCTTTCTCTACCCTATCTTCAAATTTCTGAGCGAGCATGCATCCCATGGTCGTGTCTGTTACTGACAAGTACAGAATCAAAGGCTTCCCTGGCTCTGGCGGCGACAACACAAGCGGATTCTGGAGGTACTACTTAACCTGTTCAAAGGCAAACTGACAGCAATCATCCCATCGGAATTTCTTCTCTTTCTTCAGGAGACCAAATAGTGGTTTACAAGTCAAAGTTAATTTGGAAGTAAACCGTCTTATGAATTGCACTTTACCCAGAAAGCCTCGCACCTCCTTTTCAGTCCTCGGTGGTGGCATTTCTAGGATGGCCTTGATTTTGGAAGGATCTACTTCAATGCCCCTTTGTGTGATCAGAAAGCCCAACATTTTTCCTGCTGTTACGCCAAAGGTGCATTTCTGCGGGTTTAACCTCAATCTGTATTCCCTGATCCGTTGAAAGAATTTCTTCAAGGCGGTGTAGTGGCTCTCTCGTTCTTTGGACTTGACAATCATGTCGTCCACGTACACCTCGACCTCTTTGTGGATCATGTCATGCAGAATGGTGGTCACAGCCCTCTGATGGGTAGCTCTAGTATTTTTCAAACCAAACGGCATAACCTGATAGCAGTAGGTACCCCGTGGCATAGTGAATGTGGTATTCTCTCTATCCTCGGGTGCCATCAGAATCTGGTTGTACCTGGAAAATCCGTCCATAAACGATAGCAATGCATGGCCCGCAGTGAAGTCCACTAACTCATCAATATGCGGCAGAGGAAAGTCATCACTTGGACTGGATCTGTTCAAGTCTCGGAAGTCTACACACATCCAGATTCTACCATCCTTCTTCGACACTGGGACGATGTTGGCCAACCAAGTCGGATACTTAGATACTAACAAGAAACCTGCCTCGATCTGTTTGGTGACCTCTTCCTTGATTTTCAACGCCCAATCCGGACGAATTCTATGCAGTTTCTGCTTGACTGGTCGGGCCTCGGGGTCAAGAGGGATCCGATGCTGTACAATCTTAGGATCGATTCTAGGCATGTCTTTGTAGGACCATGCGAAAACATCTTTGAAATCTTTTAACAAAGCGATTAAATGCTCTCGCGCTCCTCCGAAGACAACGTGGACCCGATCTAGACTAGATGCGGATCCTTCTTAGTACCCACATTAATGGCAATGATTTCATCAGCACACGATTTAGCAAACCTCTCATTCTCTCGATTAATCAAGTTTTTCAAAGCCAGGGGAATTTGTTCCCCTTCGTTTTCATTAAAATTCTGAAAATCTTAGTCAATACAATAAACCAACGGCACAGAAAAGTACACAAAATCTGTAGAGTTCTCATTCAAAAGGTTCAGATCTTCAGTTATAGACTCAAAAGAAAAGCTGAATGAAGACCTAGACAGGACTTTAGTATCCGGGTTACCACCCCCAGAAATACCAAACTCAGACTCAGAAGAACTTGAATTTGACCCCGACCCCACAGACTCAGTGGAATCAGATTCTAGCTCATCATTCGATTCAGAACTGGACAGATAACCTTCCTTTAGCTGCCAGATAAGAGATGGTGTCCCTGATGCATCCAAAATGCCGCTGGTTGGGTTCACACCTGGTTCTTCCCCAATCACGGAGACAGTAAGGTTATCCCCAAAGTTCTCTAAGTCGGCCGCAAGATCTGTCAAGAGACAAGTCAGTGCTGCCCCTACTCCAAGTTCGCTGCCATCTGAGTCATCTTCCATGCTCTGTTCAACTTTGACGCTTGGTTCAGCCCTTTCCTCATCATCACTGTCCTACAGCTGCAGATCAAAAAAGATCTCGAACCCGGGGACACGCTGCTTCAAGGAATTCACCCAACGCTTAAAAAAGCCGCAAAAAAGGAAATCTTGTCCCTCCCAAACAAAGCGGCCATTCAGTGTCCCCTAGATTGGCCTATGGATGAGCTCGTAGTGTTTTCCAGCTTGCTTAGCCTTGGCTCTGCCTTTCATCTCTTCCCTCTTTCTGATCCAGTCCTCTTTGGTGGACACATAGCCCAGTCCAAAGGCATGTGGGTTGTGTGGCACATTTGTCAGTGCTGCAACACCTTTCCGGCCACTTTTTCCAAGTCCCATTCCTGGAACATGCTACATTTTGTTCATGAAATAGATAGACTGGGCGCTGACGTACATGCTTTCGTCTGCGGCCAGAATGGTTTGCACTACCCGGGCTTCAGCCAGAGTGAATCTTGAGAGAAATATATCCTCCTCGCCATGGTTGATCTCTAGTACTGGTGTAGTCACCTCTGGCGGCGGATGGATGGATGAATTTCTAAGAACAATTGCAACTCCTCCCCTATAAGAGTACTTCAACATCTGATGGAGAGTGGAAGAGATGGCTTTCACATGATGCAACCAGGGCCTCCCTAACAGTAAATTGAAGGTAGCCGGCACATCCAAGACATGGAACTCAACCTCTTGCTTAGCTGGGCCCACCTGGACTCTGACTTGCACTGTGCCCATGACCTCTCTACTCATATTATCATATGCTCGTATTACTTGGGTTGTGGGAACAAAGTCTGCTGGTTTGAGGGCAATTGCATAGGCGGTGCGAGAAGGATAGACATTGATGGTCGAACTGGTATTTACCAGCACCACCAGCACATATTTCTCCTTGCAATCCATAGATATATACAACGGTTTATTGTGGGCTGAGCTTTCCGGCGGCAGTTCTTTGTCAGAGAAGATCAAAGTTGGCCTGGTGCCACCTGGAAAGACCAATCCCACAAGCTGTTCGGGTGTGGTGTCAATGGACAATTCAACCTTGTCATTGCCAACAACACTACCTGTCAGTGTACCCGGGAGGCCATGAGAAGACCCTAGACGGACATGTCAGCTTGGATTTTCTTAAGCTGTTTTAACACTGCCTCTTCTTCTAGTTGTTTCTCTTTCTGTTTCTCGGCCTCTCTGTCTTTTCCAGATGCCTCTGCTTGATCCAGGTGCGGCGGCTTAATATACCGCTCGCTCCTTGTCAGATGGTCTATTTCTTCAGCATACCACGTGTTGTCTGGAAGGCACTTGCCCCAGTCTTCATCGGTATGGGCCAAACGCAGATCATCATCGTCCCACCATTCACTCTCAGCAGCCGACAAATAGTTGTCTGGCTCTGCTTGTATCACCTTTACATCATAGGCATCCCCCAGAGGGTGTTGGGCCATTACAGTTTCTTGGTTGTCTTCAATCCTTTCTCGTTCAAACTGCCTCTGTGCAACTTCCTATTCAATATCCACAATATTCACAGCGCCCACTTCCTGGGCTGGGTTTTCCATGCTAGTGTTCTCCGGCAGCTTTCCTTTCTCATCAACCCTTCCGGCTACTACAACGATCTCTGCTTCTTTTCCCTCTGGTTTCATTCCAGCTTCTTCTTCCTTATCTGGCTCATCACTCAGCCATCCAGAGTTGTCAGTTGATCCATTCAAGTCAAACCAGCTGATCTGTACATCCCCCTGATCTTGCTCGTTAAAGAACTGCAGGTTGTCCAAATCCTCATCGAGTTCTGCTAGATCATCCAACCCCTGGCTCGGGCCATCTTCCCTGACCACATTGATGTCTACCAAGGCTGGCAGCACTAATTCGGGATTGATTTGACCAGTTGGCACAATGTAGCAACTTGGATCATACACCCTATCAAGTAAGTCCTCAGGGCACTTCGACAATGGACTGGTACCTTCCTCCAAGGTAGACTCTCCGTCCACTATAAGTCTCGTCACCACAGGCTTGGGTTGAGGGTTGGACGTGTCCATCATGCACAGATTTGTGCCTTCCGGAATGAACAACGTCAGTTTTGGTAGATGGGAGGGGGTAATATATACGCTGGGGTCATAAGGGGTGGCCAGTGTATGGATCAGGTTGAGATTTCGAGGTGGGGGGACTTGATTATGGGCTGGGAGTAGATTTGTGGTCACGTTTGGTTTTTGAGGTGGAGCGATCACCTTATTGTCAATGAGATCCTGAATCTCATGACGCAATCGAAAGTACTGGTTGGTGTCATGACCATACTATTGGTGAAACGCGCAGTATTTTGCAGGGTTATGCTTGGGTGGGAAAGGATCAGGAAGTGGACGGGGTTCTAAGGGTTTAAGGTGCCTTTTTTGACTAGCACCTTCATGGCTTGAGACAGAGTCATGTATAGTTGGTTGAAGGTCCTCTGGGATCGAGTAAGGTTGGGCGGTGTTTGAGCTTGTGTTGGCAAAAGGGTCAAGAATCTTGGTTGTGGTGACAATGGTTACATCCGACTGCCTCGCAGCTGTACTACCATTGGCAGCATTGGAACTGTAGACAAATAGCCTTTTTGTCAGCTCCTTCTCATCTGTAATAAGCCCCTATTTCATAGCATCCTCAATTTGAACTCCTATCTCATGGAGTTTTGTAAATGTAAACAGAGGTAGGATGATCATCTTTTGCAGCAACTTGTCGTGCAGATTCCGGACAACCATCATGATCTGATCCTTCTTGGAAGGCCTTGTGGTCATCATGGAGGCATTAGCTCTCCACCTTTTCACAAATTCAGAGAAGCCCTCATTCGGTTCTTGGCGTGTTGTCTCCAGATCACGAGTTGTGACCTTGATTTGAGTATTGTATAAATACTGCGCAATAAAGGCCTCGGCCATCTCCTCCCAATTCTGCTTGACAGAGTCTTCCAACTTGGCATACCATATGGCCTCTATACCTGACATGGTACGGCTAAAGAGAGACAACTTCTGTAGTCTAGTCAGGCCCATCGACCGCAAGATGTCTGAAAACAGCTAAAGGTGAACCATAGGATCTTCGGAACTGCCAAAATGGTTAATGTGCGGCATTTTAAACCGATCTGGCAATGTCACTGTAGAATTGGTATACTCGTCCTCTATGTCTGGGATGGAGTTAACCCCTTGTGCTCTCTTGAATAAATTTTCCAATTTATTGACCTTGAGTACAGTTGGGTCAACTTCAAACTCAAACGGAGCCTCAGTCTGATAAACCGGGGCTTTGGAGGCTTGTGCTGGGATTGGCTCTGCTAGATTGCCCTGGTTTTCTTAGATATTAGCAATATGAGCAGTGGCTCCGGGTGCTGGGATACCAGTGGGAGGTGCATGGGATGTAGAGGCCGCAGTCGGCTATGGTTGCTGTTGTTGTAGTCGGGTTATAACCTCGGCCTGACGGGCCACATCTTGCTGTAGGGTTTCAACTGTCTGTTGTAGATGATGTATCAATTCTTCCATACTGACTGGGGGATACTGTGTCATTGGAATAGGCGATCGAACTCATACTGGACTAGAAGTAGATGACTGCCCCGAACCTGACTGGACGCAGGTGAGTTGAGGGGTGACTACTGTAAAAACTGAACCAGTGAACTTTGCCTAATTCTCCTTTGTCTTGTAACTGGTGGGAGTGAGCTAAACACGAGCTGTCCCTGAACAAGATCCCCGGCTTTACAAAGTCTTCTGACTCGGGTCCAGAGTACTTGGGGGATATCCGAACTTTCTGAAGCTATGGTTTTAAACTACCTAGCAAAAGAAATAAAGCAAAATAGCAGTAATTAGAAACTGCACAGTACCTCAGCTAATAATGTTATCAACATAGACATGATCAAAGTTGTAAGACTGTACTCCACACTGAATTCTGCCCCAAAACAGATACCAAATTTGCAACTGCTATGCACATCCCTGTACAGTTTCACTGCAAAGCACATACCAGTTAAGCGATAGCCAAAACACCCCTATGAGGGGGTAGGGTTACCTTGTCCTAGTTTCATCAGGAACTAGGGTTCACTACTTCAAACAAAGCGGTTTCACGTAGGCCTGTATTTCGGGTGAGCATGATGTCCTAGTTTGGAACAGTCTCTATGTCTTTCTACATGTAACTAGGCCAAATGGTCAAAAGGGGTACCTCAGCAAGACTACCTAATATACCTCTCACACCTAACACCGAGAAGTGAAAGGAGGATCAAACGGTACAGCGGTAGTCCAGATCCAAGGATTGTGTTCCCATCATGGCAGAGCCCACGACCGGTCAGCCTTTTGGCAAGCTTTTAGGCAAGCCTCCAGCAAACCATCCAGGAATAGCAGATGACAAACACAATGACTTAAGCGCATCAATGCAAATGCAATGTAAAGAAACATGTAAGTGTAGATAAAATTTCACATCATGAAGTTCAAGTCAAGTTCTTTAAAGTCCCTAGCAGAGTTGCCAGAAACTATAGCTCGACTTTTTGCACTCCTTTCGGAAGACAATAAGCCCTACAGTATCGGACTCCTACTGTTCTAAATCTGATCTCACAAGTGCAATGCGAAATAGATAAACACCAAAGAGTCCAAATCCGACAAATCTTTTGAAAAATCGATTTTGAATCAAATTGCCAAAAATGGACTGTTTTGCCAGATACAGAGTCGTCACCTAAATATTTTTGAGAAATTTAGGAAACCCATGACTCGTGCCAAAGGCCATGTGTCTATCATCACCAAGATTGTCTCGGCTCAAGAACTTAGGTTATGAATTGAGCACCCCCACTCGCTCGATCAAAGATCGGTCTCTACTAATCATGATGTGAATCTTATTTACATTATATGTTTTTGTTCTGGCTTATTAGGCTAACTTACTATCTGATGCCTACACAAGTATAGACTAATTTGCCAAAAATTGGAACATTTGATTTCATGTTTGTTTTTGAAAAGAGTTTATGAATGTGCCACTTGAAAAAGTGGGCTCAAATGTACATTAATCAAACTATCCCAATTCAAGCAACTAGCCTTCATCCACAGACATTCAAACAGGTTATCACTTAAGCACCTAGCCTCATGGTGAACATGCTTTGATATGGCAACAACAACATTCATGTAATATGCTAAAACAAATAAAAGCTCACCTAGTACTCCAAGCTGAAAAAGATGAAAGAGTTAGGAAAAATGTGTGATCCTAACTATGCAATATGATTAATGCAACGCATGCGATATGCAATTACTATGCTCAGCTACTAACATGGCATATGAATCAATTTTGATAGCATGCGGTCTAAGCACGTATTCAAAGAAGTGTTTAACTAACAATGCAAGTTAGAATGATGCGTTGAGCTCAATGCATGCAAGACAATGGATGCAACGCATGAGAGATGCTAAACAAAACATGATGCCCTAAACTAACCATCATAAGCAGTTAAATAAAAAGGGGAAAGACGTGGGGTTGGAAGACATACACATCATTACAATTGTGCCCTTGCGCAGGAGGGTCCGAATAAACTAACTAGCTAAGCTAATTAACTAGCTATTACAACAACAAATAAACTAACTATGCTAGCTAGTTATTACAAAACCAATGAATTAATTAACTATTCTATGGAACTAACTGATTAATTACACTAATTAATTAATTACAAATTAGAATTAACCAATTAATTAAAATATGAATACAACATGAAATAAGTAATTAAACTAACTAATTAGCCCGGGAAGCGAGGAATGCTCATGCATACACGGATTTCCACCCGAAAAGCCCACTATTCTGCTGCCAGAATGCTTCTATTGCATAGTAGAACATCTTTTCACCTAAGCCTCTGCTCTGTTCTGTTCCAAAAAGTTGCTGCTCAATTTTACAAAAGTGGCCGGCAGGCTAGAAGTAGTGGCTGGCCGGCCACAAATGGTAGCCTGCCATCCAGAATTAGTGGCCTGCCAGCCAGAAAAAGTGGCCTGCTGGCCACTGAAGCTTGGTTCCCCCTACTGCAACAGAAAGCATACAGAGCACAAAACAAGGTATTGTCAGGGTATGTTTGTATACCTTGCCCCTCCTTATCATCAAACAGCTCAAAGGAGTGGCAAGCTCAATTCATAAGTCATCAATCGATGCAATTTCATTTCATGATGGCCTATGCATCAAGGGCTACAATTTCAATAAATGCAACATAAAAGACTCCCAAACCTCCTCCCTATCATGGATTGATCAAGGGAAGTGGTTGACCTTGGAAACTTGAACCATTTCATCACTAACAAGTATGAAATGCTTCAAGTTTCCATGTGTTCAATTAACATCCGATAGAACATCAAATTGCTTATTACCTTGCATCATTTTTAGTCCTAATTTTATTACTCCATTTTAATTACCAACCACTCATTAACCAATTGAGTCCAAAAGTGAGCTTTAAGTCCTCTAATGGAAAGGAGCACCAAACTAAGAGTTGTTTTAGGCATGAGAGAAGTGTTATGCCGTTGATAATGAACCCCCAAAGGGATTAAACCATTAAGCACAAGACCTCAATCTCAAGCTTAAACAAACAAGTAGCTTGAAACAACTTTCAAAGAAAAAAAAAAAAAAAGCCAAAAAAGAAGGAAGGTTGCAGAGGTGATTAAAGGCGCAAAAATGTATGGAAAACAAGAAGTAAACACTATCAACTCAAATAGGTTGGTGGCTAAGACCTAAACCACCAAGCCTATGAGGACAATTACACTACAAGCATGCTATACAAATCTCAAATGCAACGAACAACCAAAAACAATCCTAAAACAATCTTAAAACATTCTGAAATTAAGACAAATATAGCTAGAACAATAGGCTAAAACATGGAGCAAGTTAAGCTAGTAAGCAAGCACAAGGAGAGGAGGCTACCCCCTCCATTTTTGGGACTTCAAAACATGGTTTTGGCCACTGAAAAACTTCTGAGATTTAGTATTAAAAAGCTCAAAAAAAATGTGACAAAGAGGTGAGAAACACAAGGGCAAAGGCCTAAGAAATGAGGTACAAACAAGGGTGATCCACCCCTTCACCCCTAATGGCCTTAAACCATAAGTTTCAACCAAAAAATACCGAGTATAAATAGTCCAAAAATAGTAGGCAAAATAGCAAATAAAGCAAAGAATCAAGCCAAGACTTATATCTCTTGAAGATGAGAACCCTTTCCAAGTGTTAAACCAACACTTACACACCCTCAAAAGCTCAAAGTAAGCCCAAAAGTACCTTAGCTCAAATGCCACAAGGTTTGGTTTAGAGTGTATAGGCAAAAGCTTAAGAATTTGCAAGAGAGAGAGAGAGAGAGAAAATTGTAGAGAGAGAGAGAGATAATATTGCTCCAAAATGTTCAACCCTCAAAAATGGAAGGGGAAGTCTTCTATATATAGAAAAACATGAAAATCCTTCAGAAATATCCATACATACACGTGTAGGTAGATGCAAACATCAATGGAAACAGCTGGCATAGCTGGCAAAAATATCTGCAAAAATATACAAGTGGCTGACAGGCCACTAACGGCCACACCAATGGTCGGCAGCCTACATAGGTGGCCGGCAACTCACATTAGGGGACCGGTCGGTCCCAGGGTTTTCAGGCTTGCAAAACAGTGGTTTTGGTCCAAAACAAGACAAAAGGTGTATAGGGTTTGAAGGCTCAAAGCTGTGACATTTTGTTGAGGACTTCGAACACTTGACAAGCGTATATAAATTCATCGTTGGGTGTGCAAGCGATGGCATCCAAGTCGTAAGGGCAGTAAAAAATGGAGTGTCTACAGTACCCCTTGGGGCCCTCCTCAAGATGCAAACCCAAGGCTTTTAAACCCTCAACAAGTTTGCCCACCAAAGCAATATGGGACAAACCTTAACTCCATCCTTTATGGAAACTTCACCAAAACACCATCTTCATGGAGCTCATTTTGGCATCAATTTTCCATTCACCCGATAATGGTTTTGAGCAACCAAATATGCGACATGAATCATTACGTGGCAAAGAGCGCATTGCCACATGGACCCGCAAATTTTGGCGCATGGATCCCACCTAAAAATTATACCAAAGTTTAAAAAAAAATCTGTTTTTTTCCAAACCATTTCTTATAGTGTAAACTCTCAAAGTCTGTCCTCCACCGACTTCGAAATAAACTACCTAATGTCAGTTTAACTAGAGTAAAATGAGGGGCAAATCTCAGTTGTGTGCATTGACTCTACAAGGCACACACCATTTAAGTCAAAAAGTATAAGTTGTCAAGATTCAACCCTACACCCAAACTCTACATACAGCACTACCATTCTAAGACCATTGTACCAAACCTCTTGAGTTAAGAAACAAGTTTAAACAAAGTTTTGATTTTTAAGTTTAAACAAACTGAAAGGGACTTGTGTGCCTTTATCAACTTTGAAGGCATTTGTGTGCCTTTATTGACTTTTTTTGCCATCGTCATAGTGGAGCAGTTCAAGAAAGGGTAAACTATCAATAGGTCCTAATAGTTTGACTTAATTCTCATCAAGTCCTATTAAAAATAAGTCTTGGTAAAATTGTAGCTAAAAATAATTTTTTTATGACAATTTTTTATATATGTCGCTAAAAATTGACAATTAGTGACTTTTTTTGTCATAATTTTTATAAATTGTCGCTAAAACTTATAATTAGTGACCTTTTTTATGACAAATTTTTTCCACAAGATCTATGTAACGCCCCGAAATATTTCAACATGAACTATCCATACTAATGAACATTCACTAATCAATGACAATAATCCTTCCAACATCACATGTATAATAAATGGATTAAATACAAAAGTTCCACTTGCGATATACATTCAACAAATTAAAAGAACACATGAATCTATAGCATGTAAAGCATCTAGTCTCAACACAAATAAAATGCCCTTAAGGGCTTACATCTTCCAAAGCAATAGCTCGGTTACACAAAATGGTCTCTCAGACCCATACACATTAGCTCTTGGCTTACAAAAAGATCACAACAAATGGAAGAGCAAGACTACTCTTCACCAAAACATATCCACGCCCTTAGCTCGGTGGGACCACCACATCTTAACCTGCACCAAATCCCATAGGGGTGAGCATAAAGCCCAGTAGAGAATTCCTTAACAAAGTATATACATTTATGTAATATACCCAATATTAAATGCAAATGCAATGCTGTGCAATGCCATTTCAAATAATCACATGTCATGCTTTTCTTGAAGATCATCGTGCTTCATTAACAAAGTTTAAATCTCATCAATTTCCAAACATCCAATTTTAAACATAAGGGGCGATAAATGCGACATTGGTAATCCCTAAGCTGGTATCTGCAAGTAGACTTTGAGAGTACTACCAAACTGTCATTTTTACCGGTATTAACCAGAAGGCTCGACACCTATCCGCGCGGTTTTCTGGTCTTTCACCATGGACACTTAGGCCAACTTATCAAATTCATCTACACCCCCTAACCGGACTTACCACCGTATTTACCCCATAACACAACTCGTTGTTCTCATTACAACATCATTTTGTTTCATGAATTAAATATTTTCAATTGAAATTTACAATGCAAAAGTAATAATTGAATGAATATGCAATGTCATGATCTTTCCACATTTTCAACCACAATGATTCACTCTCAATGAAGTTTCAAGTTTCTTTTCAAAAACAATTTCATGATATGCATAGCTTAAGTAATGCCAATACAATACTTACCCACATAACTACATGTCTCTCTACATGGTCCACAACTACTGCTAACCTTCCACAGAAGTTCAAAGTTAACATTTTTCCCCTTTCCATGCCATTCCATCAATAGCCAAGCAATCATTATCAAATACCATGTACAACAATAAAACCACATTTCATACTCTTTCAACACTTTAACCATTTTTAACCACAACAATGTAGAAACATCACTTCTATTTTTCCAAAGTCTTTCATATGTTAAGAATTCCTTAATCAATGTAAATATGTATATATATATATATATTATATATATATATATTTATGTATTTATTTGCATACCATCTCACCTTTCTCATTCTCTTCATATAACATGGTTCACAACAAGGCCTCCATAAATATGTATATAAATGTATGTATATATATCTATATATGTATCAATATGAACCTCCACCTTCTTTCATCTAAGAAAACCCCCAAACTTCTAGGTTTTCACAAAAAAAGCTAACATCACCCACCTTTTTGTAAAACCCCATTTTACTCCTTATTCTTAACCCAAGTTTGATCAAAAGTTAAGAACTCATGTATATAAGAAAACAAGATAGAGTTTATTCCACTAAATCATCAATTTCTTGAGCCACAAAAACCCATTTTCAAAATAATAGTGGAAGCTCACAAAATCAACACAAAATTTACATAAACATATATATAACTCAAAGGAAAACCCTACCTCAAGCTTGATGAAGAGAGAGAAGATGAAACCCTAGCTTTGATGAAAGATTTTTCAACTTTCCATAACACCAAGAGGAGTTCAAGCTTGATCTTCAAGATTTAGAGAGAGAGATGATGATCTAGACCCAAGATTTGCAAGAATCAAAGTGTTTTGGGTGTTTGATGATGTTTTCTAGAGAGAAGGAGGAGAGAAATAGGGTTTAGAGTGAGAGAGATATATATTAAAATGAGATACAAACAGCCCAAAAGAAGGGAAAAAACAGAGCCACAAATCTGCCCAGACTGCCGCACGTGCAGCATCCATCTCCGCACGTATGGAGCGCCCTTCCTGCACGTGCGACTCTCACCCTCACACGTGCGGTGGTCCTGCCGCACCTCAGCCTGCACCTGCCTTTTAGGTAGTGTGCAACTCCTTCAAACTCCCCTCTTCCCGCATGTGCGGCTTGGCCTCCCGCACGTGCGGCTCAACCTCGCACGTGCGGCCCTGGCCCAGCAACCCAAAAAAATCCTGCTTCGCTTCCGGGCACTCCGGACCTGACCCTGCACTCTTCGGAACAAGTGAAATTCAACACTGGACAAAACAAGAGCACGAACTTTATTTAGAAAATTATTTCCAGACGTTTCAAGCCCAACAAAAAAGAAAGAAAATAAATGAAAGGTGGAGCGAAGGAAGAAAGAAGAGGAGAAAAGAAAGAAAAGAAAGACTCGGTCGTCACAACCTATTAGACAATAAGCCCACTTATTAGAACCTACATGTAAGTACCACTTCAAGAAACAAAGTTACAAGATATACATTCCGTTTCGTTTGGTTTTTAAGAATCAATTTAAAATATAATTTTTTATAAAAATTATAAAGTTTGAAAATATTTTTGAAAAATACTATAACTCTCAATTTTTTACCAAATAACTGACTAAATGTCTTATATGGGCATGGGATTCATATTTTTGTAAACCCCACACATATGTGAGACATTTGGTCATTCATTTAATAAATTTTTTTGTATCTCTAGCACTATCCAATATATTTAGTTATATGTTTTGAAAATAATTTTGAGAGGGAGTTTTTATGTACATTAGGGCCGAGCTAGGCCAAGGCATGGTAATGGGCCGCGGTAAAAAGGGCTGAGTGAAATGACCTTGTTGTTAGCTCGGTCCAAATATGGTTACAGTCACCACGGCCGGAGTAGTGATTAGCTCGGTCATAGTATTCGAAGATGAGGTATTTGGGCTTCCTGCGGAGGACCTTGTTCTTGTTAGCGCGGTCGAAGCTTGGTATAGTTAGCTCGGTCTTAACAAGCCAAAATCGAGGTACAAGTGAAAGGAAAACCGAGCTATGTGTTGCATGTGAAGACATTGGATTGAGTATGACAAAGGGCTAGTGTTTGCTCTGTCCTACTGTTATTCAACCGGAGTAAAACCATCTCACTTGGTTTAAGCAGTGAGGGGGGTGTTGAAGGATAAGCATTATCTTTCAGGAGTGTGATTCCTAGGAGGACTCTATATGGAGGAATAAGAGTCCTACTAGGATTGTGCCAGGCGAAAACTATAAAAGCTTACAGCATAACCCATGTAGAGGTAACACAAGTTTGATTCCCGAATACACAGAGCTTTTGTCTATTTGTCTATTTTGCTGACTTAGGCATCGGAGAGGTATCCGGCACATACCCGCCGACTAGCTCACATTTGTGTTTTTAGGGAGTAAAGCGACGACGTTTGGAGGAGCGCAGACTTGATCAATAGGATTATATGAGAAGATTATTTCGTGCTCGTACAATTGGCGCCGTCTGTGGGAAGTCCAGAAAGAACAAAACCTCTTGATCAAGTTTTTCCTCTCTAATCGGAAGCAATGGCGCACAATGAAGATTTGCCGCAATCCGCTATCGACGAACAAACCCCAGAGGGGGGTGGGAGGCACGAAGGTTTGCCTTCTATCCCTCCCATGGCGGATTTAGAACCCCAGCAACAAAACCCCCGAAGGGATGCAAAGGGGAAGTGGGCTAACAGCCCCCGTCACTCTCAAAGTCCTGAAAGACAGAGGCAGATGATGGACCCTCAAGTTCTGGAGGATCGCGTGAAGGAACAGGACGAGTTAATAAGGAAGATGGCAGCAGACATGGAGTCAATGAAGCGCCAGATAAAAGGAAAAGGGGTGGCGACAGGAGAGGGGCGCAAAGGCAACACGCCTCCTCGCCACTCGGAGGATCGTGATAGGCACACCACACCATCACAGGCAGAGAGTAGGAGCCTCAGAACAGGCGATACTCAATCGAGGACTTCCAGGACTCACTACTCCAGGTCTGAGAGAACGAGAACTGAAAGGTCATATACTGAGGGAAGCACCTATCGACCCTCGCACACGCACCAGACGTCATCTAGGCACACGAAATTGCCTAAATCATCTGACTTACGAACTGTGCTGGAAGAAAGGGCACAGTGGAAGGAGGATACCAAGGCACGCGACCCGCGCAGAGTTTCAGCCCTTCAGCGGTTGGCACCTCGGACGCATGGGAGCGTCGAGGTAGGAATGCCAATGCCGCGCCTTGCTTACGAACCAATAGACAAAGCATTAGCAAGGTTACAGAGCTCGCCGTTCGTTCCGGGAATAGAGAACGCGCCACTACCTTCAGGCTTCCACCAGCCCAAATTCACCACTTATAAGGGGAAGACAGACCCTTACATACACTTAAGCCACTTTCGCCAGGTTATGGCAGTATACCGGCAGAACGAGGTATTGATGTATATCCTGTTCCTATCCAGCCTTGGCGACCTAGGTCTAACTTGGTTCGAAAGGCTACCAGAAGGCAGTATCGCCTCCTGGGCACAATTGGCAGAGGCGTTCGTGACTAGGTTCAGAACGAACACCAAGACACCAGTGGAGATCGACTAGCTACTCTCCATTGACATGGGCGACAAGGAGACGTTGAGATCCTGCAACGGTCGATATTGGGAGACTTTTAACCAGATAGGAGATTGCCCCACAAATCTCGCCATCGCACAATACAAAAGGGGTCTACCAGTCAGAAACAAGCTGAGGGACTCAATTACTATGACGCCACCCCTCATGATGGAGGCCTTAATGGAGAGAGTGCACCAACATATTCGCGTGGAGGAGGATGGCGCCCGTGCTAAGGCAAAATTCGGCACAACAGTAATGCCAGATAAAAAGACCGCGGCAAAAGTCAACACGGTAGGGCAACCAAACAGGAGCGGGCGAGGCAGGCGGGCCAACAAAGAGGACCCAGACAAAAGGAAGTTAAGAGTCTGCACTGCTATTACCACAGTGTTTAAAAAACCAATCTACCAAATTCTCAGTTAGATACGCAACGAACCTTTCGTCTGATGGCTAGCGAAGTTGAGAGAAGCATAAAAAGACTATGACGAGAGGTCCCGGTGCACCTTCTATGATGAAAAGGGGCATCGCACTGAAAATTGCACGCCATTGAGGCAGCATTTGGAGGAGTTAGTGGCAGTTGGGCACCTGGACCAATACATAAAAGGAGGGACGCAGCCAGCCCCCTAGAACCACAACAACCCAAACGGGATGCCGGTCGATGCTCCATCTCAAAGCATAATTAACGTAATACATGGGGTATTCGAACCTGAGCGGGTATGTGAGCTCAGGGGAATGATCAAAAAGGCTGAGCACTTGAGGGAGGTATTAAGTGCACAATCTGCCGTCAAAAATGGGCGAACGGAGGCCACAAATATCATATCTTTTTCAGACAAAGATTTAGCAAGGATATATTGCCCTCACAATGATGCATTGGTTGTCACTCTACGTGTCAAGAATTTCGACATCAAGCGAATTTTGATTGACCAAGGAAGCTCATGTGAGATAATGTATTACGAAACCTTCAAACAACTAAAACTGGAGGACAAAGACCTGGCACCTGCAACATCTCCCCTAATCGAATTCAACTCAATGCCAGAGTGGCCAGTGGGCAAGATAATCCTCCCAATCAAGGTAGGAACCATGACAAAACAGGTGGAATTCTGGATATTGAAAGTCCCTTCCACCTACAACCTAATCTTAGTAAGGACATGGTTGCACGCCATGCGATCGGTAGCGTCAACCTACTATCAAGTATTGCGGTTCCCCAACGAAGCCGGAGTAATTGAAGAGGTCTTTAGAGACCAAATTATGTCAAAACAGTGCTTCGTCACAGTAAATGGCAGCCGCGCTGCCAAAGGGTATGTACAGATGGTAGAAGAACTTGAGAGCAATGAACTATTTGCGGATGTTGGCAAGGCAGCTAAACAGAAGGCAGTGGAAGACTTGGTACAGGTAAGGATAGATGAAAAAGACCTACAAAAGTTCTGTTTGCTTGGCTTGTCTTTGTCCAGCACCGAGAGAATAGAGGTCATGGAATTCTTAACCTCTAGCATCGAAGTGTTTGCCTGGACACCGTATGACATGCTTGGCATTGACCCAAACTTCATCTGTCACCAACTGAATGTCCACCCAACTGCCAGACCAGTTATACAGCGCACTCGCAGATCAGCACTCCACCATGCTGAGATAGTGGCGGAAGAAGTGGGAAACTTGCTGGAAGCAGGAGCTATCAGAGAAGTGCACTATCCCAAGTGGATCTCCAATACCGTAGTAGTGCCAAAGAAGAACGGAAAATGGCGTGTCTGCGTGGACTACAAAACAGTCAACAAGGCATGCCCAAAGGACAGTTTTCCCTTACCATGGATAAACCAACTGGTAGACCTGATGGCAGGTCACAATCGACTTAGCTTCCTTGATGCGTACAGGGGTTACCATCAGATCGCTATGTATGGACCAGATCAGGAGGTCACATCCTTTACAATGCCTAGAGGATTGTATTGTTACAAGGTCATGCCCTTTGGCGTAAAAAACGCAGGGCAACATTCCAACGGATGGTCACCAAGATGTTTGAACCATTGTTGGGCAGAACAATGGAGGCTTACATAGATGACATGGTGGTCAAAAGCAAGGATGAAAAGGACCATCTCAGGGACCTAGGTGAAATGTTCTAGATTTTAAAGAAGAACAAGTTGCGCCTAAATGCATCCAAGTGTGCATTTGGCGTAGGATCAGGCAAATTCCTAGGCTTTCTGGTGACCAACCGAGGTATAGAAGCAAACCCTTCTCAGATCAAAGCAATCCAGGATCTAGAAAGGCCTAACACAATAAAAGAGGTGCAGCATCTCACTGGCCTAGCTGCCGCACTCAACCGGTTTATAAGTCGGTCGTTAGACAGATGTCGACCATTCTTCCAAGCATTAAAGGCCAAGTTTGAGTGGGATGAAGAATGCGACCGCGCCCTAGCCCGAGAAAGCCTGAAAGAGTGCATATCTTCTCCACCGTTGCTAGTAACCCCAATACCAGGAGAAGAGCTCTTTTTGTACCTGGCAGTTTCACAGCACGCAGTCAGCGCAGTGTTGGTCAAATCGGAAGGGATCCAACATCTACCCATCTTTTATGTTAGCAAAACCTTGCTGGGAGCAGAAACCAGGTACCTACCATTGGAAAAACTAGCCTTAGCCTTGATGATGGCCTCAAGAAAGTTGTCGCATTACTTCCACGCCCACACCATAATCGTCCTAATGGCTTTTCCATTAAAAGCTTTGTTTGAGAGGGCAAACTTTTCTGGGCAAATCTTGAAGTGGGCGGTGGAATTGGGACAATTCGATATCAAGTTTCAACCCATAACCGCAATAAAAGCCCAAGCTTTGGCAGACTTTGTGGCAGAGTTCACACCAGGAAGCCATCACATCTGCCCAGTGGACTTGATTGGTACAACAGAAAAAGGGACAGAAAGTGCCGCAGGAAATGCGCAACGCCTAATTCAGGATACCCAGCCACATTGCAAACCACACAGGCTTGAAGATCAAGAGGGAGGAATAAACCATACCATTCCCAGTAAGGACTCATCGACAAGTGAAGACTTGGACAGTTAGATAATAAAAAGCAAACCCAACAGCAGCTTGGGACTTAGAAGAAAACATTAGCAACACGCATGACCCCAAGACTTCATTCGACTCCTCCACTTCCTAGAAGCTATTCGTTGGAGAGATGTGGAAGCTCTTTGTGGATGGAGCATCCAACAGGCACGGCGCAGGACTTGGAATAGTCCTCATCTCACCAGATGGCCTAATAGTGGAACAAGCAGTCAACCTTGGCTTCCCAGTATCAAACAACGAAGCGGAGTATGAAGCGCTTTTAGCAGGCCTAAAATCAGCACTCTTCATAAAGGCCACCGAGCTATTGGTTTACAGTGACTCCCAGCTGGTAGTAAACTAGATTTCAGGCGATTACGAGGCGAAAGATGAGAGGATGGCTAAGTACCAAGAGTTAGTCAGAAGGGAAATCATGAAATTCGAAGTGGTGCAGATAGAGCAGATCGGCAGGGAAGAAAACAGTAGAGCAGACGAACTAGCAGGCTTCGCTAGTATGGCGGATACATCCATCCCACATCCGTTACTGATCGACTACCTACCAAGACCGAGCATTGAAGAACCCGAAGTAGCTGAGGTATGTTGTGCCGAATTAGGCCCTTTATGGATGGATCCCATTATAGTATTCTTAAAAGACGGCGTCTTACCCGAAGAGAAGAAAGAGGCCAACAAAATAGGAGCAAAGTCACAGCGATTTTGGCTCTCTCCATCAATGGCCTTGTACAAAAAATCCTTCACAGGACCTTACTTGAAATGTGTCCATCCTAGCAAGGTTGAGGCATTCTTGTTCGAGATACACGAAGGCGTATGCGGAAGCCACCAAGGGGGAAGATCTTTGGCCTACAGAGCAATTTCACAAGGATATTGGTGGCCTTACATGCAAGCAGATTCAGAGAAATATGTGAAGACGTGTGAGAAATGTTAGAAGTTCGCACACCAAATACATCAACCAGCCAGAGAGCTTCTACCTTTAACTAGCCCATGGCCCTTCGCAATGTGGGGCCTGGACATAGTAGGACCACTTCCAACGGCACCCAGCAACAGAAAGTTCTTTCTCGCAGCAACAGACTACTTCACAAAGTAGGTGGAAGCAGAAGCACTCGCCTCAATAAAGGAGAAGGATGTGAAGAAGTTCTTCTGGCAGAATATCATCACTTGGTTCGGCATACCCAAGACTCTAATATCAGACAACGGCACTCAGTTCGATGGCAGAATTTTTAGAGGCTTTTGTGAGGAGTACAAGATAAAACAACTCTACACCAGCATACCCCCAAGCAAATGGCCAGGCGGAAGCATCAAACAAAGTCATCCTAGATGGATTAAAGAAAAGGTTGGAGAAAGCAAAAGGCAAGTAGGCTGAGGAGCTCCCTCATGTTTTATGGGCTTACCGTACCACATCTCGACGATCAACTGGAGAAACACCTTTTTCCTTGGCCTATGGCATGGAAGCAGTAATCCCACTGGAAGTTGGCCTTCCCACTATTAGAAGTGAAAATTTTGACCCAGATTTAAATGGAGAAGCCATAGCCTTGGAACTCGACCTTGCGGAAGAGAGAAGAGAAAGAGCACTGGTTCACATCGCCTCATACCAGCAAGAGTTATCCAGAAAATATAACAAGACAGTACATCCGAGGCAATTCAAGATTGGAGATTGGGTGTTGCGCAAAGTAATGGGAAACACCCTGGTACCCGGAGATGGCAAGTTAGAGCCTAATTGGGAAGGACCTTACAAAGTGGTTGGATTAGCAGGAAAAGGGGCATACCACTTGGAAGATAGAGACAGCAAGGCCATTCCCAGGCCATGGAACACTACCAATATCAAACTATTTTATTTTTAGCTTTTCTTTAGCGTACTTGTAGTTTTTCTTCTTTTTTTTTTCAATAAAACAAGTAGTTTCCTTTTCAGTATAATTTTTTTTTTCTGTAAAATAGTTTTAGTTAGCTAGGGGCAATGAAATCAGAGTTGGCCGAAATAACCAACTTTGAGCTCTCTTCAGTCGAGATCAGGATCTAGGCTGAAGAGGTTGGCTGGAAAAACCAACACTTACTTCTCTTTAGTCGAGATCAGGATCTAGGCTGAAGAGGTTTGGCAGGAATAACCAAACACTTAGCTCTAGGTTGGTAGGAATAACCAACACTGAGCTCTCTTCAGTCGAGATCAGGATCTAGGTTGAAGAGGTTGGCTGGAAAAACCAACACTTATCTCTCTTCAGCTGAGATCAGGATCTAGGTTGAAGAGGTTGGCTGGAATAACCAACTTTAAGTACTCTTCAGCCAAGATAAGGATCTAGGCCGAAGAGTGGTTGGCTGGAATAACCAACTTTAAGTACTCCTCAGCCGAGATAAGGATCTAGGCTGAAGAGTGGTTGGCTGGAATAACCAATTTTTAGTACTCTTCAGCCGAGATAAGGATCAAGGCTGAAGAGGTTGGCATGTATGACCAAACAGATTACAAGGTTAAGGCCGAGATAGGTATCTCGGCCAGAAAATATTATACTTCACGCAAATCATAGTAGAAAATAAGTGCAAGCATGGAGTAAACCGAACAAATAGTTGAGGAAAAACAAAAGAAGATTTCATTCATAATTCAAGTCAAAGTTACAAGAAGTGGGGCTTTAGCCCGGTTACACATTCTTTCCAAGAATAAAAAGAAGAAAATACAGGATCAAGCAAAAAGGTCGTCGAGATCCGCATCCAGATCAACTCGAAGCCCGGTTTCAGCAAGTAGCTCGGTCACATTTTCAACCAAGTCTTCCACCGGTGGCTCCACCCGAGTTGACTGAACAACGGGATCACTGGCGACGATCGGGGCATTGTTGGGTTCTAGGGACTCTTCTTCTCCCTCAACTTGAAGAAATTTTTGCTGAATAGCATTGGCATACTCCACCATATAGCTCAGGATGAAGTGAGGAGGGGGATTCTGGAATACCTCGGTTTCTTTCCCTTGATCGAGCTTAAAGGCGGCTGCCTTCCACCCACACTTAAAAAAAATGTCTTTGGCAGCTTCACACTGCAAGACGTATGTAGCTTCGCCCTCCTTGTAACCGCGGTCTTCCGCGTCCTTTATCTTCTTCTCAAGCTCAGTTATCTCGGCGTTCTTCTTCTTCTCGACCTTAGCCAGCTCACGCAGATAGCGGTCCTTCAGCTTGGTCAAGGCCATTTGTTTGTCTGTCTCCGCCAAATTTACTAGCCCGGTGAGTCGGGCGACTTCTGATTGAAGCTCGGTCATTTTTTGTTTGGCTTCATTTAGCTTGGCCGTCTTGCTATCGGCCTCAGCCACGACCAGCCTTGTCGTCTTGCGCAGTTCCAACACACGCTTATGTGCAATGTGGTTTTTCTGCATAGCCTGCAAGAAGGCGGTAAGCAATTTTGAGTGAAAACCGAGCAAACAGATGTCCAAAATTGGAAAACAAAGGAAAAAGTACTCACCAACACCATCGATTTGGTGGCCGAGCGGATGGCTTTCAGCTCGGTGAGATGGTCATGGTGTTCTATGTCAGGGGGCAAGCACACGCTCTTAGCCAGGTTCAAAGCGAGCGTGTGGTCTTTGTCTGCCACCACTGAATCTGTGTCTCTTATGGCTTGGTTCCGGTATGATAATTTCGGGGCCCACTCAGAGGAGCTAGCCCGGTCAGAACGCTCGAGCTTTGGGCTTGGCGAAGTGATTTGTGGAAGCACAGTTTCATCCTCGTCAACAAGGCGTGGCTCGGTTGTGGAAGTCTGAGCGCGCTTGCTTGGCCGAGATGATGAAGGCTGGGCGGTTGGAAGGGCTACCACGGCCTCTTGTGTTTGGCCGGCTTGTGGTACCTCGGCTTGATTTGTTTCGGTGATGAGGGCCCTAACTGCTCGCTTCTTGGCCATTTCTTGCTCCGCTGTTAATGGGATCAGATTGATTTGAGGTAGTGTTGGATCTGGTTCTGGAGAGGGTTCCAGAAGGAAGTTTGTCACCTTGGTCTTCCTTCTACTACTGTATCTGTATGTCGGTTCAAAGTTGAGTAGCTTGGCCCAACCTCGATCGCGGTACCACAGCGCGGCGTGAAGTGCATCTAGATTGGGGTAACTGTACTGCGACTTTAGATGGTCCAAGTCTGCATAAGGAAAAAAGCAACGGTTAGCACGGTGCGAAACTGATAAACAGAGTAAAGAATGCACGAAGCTAAAACCGAGGTATTCATACCAGCTACTCCCTTATTCCAGTTAATTCGGTCGCCCGGAATCTGGGCCTCCTGATCTTCAAAGTTGCCCGAGACCCAGAAAAAATCATCGTCATTTATATCTTTGTCTGGTGTATTTTTTATTATTTTCTCTCGGCGGCGTCTTATTCTTAAGTAATACACCTAGCCGTCTTTATTCTGGCCGATGGAGTATTGGTGAAATAGCTCGGCTAAACCGAGGTTGAGGCCAAGCCGGCGGTTTAGCTCGGCGATGCCATTTATTATTCTGTACGAATTTGTGGAAAGCTGGGTAAGGCAAAGTCTTGTTTGTCTAAGGAATTCACAAAGAAGAGGCTGAACGGGAAAACGGAGACTAGCCTCTACAATGGATATGACGTTGAAAGGGACGAAGCCCGATTTTTCCCAGGGAATGGTGTCTAGCTCGGCTAGTGAAAGATGGACGTCATCAGGGATGTTATAGTCCTTGCGGAATTCGGCAATAGCCCCTGGTGAGTTTACTAGGAATCTATATTTGCCCATGTGGACTTAAATTATGTATAAGTTAGCTCGGTGTTGAGATGGTGTTGAGTATCTCAGTCGAGCATTCAAAGGAGTGCCTGGCCAACCTAAGTCAGTCTGCAAAGTGAAAAGGAAAAGTGTTAAGCACAGATCGATGAACCGTGCTAAAAGAAACAAAGGCAAAGTAAATGGAGTCCTAGCTCGGCTACGTGGGATACTATCCCTGCTTAAGCTCGGTTGAAGCGAAGGACTTTTAGCTCGGTTAAGTGGACCGAGAAGTTTGTAGCCCGGTTAAAGCTTAGGGTACGGCATTCTTGGCTCGGTTTTGACTAAGTAAGAGAGCTGGTTTGGCCCCAAGTTTTAGCTCGGTCATTGGTTAAGGCTTTCAAGTTCGGTAGTGCGCGAACCTAATACAGTTCGCTAGCTCGGCTAAATAAAACAGAAGGTTCTTAGACCGATTGAGACTACAGGTATGGCATGAAGTTTTAGTCCGGTTGGTAGAAGAGTTATCCAGTTTGGCTAAGCTCGCACCTAATACAAACAAGTTCCTAGTTCGGTTGGAGTATTATTTTGGATCAAAAGCATCGTTTCTCAGATTGTTTGTCACGACCCAAACCCGCCCCTATGGGTTTAGCACCGTAACCGGCCAGTAATCCGAGATTACCAAAGGCCTGCCTAACAGTAATACAGTAAAACAGAGTACAAGGGCATGGCGGAAGCCATTACAGTAATAAAACAGTGTCCAATAAGCTGTGACAGTCTGTATGCAAAAAGACTTTCCATACATAATTACATTTGGTACAGAAACAGTATATACATACATGTACAATCATTCAGAAGACAGGGATCTAATCCCTATCAACAGAACAGTACTATCAGTCTATACAGTATTACAAAACGGTACAGAGACAGACGGGGAAATAAAAACACCCCTAAGCCATAGCTTGGCAGGCTCGGAACCTCGCAGTGAGGCACAGTGGTTGGCTTGACAAAACTGAAGTTTACCCTGATGCTTCTAGCTTTGATCCGGTGCCTGTACACCTACATATATATATGAGCAGTGAGCTAAAGCCCAGTGAATAACATAATGCGTAAAGAGGTTACGAATGAATGTCCTTACAGTAATGAAAACAGTTCATTGATTTAGTATATCAGTCATTCAGTCATATGTGGTACATCTATTAGCATAACAGTACAGTAAATAGTAGGTCTTAAAAGACCGAACAGTAGATGATGGCCATCAATCAATAAACAGTAGTGGTTCCAACGAGGGAATCGACAGAGATCTCTGTAACAGTAACAGTCAATAACAGTAGTTGCTAAGGATGCCACAATACAGTTTAGAATACAGGACATACATTCATTCAGTTAACAGTAACAGTTTAGAAAACAGTACAGTTCAGTATTCAAAAGATAATCATTTTGAACATATCTTTACACAATTGTTACTCACAGAGTTCTGGGCTACAGTAGGCTGGAGCGTCTCCTCGAAATGCCAACCCTAAATAGTACAGAATGAACACACACTAAGCTACACAGTTGGGAAAGATAATAACTTCATCCCTAATTGCCTCGGTGTGTTCTACATCTATATCCTCATTAAGATGTCTTAAACTAGGCCTAAGAATGCCTAGGATGGGATGAGGATGCAAAGATGCACTCAGAAAACATTTTCAGGATTTTCAGAAAAACAGAGTCCCGCTCGAGCGCAGTTTTCCCCGCTCAAGCGGACATGTAGACAACGGTTCCCGCTTGAGCGCCACTTTCCACGCTCGAGCGGATATGCAAAACAGTTAAAAGTGCTGAATGCTCAAAAATCACGCTCGATTGGGCGCTCGATAGCCGCTCGAGCGCAAGACACAAGGTCCCGCTTGAGCGCCAAATACCCCGCTCGAGCGGACTGTAATATAGTGCAAAGTATTGGATGCTCGAATTCCCCACTCGAGCGCCACTTTCCCCGCTCGAGCGGGAGTGCAAAATCTGGAAAATCCAGATTGCACCTCCAAGTCAAAAACCAAGTTTAAATGCACTAAATTCAATCCTCTTGGGCCTATTTTCTGGAAAACATTTGTAAACACATAGAACAACATGGTTCAAAGCTCAATTTGAGAAATCAAAGCCCAAGGGTGTTTAATTCAGACTCAATTTCAAACCAATTTTCATGAACATGCTACAACCATGACATGCATGAGCTTAAATCATTTCAAAGCTTTAAAACATGCTCTAGGGAGCCAATTTTTTTGCAAAACAAGATGAAATCATGGTCTTAAACATAAATATGAGCATGCATGTAACCTTTTGCCATGAAAACAACTTAAAACTCAACAATACATACATGCATGCATGGAATGAGCTCCAATTCAACAACATTAAACCAATTCTTGACTTAACTCTTTAAATTATCATGATCCATGCTAGATAGAGCTTAAATACACAATTAAGGGAATGAAATTCATACCTAGGTCCTCAAATGCAAGTCTAGAGGTTCAATTTGCCAATTTACACTCCAATTCTTCAAGGTTTCAACCAAAATGACAAGATGAACTCAAGTTCTCCTCTTTCTCTCTCTCTCTCTCTCTCTCTCTCTCTCCAACGGTTATAACAAGAAGAATGGCTGAACAAGAGATGCATCTAAGTGTAATAAGGCTCAATATTATAATAAACAAAGGCCCACTTACAATGGCAATTTGGTAGATAAGGCAACTTATGCAATTTAGCTTATTTTAATCTAATTTAAACATACCAAATCACTTTTTCAATAAATATACCATAAAATCACATAAATTATGACGATCATAAAACACTAATCGATTTCCGGTTCGGCCGCTGATAAGACCTTCAATTAGCAGTTTAAACACAAAGACATGAACAGATAATTTGGCAAGCAAACAGATAGAATACAATTTAACTAACATATACTCAGTCAATCAGTTTCAGATTTCAGTCAGTCAGTTCAGTATTTCGTTTACTTCAGTTATCAATCATAATCAGTCTCGGTTTATTAGTAATCAGTGATCATTCGGTAAACAGTGGTGAGGGTTATTACATTGTTCGTGAATCTAGTGGTCCTATTACATGGTTTTTTCCCAGATAAATGAAAGCCAAAATAGTGTGTTTTGAGAAACATACGAATAGTATGCTACATACTACAAAAACTAGACAAACAAAAAGGAAATAGGATTAAGTTACTTACAGTTTGAAGACGAGAGAATGAAGATCGAAATCGCAAGGAAGAGATTCGCAGGCACTATGTTTGGAAAAATGGAGGCTTAGAGGGAGAGAAAGAAGATGAACAGAAGTGTTTTGATTTGAAAAAATGAGGTTTTTGAATAAAACCTTGATTTGGGCGGGACTATTCAAATTTTGCGAGGTACGAGGGCGGCTATGGCAGCTGTAATTAACCAATAAAGACTTGCCACGTGTCCAAGAGAATCATAAGCGATTCAGTTTTGCAGCGACTGAAAAGGCGTTTTTTGACCGAACCAATCGGTAGCCCGGTGACAATTTAACTCGGTTGAAAGTCTAAAGTTTTAGCTCGGCTGGTAACAGGTAATCCCAATCATGCTACGCAGATGGAATTAAGGGGCAATTGAGAGGAAGTTTTTATGTGCATTAGGGCCAAGCTAGGCCAAGGCATGGTAATGGGCCGCTCTGTGGGCCGCGGTAAAAAGGGCTGAGTGAAAGGACCTTGTAGTTAGCTCGGTCCAAATATGGTTACAGTCACCACGGTCGAAGTAGTGATTAGCTCGGTTATAGTATTCAGAGATGAGGTATTTGGGCTTCCTGCGGAGGACCTTGTTCTTGTTAGCTCGATCGAAGCTTGGTATAGTTAGCTCGGTCTCAACAGGCCAAAATTGAGGTACAAGTGAAAGGAAAACCGAGCTATGTGTTGCATGTGAAGACATTGGATTGAGTATGACAAAGGACTAGTGTTAGCTCGGTCCTACTGTTATTCAATCAGGGTAAAACTATCTCACTTGGTTTAAGCAGTGAGGGGGGTGTTAAAGGATAAGCATTATCTTTCAGGAGTGTGATTCCTAGGAGGACTCTACATGAAGGAATAAGAGTCCTACTAGGATTGTGCTAGGCGAAAACTATAAAAACTTACAACATAACTCATGTAGAGGTAACACAACTTTGATTCCCAAATACACAGAGCTTTTGTCTATTTTGCTGACTTAGGCATCGGAGAGGTATCTGGCACACACCTGCCGGCTAGTTCACGTTTGTGTTTTCAGGGAGTAAAGCGACGACGTTTGGAGGAGCGCAGACTTGATCAACAGGATTATACGAGAAGATTATTTCATACTCGTACAAATTTTAAGATAATTGATAAAAAAAAATTATAATTAAATAAATGGATGTTTGAGAAAAATTAATTGATTGATGTGTAGAATGTGATAAAAAAAAAAAAAGTAGAGAGAGAAAAATTAATTGATTGATATGTAAAATATGAGAGGAGAAAAAAGGAGAGAAAAAATAATTTTGAAGTCAACTTTAACAATAATTTTTCAAAAATTATAAAGCAACTTTTTAAAATTTTTCGTTTCAAAAAATAATTTGAAAAGGTAACCAAACACAAATATTTTTTCTTCATAGCAAGACTGAGGTAGTTCATCCAAGAAACAAAGTCTAAACAAAGTTGAAAAGACTTGTGTGCGTTTATTCACTTTAATCGAAGGGTCTTTTCTTTTGTTTATTTATTCATTGTTCAAAAACAAAAAGCCTGGCCATTAAAATTCTAGATAGGGTCGCGTTATGATCACGTGTCTGTCCATATGAAATTTGAAATTTGGTACGCATATTTTGGATTGATTTTGGTAGTTAAAATTTATTGACTAAAATATTTATACAAAAATTAAGATTATCAAACATTGATAAGCATATATTTAAATTATATTTATATTATTAAAATTATATTTGTCATACATATTTTTAACACAAAAGTAATTTAAAGATATAATTATTGATATATGTTCATTTTTATTTTTTATATAGTGCCATTTTGAGAACATAGTAAAAAGTCATGTTTTTTGACAAAATGTCCAAAAATGTGGCTGTCAAAAACGCAACAAAATCTCTTTGGGAAGTACCAAAAGCACAGCTCTAAAATTACAAATTAGTGTCTATAAAAAAAAAATAAAAAAATAAATCTCTTATATTGGGTAAGGGTATTTTGGTCATTTTAATTTGATTTGACACCATAAATAATATTAAATTAAAAAGTAAAAAATCAGCTTTTTACCAACTTTCTAAATTACTTCTAAAAAAGCCAAAAAATTTGATAAAAAATTAAAAATTAACTTTTTATCAATTTTTCAAAACAATCCATAAATATTATATTTCATAAATTTTAAAAAGTGAATGATTCTAACGACAAAGTGAATGATATAACATATTTATTTTGATTGAAAACCATGTATACCTAATTGAGCTCAGCAACGATGAGCTCAGCAACGAATTTTAGTCAAGGTTGCAATATTAATATATAAAAAAAACAAATCAAACCATGCAAGAGACATTTCCCTTTCATACCTACTATATAAAATAATCAAATTATATAGCTAATCAATTTTAGGGATAATTAAAAATAAATAAATTCATCTTTATAACAAAATAAATTGTTAATTTTTAATTTTATAAATTTATAAATTTAAATCTTAATTTTTTGATTTGTATCAATATAAACCATTTAGTTATTTTCATCAAATAAAATCGATGAAAAAATAATATTTTAGCCATTAAACTCAATATAATTATACATAAAATATCTAAAGGCTATTTTTTATTGAGTTTAATGACTAAAGTACTCTTTTTTATTAAAATTTGGTAGGAATATTTTGGACTGATTTTGATAATTCAAATCGTTCATTTTTTAAAATTTGTTGAGTAAAATATTCATATAAAAAATCAAGATTACCAGACATCGGTAATCATATATTTAAATCACGTTTATATTATAAAAAATTTATAAATATTATTGAAATTATATTTATCATACATATTTTTAACACAAATATAATTTAAACCTATAACTATCGATATCTTTATTTTTATTATAAATATTATATTCAACCAATTTTAAAAAATGAACCTAATGGAGTTCAATATCAAAATGGGCTCACTAATCACGTTGAAACCAGTGAAAGATGTTTATTTTGATTGAAAACCAGTGTATACGTTATTGAGCTAAGCAATTAATTTTAGTCAAAGTTGTAAAATTAAAAAAAAAAAAAAAAAACAGAAATCAAATCATGCGAGAGACATTTCCCTTTCATACCTACTATATAAAATAATCAAATTAGTGGTAATTACAACAAAAAAAATAAAATAAAATAAAATAATCTAGAGTTTAGTCTTTTTAACAAAGTTAATCTTAATTTTTTAATTTTATCAATTTAAATCTTAATTTTTGAATTTGTTTCAATATAAACCATTTAACTATTTTCGTTATGTAAAATTGATAAAAAATAAATAAATAAATAATATTTTAGCAATTAAACTCAATGTAAATGTATATAAAATGTCTAAATACCATTTTTTATTGAGTTTAATGACTAAAGTACTCTTTTTTATTGAAACTTGGTACACATATTTTGGACTGATTTCAAATCGTTCATTTTTTACAATTCGTTGTATAAAATATTTATATAAAAAATAAAGATTATCAAACATTGGTAATTATATATTTAAATCGCGTTTATATTATAAAAAATTTATAGATATTTTTAAAATTATATTTGTCGTACATATTTTTAACACAAATGTAATTCAAACATATAACTATCCGTTTATCTTTATTTTTATTATAAATATTATACTCAATAAATTTTAAAAAATAAACGATTCGAATTATATGGTTTAATCTCAAAATGAGCCCACTAAACCTAACTGCTTGAAACCCATGATAACATATTTATTTTGATTGAAAACCGATGTATACGTTATTGAGCTTAGCAATTAATTTTAGTCAAGGTTGCAATATTAAAAAAAAAAAAAAAAAGAAACAACAACAACAACAACAACAACAACAAATCAAATCATGTGAGAGACATTTCCCGTTCATACCTACTATGTAAAATGATCAAATTATATAGATAATCAATTTTAGGGGTAATTACAAAATAAATTAAAAAAAAGTTATAGAGTTTGACCTTTATGATAAAATAAATATTGAATTTTAATTTTATCAATTTAAATCTTAATTTTTTGATTTGTTTCAATATAAACCATTTACTATTTTCTTTAATTAAAATTGATAAAAAAAAATAGTATTTTAGTCATTAAACTCAATATAATTGTACATAAAATGTCTAAATACCATTTTTCTATTGAGTTTAATGATTAAAATATACTTTTTTCTGTTTTACTTAATGAAACTAAGTAAATAGTTTATATTGAAAACAAATCAAAAGAATAGTATTAAAATTGACAAAATTAAAAATTTGAGAATTTATTTTATTACAAAAATTAATTTGATATCTGTCACAACAATTTATTTAGAGAAGACTCATAAATGCTTGGTATATTTGTATGGATTTGACTTCTCTCCGATTCATGTTCAGAGATATAAACGGGAGGGTGTTATTTGAGTATGTGGAGTTTACTTTAGGGGTTTTTTTTTTTTTTAATGATTCGAATCACTTTTTTTATCAGACATTGTGTATATCATTCACACAAAAATAAAGACCATTCGATAATCATGACTTATTAAATTTATTATGGATGACAAATGTATTTTTAAAAATAGACTATTACTTCTTTTTTTATTTATTTATAATAAACGCAATAAATTAAATACGTTACAAATATTAGATCGACCTAAATTTATATGTGAATGATATACACAAAGGACACGATAAAATAAATAATTTGGATCATCAAAATGAGACTTATAGTAGGCCCTACAGACACAAACAATGCCTTTCAACCTAGATCACGAACCGGAACGAATCCATATCCTATTGTATATATAATATTGATAGTTGGCTTACCGGGTATAATTATAAATCTGTTAAATTGTTAATTACATTTGACATGTGGGGTTCATCCTCTATGTGTTTCATTACTATTGGCTGGTGATATCATATGTTAATGATGATGTGGTATTACTATTATATTGAATTTTTACTGAAATTTTGTATAAAAAATTACTTTATTATTATATAATTTATTTTAAAACTTATATCCATGACTTTTTTTTTTTTATATATATTGTCCATGATATACTAGTTACAAATAATATATACATATATATATGTATTTCTTAAAGTCAATCGTAAAAATTTATATGAAATATTTTTGTAAAAATTTTCAATGTCATAATTAATAAGTGTCCTTTCTGATTTAATTTTTTGGTTCCACCATTGATGGAGAGGAAATATGTGATTGATTAATATGACGTTTTGCTATTAAGGTTGAATTTTTTTAACTTTTTGGCAATGACCCCTTAATAACACAATAAACTAACACAATAAACTGAGAGCACAAAAAATAAAATAAAATAAATAGTGCCCAGTCTTTGGCTCTATAAATACATATATTTGGATCTCTTTTGGTATATGTAAGTCGATCATCAGCTTTATTTCTCATCATAATAATATTCTATTTTTGACACCAAATGGAGCAAACAAATACTAGAAGTTTTCTCAGCTGTCTATGTTTCATTTTCTTTTTCATCAACTCTCTTGAATTGATTACCACTGCCAAGGGCAACCCCAGTTTCCTTCTCACCAACGAGACAGACCATCAGGCACTACTTGCAATCAAGGATTTGATAACAGGAGATCCACTGGGTGCCTTAAGCTCATGGAATCATTCAATTCACTTTTGCAATTGGCAAGGAGTCTCATGCGGTCCTCAACGTCAACGTGTGACAGTCCTAAACATATCATCTCTCGCATTGGTGGGTTCTGTGTCTCCTCACATTGGGAACCTCACCTTCCTTAGGAGGATTGATCTCGGTAACAATAGTTTTCATGGCGAAATCCCACCGGAAATTGGCAAGTTATTTCGTCTGCAGTATCTTCTGCTTTTGAATAACTCTTTCCAAGGTGAATTTCCTACCAATTTGGCTCATTGTTCGAACTTGAGAGTTATCCATATGGGTGGTAACAATCTAGGAGGTAAAATTCCTACAGAGCTGGGTTCCTTGTCCAATCTCTCCTACTTGATTCTTGCAGCCAATCATCTCTCTGGAGCTATCCCACTTTCAATTGGGAACCTTTCCAATCTACAGAAGCTTTCTCTACCGTACAATAATCTAGAGGGAAGCATTCCCACCCAACTTGGGCAGCTTTCGAAGTTGGAGTATCTTCAGCTATCAGTGAACAATTTGTCTGGTATGGTTCCTACTTCTCTTTACAATATCTCATCAATCTATTTCTTCTCTATCAATGACAACCAATTGCATGGAATTCTACCACCAGATTTAGGCTTGACCCTTCCAAATTTACTAGGATTTTATGTTGACTCCAATCAATTCTATGGCCAAATTCCATCGTCAATAGAGAATGCTACAAAACTTGTGCAAATTGATTTTGGCAGCAATTCTTTTACTGGGTCCATGCCTAAAAGTCTGGGAAGACTTGATGCTTTAGAAATTTTTGCTGCTAATAACAATTCACTTGGAACAAACCAAGTTAATGAATTAACGAGCTTCCTCACTTCTTTGTCCAATTGTTCCAATCTCCGAATTTTGGTTTTGGCTTCAAATCAATTTAAGGGTTTCTTGCCTCATTCTATTGCAAATCTCTCCACCAAGATCACTTGGTTCATTCTACAAGACAACTATATATCTGGAAACATACCTCTTGGTATTGGAAACCTTGTACATTTGCAATACCTCTTTCTAGATGATAACATGCTTACAGGTAGTATTCCAAATTCCATTGGAAAACTCTCCATGTTGGAAATCCTCATGGTTGACAAAAATAACATCTCTGGAGAGATTCCATCGTCTATTAGAAACCTGAGCAGGCTTGGTACACTTGACCTATCAACAAACATGATTGAGGGAAGCATTCCTATTTCTTTAGGCAATTGTACCAATCTACAACAAATTCATCTTGATTACAATCATCTCATAGGGGCAATACCTTATCAAATCTTTGGTCTGTCTTCCCTTATTATTCTGTCCTTAGGCCAAAATTACATAACAGGACTACTATCACAAGAAGTGGGTAACTTGAAAAATCTGGGTGGACTATATGTATCAAAAAATAAACTATTCGGAGAAATCCCCGCCACTCTCGGCAATTGTGAAGTTTTAGAATTTCTCTACATCGATGGTAACCTTTTTGAAGGTACAATTCCAACATCCTTGGAACAATTGAAAGGCATTCGGGTCTTAGATGTTTCTCAGAATAACTTATCTGGACAAATTCCAAGGTTTCTAGGCGAGTTTCGTTTCTTTCAATTTCTTAATCTTTCCTACAATATATTTGATGGTGAAGTTCCGAATGAAGGAGTTTTCACTAACATTAGTGCCTTCTCGGTTGTTGGAAATGGTAAGCTTTGTGGAGGAATTGAAGTATTGCAATTGCCTGCATGCTCGATGGAAGTCTTAGATGAAAGGAAAAGACTTTTCAACCGTAGAGTAATAGTTCTAATAGTTACTCCCACTATTGTTCTATTATCATTGTGCATTTTAGCCATTATTTATCGAAACAAAAGGTCAAAACAGCAAGTCAAATTAGCCTCGCCTTTACAAAACCAATATTTACTACTATCTTTTGGAGAACTTTTTCAAGCAACAAATGGGTTCTCTCCATCCAACTTAATTGGTGAGGGAGGCTATGGTTCTGTTTATAAAGGGATTCTTAACTCCGATGAACAAATTGTTGCTGTGAAGGTGCTCAAACTACATGAACGTAGAGCAAACAAGAGTTTTGTTACAGAATGTGAAGCATTGAAGAATATTCGTCATCGAAATCTTGTCAAGATAATTACAGCTTGCTCAAGCATTGATTTTAAAGGCAACGACTTCAAGGCTTTGGTCTTCGAGTTCATGGAAAATGGTAGCTTAGAAAATTGGTTACACCCAAGTCTTTTAGTGCAACACGAATCTAAGAACTTGAACTTCATTCAAAGGCTAAACATTGCTATTGATGTGGCATGTGCATTGGATTATCTTCACCACCATTGTGAAATGGCTTTTATTCATTGTGATTTAAAGCCAAGTAATATTCTTCTTGATGGTGACTTGTGTGCCCATGTTAGTGATTTTGGCTTGGCAAAGATTTTTTCAGCAACCAATGGAATTTCTATTCATCAGCAATCAAGTTCAATTGGGATTAGAGGAACAATTGGCTATGTTGCCCCAGGTAATTGTTTATTGCTTACATTGAAATTGATCAAGAAATATTATTTAGTTACGTTATATTATTATCTTGAGGTGAACTAAAATCCAATTAGGAGATTGTATAGAAATTAAGCCATGTTTTAGAGATGGATTTCCTTGACTTTGCCATATTGTTTGTATAGCTACCACAACAAATTAAATCAACCATTGTCCTACCCCTATGGTATTTGAACATAGATTTTAACCCTTGAGATAATTTTATCTTTTGAAATGTTGAACTTTTTCTTTCAGCAAGTTCAACAATCATACCAAAATTAAAAAATTTTGGCTTTTTTTTTTTTTTTTTTTCACTATTTCATATTGCAGAGTATGGTATGGGTGAGGAGGCATCAATGCAAGGTGACATGTACAGTTATGGAGTGTTACTACTAGAAATGTTCACAGGAAAAAGACCAACTAGTAACATGTTTACAGGTAATGTAAACCTCCATAGCTATGTAAAAATGTGTCTTCCGGAGAAAGTAATGCAGATCGTTGATCCCCAAATCATATTGGAAATGGAAGAGGAGTCAAGTAAGAGCATGCAAAGTAGTACAATCAACATTTCTAAACTAGAGACTTGCCTAGTACTAGTCTTTCAGATTGGAGTTTCATGTTCTGCTCAAATGCCGAGTGAGAGAATGAGTGTAAAAGATGTTCTAAAGGAACTACACAAGATTAGAAGACAAAAGCATTAAGATGGAAGAAGAAATGATTCTTAACTAAAGCCGTATCTGTAGGTTATTTTGATGTTCTAGAATTTTCTTTCCCTCACTTTTCTTCTCCTCCCCCCCCTCCCTCTCCTTTCCTCTCCTCTCTTTTCTTTTCTGAATCTGTAATTGTTGAGCTAGAAAAGGCATGAAAGTGGTTGTACTTGTGGATTGTCATCAAATATTTATAACTAATTCAGGTTTCTATATCTATATATATAAGAACCGCTTAGTTGTTTGAGATTCATTTTTTCTTTCCGATTTTGCCCTTTCATTTTGAATAATTTACTAATTGTGGCTTATATGTTGAGTGAAGGTTTTTTTGTAATTACGCAAACATTCTTGGTCACTTATGCAACAGGTTTTTCCGTAATTACGCAAACATTCTTGGTCAATTATAAAACAAGTTTTTTTCGTAATTACGCAAATATTCTTGATCAATTATGAAATATAAATCTTTTATTTTTTAACAAATTACAAATACACCCATAAGGTTTGTTTAAAATATGAATCGGTCATATAATACTAGAAATTACAATTCTCGTTTGTTATAAACTTTAATTTAATACAATACTCAGGGGAAAAAAATTTATTCTCCAATGCAATAATAAATTATCAAAATTGTTTATTAAAAAATATTTCTCATATAATTGAAAACCGTTAATTTACTTAATAATTTATTTATTAACAAAATGGTTAACTGAAAAATATTTTTCATATCATTAAAAATTATTAATTTACTTAATGATTTACTTATTGATAAAATTGGTCATTTGCTATGCGAATATGATTTATGTATTGATAAAACTGGTCATTTGTTATGCGAGTATGATTTATGTATTAATAAAATTAGTCATTTGTATGTATATATATATATATATTTTCTTCTACTTTTTTATTAGTTCAGTGAATTATCTTAGTATTTGTTTTACATTTATCTGTTGAGAAAAGTTACACACGATAATATTTTTTATTTATTTATAAATTCGGAAGGAATACATCATTAGGTGTATAACAAATCAAAAAATGATAAATATCATACCATATAATTCTATCATATATTTAATGATTTATTCTATTCAATTTTATATAACAATATTTCTAATTTTTAAAAAATTATCAAAATATAAAACTTAAATATATTATAATTATAGTCAATGCCTTGCACTTGCCTTTTTAAACTAGTGTTATATATATATGCCTTTTATGTTTTGGTTTATGCTGTCAATCATCAAAAACTCAACAAAATCCACAAATTATACATGCACAAATTAACACGAATATGTATGCATATGTAGATAAGAGACACAAAATTGCCAGTGAATTGAAGGAAAATCAAATCGATAGAAAAATAAATAAAAAAAACAAATTTGAAGAAGCAGAGTCTATCTCAGATTCTTCATCGGATACCTTCAAAGACTCCATTGCCTTCTCCATTTTTGGATTTCTTGAAAGATTCTAAGGTTTGCAGCGGCGAAGAAGAAGAAGAAGAAGAAGCAGTGAGGACGACGACTGAAAAAGGGGAGACGGGGTGGCGGAGGGTGGTGGCCTGAGGGCTTCACTGGTGGTGGGGGTGGGTCTTCTATTTGCTTCTGCGTTTTATTTTTTATTTTTTTGGGGGTTAAATTACAAATAGAAAATATGAATTACATTTCGCTGTTTTAAATTTTTAATAGTAATAAATGATTTATTTTATTAATAAATTATTAAATTAATTAATATTTTAATAATATCATAAACATATTTTAATTAATAATTTTCATAATTTTATTAGGGTAAATTATGCAAATAGTCCTTGTAGTTTACACGATATGTCAATTTGGTCAATATAGTTTCAATTTGCTCGATTTTGCCTCTTAATTTAACGGATTGTGTCATTTTAGTCCAATAAATAACGGTTGCTAAGTTAATTTAACGGAATGTCAAACAATGTGTCAATTTGGTCCCTGTACTTTACACTATATATCAATTTGGTCTTTGTAGTCTCAATTTTCTCGATTTTGATAGAGACTAAATTGACACATTGTGGAAAATACAGGGATCAAATTGACACATTGTTTGACTTCCGTTAAATTAACTTAACAATCATTATTTATTAGACTAAAATGACACAATCTGTTAAATTAAAGGGCAAATCGAGCAAATTGAAACTACAAGGATCAAATTGACACATCGTGTATACTACAGGGACTATTTGCATAATTTTCTCATTTTATTTTAAAAAAATAGTTAAGTATTTTTTTTCTATTAATTTTGTTAAATAAAAATTTTTACAATAAAATATTTATAATTTTTAAAATTGTAAATTTAAAAAAAAAATTATTAAACAATGTATCTGTAATTTACTCTTATTTTTTTTGCACTAGGTAGAAACTGGACTCAAGAAATTACTGTTGTTCATGTATTGATGTGATATCACTATATATTGATTTTTTACTCAGATAGGATGTTGACTTAATTTTGTTTTATTATTATTATTATTATTATTATTATTTAAATTACAGTTTGATGGAATGTAGGGAAATCAATGGGGAACCCAGTGTTCTCAAAGAACCCTTCCCTTAGGACATGTTTTGGTGTAATTTTTAAAAATTGATAATTAAAAAGTAACTAAATTTTTTCTATACTTCTCAATAGTTAATTTTTTTTTAAACTTATTTAAATTATTTCTTGTGGTATTGTCATCAAATAATTATAACTAATTAAGTTTTGAAGGAATTACTTAACAGTTAGACAGAGAAAAAAAAATACACAAATATGGAGGGGGTGCAAGTGAGACTTGTACTCCTATACCTTTTCACTTACACCCCACCACCAATTCACTTGCATTCCCATATTTTCATAATTTATTTTATTTTTATTTTTATTTTTATTTTTTTGCGTCACTGTCAAGTAATTCCCCCTTGAGTTATATACCATTCTCTATCTAGTTTTGTTATGGTTATGTGTTTTGATTTATGCTCTCAAGTAGTTCTAAAAGAGAGAGAGAGAAAAAAAATTAGCTCATAAATTATCATACATCAAATACTAACAAATATCACTCATAGAAATTATTAAAGAATGGTGAAAATGTTTCATTCGTGTTGATTTTACTCTCAGAATAAATTATTTTCATACAATTGTTGAGTTTGTGGTGTCATGGTAGTAACATACAATATTAGTTAGAAACAAAACTAAAACTAATGTATATAGCTAATGGAAAAAATGAATAATCTTATCATGAGGAACACAAGATTTACTAGTAGAAAGAGTTGAAAAAATGTGACATAGATGATGCTGCCGGAAATGCATAATAAGAGAAGTACAATACTGATCTTAGGGACCATTGATTCAAAGATGAATACCGAAAGTAAGATCATTCTCTATACTTGTTGATTAATAAAAAAATATTGAGAATAAAATCTCAACATATCATTAATTGAATGAATACCCAAAGTTAGAAGAACTCCGTTTGGTTTGGAGTTTTCAAATACAGTTTTTTGATTTTTCAATTTGTATTTTGTATTTTTAGTGATTTTTTAAAATTATTATAATTAATTTTTTGTTTTACTTTTTAGATCAACTTATTCTTGATATACTTAAAAATATATATAATTCGTACAAAAATCTTTAAAAAATTCATTGAATACAACAAAATATGAACATGTATTGAATTTTTAATTTTTTATATATAGTTTTTGTATTTGGTGAATCTTTTGAAGTTTTTTTTCACAAATTTTATATTTTTTAAGTGTATCTACATTAAATATATCTAAAAAATAAAAATAATAATAAGTAAAATATTTTAAAAAAATATTAAAAAAATATGAAAAATAAAAAAAAAATCAATTTTCAAAAAAAATTGTGTAAACCAACAGTAATTATCAAATAGGCGCTGTTTGGGAAGAGGTGGTTTAGGCTAATATAGCCTCCAAAACAAAAATAGCCTAAAAGCCTCCAAATCAAAAGGTTTTCAAAAAAAAAAAAAAAAAAATTAGGCCGGCAGTGGCTGTCACTGTGACAGTGGTAGGCTGTCACAGTGACAGGTAGTAGAATTACAATTTTGCCCTTATAGATTTACTTTGCAAAATGTGAGAATAGGGATAAAATTGTCATTTTAATTGCAAACATCATTTCAGCACATTTTTCAATACACCAACTCAAATAAAAATCTATCCCATCTTCCTAAATACAAAAACTAAAATAACCTAAAATAATCAAAAAATTTCTAAAATAACCACTCCCAAACGAGGCCATACTTATGTTGTCAAATACTTATGGTGTTCATTGGATTTAAGTTGATTGGACAATCTTGCTCTCTGTTAGTGATTGTGTCGGATGTGGCCAACTTACCTTAATCCTCAACTGTAAGTCTACATAGATCGACTGAATGCTATTATGTCAGTCCAAATCAAATCATGCTTTTCCTAGATACGTCCTGATCTAGTTGGCCCTCTTATCTAAATTGGGCCATATCTGGCTTTGTGCTTATATCTTGTTTTGGCTGGACTTAGGTTAAGTTTGGCTAAACAAAATAAGTGTACTTATTTCATCTTTTCATTTTTTTTGAGTCATATCAATCAATATTTCCTCTCTACTTTTTATACATAATACAATAAAAGTCAAAAAGTGTACTTATTTAGTCTTCCCAAACTTGTTATCAAAGTATTAATTAAAATATATTTATAATATCATTAAAATTGTTAATTAATTTAATAATTTATTAATAAAATTAATTATTTGTTATGCGATTAAAAATTTAAAAGGTCGAGATATAGTTTTTAAAATCATAAAAATTAATTTATATTTTAAATAAATTTCAAAAAATATATTTATAATTTACCCAACTTCAAAAGTACGTAATAATTTTCCATGAATTGATGATGAATCCCACATAGTTTCCACCAATTACACCATACCACATGATGAACAATGGCACTAAATTTATGTGGATTTAAATTTTTTTTTAAAAAAAGACCTAATCACAGAAGGGTAACCTTTGGAATTAGATCCTAAGGAGCCTATGCTCCAAAGGTTACCACTAGGTGGTTGCTACACAGCAGAGCCACTCAACTATGTAGCGGTAAGTCATGGACTTGTACACAGGCGAAGATTCGAACCCACACTCTTGACACTAGATACGGTTCGCCCAGGCCTGGAAGGTAATTTATGTGGATTTAGATAGTGGGGTATCATAGTAGTGGCAGAATTTGTTGATTTTAGATCATATATTAATCTGTCAAGTGTGATTTTAAATAATGAGGAGACTAACTCGTTTGGTGCTGTTAAAAAACTAGTAGAGGGAAAGAGATTTACGTTGTATTTACTTCATGAATTTAGGTAAAAATTTAAAAAGTGAAAATGAAATATGTGTGAATTGTAATTATATTTTATTCATATTTTATTTTATATTTTTTTTCTCCAAATCGTTGGCTATGTTTGGCATAAATAGTTTGGGCTAAAATAGTTACAAATAAAATAGGCTAAAAATTCAATAAGACAAAATTTCACATCCAAACCATAATCATTTTATTTTTTTTCTTATAAAAATCAAAAAAGCCAAAAAGTCTATCCCAAAAGATAGTTTTTAGCCCCAGACTAAAATAGTCAAAAAACTAAAAAAAATTAAAAAATCAACCCACATCCCAAACGAAGACCTTATCTAAATTTATGAACCAAATATAGGTTTGGGAACTAATTTCTTTGTGAAAGATCGACTTTCTTGACATGCTCAAGATATTATGTGTGTTTATTAAAAAATATTAGATAATGTTTGAATGGTTGAAATGATTTTAACTAAAAATATTATTAGTTTAAAAGTATTTATTCTAGCGTATTAATTTGAAGTGTTTTTTCTCAAATGGAGTGCTAGGATCTATTAAAGATGAGATGATTTTAGTCCAAAAAAAAAAAAATCAAAATATTCTTTCACATTCTCTCTGCTTTTTGTATATTTTTTTTACAAAAAGTTATAAAGTCATTCCTAAATACTTTAATTTTTTTCATCTCATATTTTAGATGGTGTTTGATAAAAACTGAAAGCTAAAAATCTTAACTACTATCTTATACAACAGCAAAGTTATCAAAATATTAATTAAAATATATTTCTAATATCATTAAAATTGTTAATTGACTTAATAATTTATTAATAAAATTGATCATTTGTTATGCGATTAAAAATTTGAAAGGTCGAAATATAATTTTTAAAATCATAAAAATTAATTTATATTTTAAATAAATTTCAAAAAATATATTTATAATTTACCCTACTTTAAAAGTGCTTAAATTTGGGTTTTTTTTTTTTGGTGAGAACCCCTTCTTATTGGACTTTTTTTGTATAAAGAATATGGAATAAACTAATGCTGTCAAAATCCCTCAGAATTTAAAAAAAAAAAAAAAGATGAAAAGGCAGGAATACCCTTGCATATATATGGGCAATAGTAAACAGTTGAGCTGTTTGTCTCTCTTGTTCTTTTTCTTCGTTTGAAAATCGTTGAAGTTCAAAAGCCATTGATTCAAAAATCCTCCTCCGAAAACTATCAATTGAAGCATAATGAGAGATTTTCAAGTGCCATTGTCGAATGTTTCGAAGTTATTGAACGATTTCATCATCTTCTACCGGTCGTTACTACACCTATGAAAAGAGGCCAATTCAGATTGTGAATCGCCGGATCAAAAGATTAAGGAACAAAAAAATCCCATTGGTGAAAGTGGATTGGCAAAACCACGGAGGGACATATGCAACATGAGAGACAAAAGAGGACATGATGAAGAGATACCCTAACTTGTTCCCTCTGGATCCAATATTATACCAAAACGAAGGTAAATCGAGTTTGGAGAACCAAACTCTTTAAGGGGGGAAGACTATAACAACCCCGACTTATGATTAACTGTTAAACCATGATTAAGGATGTCTAATAAGTAATTAAGGAGAAATTTTGTGTTAATGGCATGTGTGTTGCATTATTTATGTTTATATTCGTCTGCTGTAGGAATATTTGTTTGTATTTCTGTTTTGTTTTGCCAATTAAATGCCTTATCGACATCAGATAACAAAATTGACTGAGATTACGTGTTACTTAGGATTTTTAGAAATTTATGGTAAGTTTAATTGGAACTCAATTAAGAACTGAAATAATTGGAATGAATAATGTTAATTAATTAGTCACTAATGAAGTACCACTAATCAAGCCTATATGAGGTCCACATGATTCTAAAACACACACATATATGCACATTTCATCATCTTTGATGACAAAAACATGAAAGTGAGGAAGGGAGGGAGAGACTTGAATTCAACAAGGGAATTGCTAGCAATCTAAACGAAATTGACTTGGAAGCTCAAAGACATAGCAATCTAGAACTCAATTGAGGATCTTAGGTAAGTAATTGATTCCTAATCTTTGTATCTAAGTTGTTAATTAAGAGAATTCAAGAAGTTCTTGTGACTAAGTACGAGAATTGAGCTAGAATTAAGAAAATTTAAATCATACCATGCATGCATGCATATTTTCTTACATTTTGAGTTTGATTGTTAAGAATTCTCACATGCATGTACCAATTCTACCCTAGTTTTGGGAATTCGTCATGTTTTCCACCAATTGACCTTGATTGATCATGTTTAAGAAGGTTTGGGTTCACATTAATGCATATATGTTATATTCTTTAAACTCTAAGTTAATTTTGGTTCAATTGGCTTTCCTTTAGGCCTTGATTTTGCGAAATGGTTTTGAATTCATAATGTTTTACAAGATTACAAGTGTTTTCTCAAGTTTTGAGCCCAAGAGATATGCTTTGTAGCTTTGAATTCGAGTTTATCTGGAAATTCTAGAATTCTGCTTCTTTGCTCCAGTGACAGAACCTGTGCTCGAGTGACCACTCTTTGTTTTGTATGCTCCCAAAAGTTTACAAGTTTTGCAGACCACTCGAGCAACCAAAGTTGCGCTCGAGCGAAGACCTCAGTCTCACGCTTGAGTGACCGTCGAGCGTGCATTGAGCGGAAAAATCAAGCAACTAATACTTTTGCAGAGTTCACAGACTGCTCGAGCGACAGAAGTTGCACTCGAGCGACCACCCTTATTTTCGAACCTCCACTTAAGTGAAGGAAGTTACGCTCGAGCGAAGACGCTATTTTCAGCAAATTTGACCAAGTGTTTTGAATTACATTTTGGCATCCTCATTGCATCTTAGGCATTCCTAAGTCCTAATTAAGACATAATAATGAGGACAAAGACTAGAAACACGCTAAGAACAAAATGAAATAAATTGAGTACTATCTAAATGTGTGTTTCAATATGTGTATCTGTTATGTGGTGTAGGTTACGCATCGTAAGCTATTCGGTTATCCGTTCTGTTTATCTGCTATTGAGCCATCAGTGAGTAATGACCTTGTAAAGCTATGTTTAATTATAAGTATTTTCTGAATGATATATGATGATTTGTTTTCTAAAATATTATTTTCTATATGAATGAATGGTTGTCCAATGTTTCTAAAATGTATTCGTGGCATCTTAGCTTCAGATGACATTTGTTATCTGTTCTGTTACATCCCAATTATGGGTCAACTATACGTCTCATGAGCCAACTGTGGATCCTTCTGCATACGTCCCATTTATGGGTCAACTGTACGTCTCATGAGCCAACTGTACTGTCTCCTTGCACGTGAGTCAACTGTATGCTTACATGGCCGTCCCTTTATGAGTCAATTGTTTCTGTTAGTGCTAATGAATGTACCTCGTATGATTAATTGCAAATTCTAATTATGAATATGATTCTGAATTTGTTTCTGTTATGAACTCTGATTTCTGAACATGATTATAAAATTCGTTTCTATTAACTACTGAATTTTGATTTCTGTAATTGTATGGATTATGTTCATTAAACCCTTTACCTTGTTATTATTCACTAGGCTGCCGCTCACTCTATTACTTATGTATGTAGGTGATCAGGCACGTGGCCAGGCTCAATGGTGATCGCCTGGAGCTCTGTTTTGTTGGCCAACCCTTGTGCCTCCCGAGAAGGTTCCGAAAGTCAAGTGGTCGTATTTTGTGAACGTATAAGACTTTGTTTTCTTTTCAGATTATGAACAAGTTTTCTACTTATCTACGTATTGGGCTAAGTCCCCTTTTGGTTATATCTGTAATGAATATGACCTAAGACTAATGTATTTATGACGTCACGTGTCTATATATAAAGTTTTTGAAATTTCTGTCCTATATATGTCTACACAGCTCAATGGATTATGTATTTTATGTACATTTGCTTCTACTAGCCCCTTATATCTTGTTATTCAGGTCAGAGGCCTTCGGTAATCCTAGGATTACTGGCCGGTTACGACGCTGAACCTATAAGGGCGGGTTTGGGTCGTGATAGCCTCTTACAAATTGGATGAAAGACAACAAGATCATCCATAACTATCCGTAGTCTCTATATTGACAATACCAATTGTAAGAGGAAAAAAATCTGGAAAAAAAAAAAAAAAAAAAAGAAGAGAGAACATTTTAACAAAAGGCCAAAAAAGTAAAATAGTAAATGTTACTATAATTAAAAGTAAAAGTTTACTCTGAAAATAAGTAAAATGTTACTCTGAAATTAAGTAAAATTTTATTTTGTAAGACACTGACAGTAGTATCTACCTTGATCCCCATCCTTCGTTGTAGTTCATAACAATGTGCCCTTATATTTGTCATTCGGGAAAGTATCATTAATAAACAATAGAAATCGGTTAAATACTTCAATGTGCAATTTGACACAACCTTGAACACAATGGTATGATCACCATACTTGCATAACAACATAAGAGGTTGAATCATTTTTCAAATCTGCAATCAGTTGACAGTAAAAATTTATTGTCAATCAAAGTAAAATTTTTCTATCACTACAAGTCCAAAAACAAATCACAGAAGCATACAATACTAGAGTAAAGCACATAAAACTAGAGTAAAATTTTACTCCTAAACAAAAATAGAACACATAGTACCAAAGTAAAATTTTACTCACAAACAAAAATAGAGCACATAGTACTATAGTAAAATTTTACTCCAGAGCACATAGTACCTGAGTAAAATTTTGTTCTCATTCTATCAAACAAAATCAGATCATACACAATAAAAATAAATAAAAAAAACAAAAACAACTAATCAACAAATCAACATACCTAATTAAACTTGAACAATAATCAAACACGTTATCGAAGCAAAACCTCTAAAACTCGATCAACACTCTAAATCTTGATGAAACTCTCAAAATCTGATACAAATTTGTACAGATTTGAAATATAAGCTCACGTTAATACAAATTTTGAGATTGTTAGAGAACACATGATCGAAGCAAATTTGGTAAGATCATCGGTGGTGAATCATCTATTGTTGACAGACGGTGAAATCATCGACGGCGAAATCTTCAGATTTCGAGATCGTCTTCACTGATTAGATTTTTAAATATATGAGATTAGTGTATATATCAATCAGATTTTCAAATATATAGTATATATATATATGGAAAGGCAATATTGTCCCAAAAAAAAAAATTATGGTGTGTCCTTATTAAGCTACATGCCTCTTTCTCAGGGACTTTTTGAAGTTAAATTAATTAAATTGTCCTTTATACTTAAAAAAAAAAAGAAAAAAAAAAAGTGGGATTTCACTAAAAATCCCTATCTTCCATGAATTGATGATGAATTCCGCTTAGTTTCCACCAATTACCCCATACCACATGATGAACAATGGCACTAAACTTACGTGGATTTAGATAGTGGGGTTTTGTCATACGTGGCAGAATTTTTTGATTTTAGGTCATATATTAATCTGTCAAGTGCTATTTTAAATAATGGGAGATTAACTCGTTTCGTGCTATTAAAAAAATAGTAGACAGAAGGAGATTTACGTTGTATTTGCTTCATGAATTAGGTAGAAATTGTTGGAAATAATGGTTTTTATAGGCTTATTTTGGGCCAACTTTGAGCTCAAAATTGAGTGGGTCCCAAACGTCTTTTGGGGTGGGTCCGAAGAGGTGACGTGTTCCTTGCCGCATGGCAAGTCACACAGTGACGATGGTTCGTCAAAACCATTTATGAGTGAACGGGAACTTGACGTCGTTTTCGGGTTAATGGATTGGACAATTAAAGAATTAAATGTGGATTTTCTTGAAATGGCCCATATTGAAACTTTAAGAGAGCTTTTGTGAGTATATAAGCTCTTAGTGTACTAACTTGGGTTAGGTCCCAAGGGGCATCCCAAGTTTGTAGAAGGGAAGAGTTATGGACAAATGAAACCTTAGCCTAAACCACCACACGCGCGCACATGCCCCGCCGTCCATCTGGCCGTGCCGGGTGTAGGTCGAGTCAGTTCTAATATTAATTTTTTGGACAAAATTTATTTGAATTTTTTTCAAATTTCTTGCGGGAAAAATTAATTTAAATTTTGCACCTTTGTAATTTGAATTTGAATTCAAATTTTTGTCTAAAATTTTGTGCCTATTTTCATATCCAAATTCCACAACAGATTTTTCAATCCAAACAGTTTTTCAATCTGTTCAAATCCGAACAGATTCATAACTATCCAGACATATTCAAAATCTGGACAGTTTTATAACTGCAGCAGTTCCAGATCTGTTTGAATTTTGAATTATATCTGTTCAAACCGTTTCATACCTGTTCAGTTCTAGACAGCACCTGTTCGGATAGATCTGTATGCCTACAAATACCAGCCCTATTCTAGCAGTTTATGCATCCTGAAAACATCCAGAAATCATCTTTTTGCAATCCATTTCTTGCTATGTTTGCATTATTCTTCATATTAGTTATTTAGAGATAAATTCAGAGAGTATTAGAACACAGATTTTTGTTCGCGCGTACAAATTGTTTGGAGTGCTACTACAATTTGTGAAGATCATTTTATCTTGGGAGATAGACGCCATTTGTCCGTAAGCACCGTAGCGGGGGCGAATCTGTCTTAAGGACAGAATGTCACACATTCGACTTGATCTTTTAAATATTCATTTCGGTTCAATAAAATAAATTCTGTGAGTTATTTATTTTATTTGTTTGATTTAGTTTCAATTTATTTATTGTACACAGAAGATTGTTTCAACAATCTTAAGACAGATTTGAATTATTCTATTAACAGAATTTTTCGTTTGTTTTCTTTTCTTTTTCTTCTTCTTACAGAAATTATTTTCTGTAGTTTTACAGAATAATATTCTGGTTGGAAAATAAATAATAGTAATATATTGTTTGATAGATAGTAGTAGTATACTATCTATTTTCGTTGACAATTAGTAATGATATATTGGTGTCATTAACAATTCAAAATATTTATTTGTGGAATTTTGTCAGAAATTAATTTTGATTTTCAGAAATTATTTCTGAGTGTTCATTAATTAAAATTCTATTTCAGTATTTTAATTATTGAAGTGTTACATAAATTTAATTTCTTGTATGGAATTAATTTGGTTAAATAAAATTTTATTTTATTTTCAAATTAATTGGAAATAAAAGTTACAATTCTTGTTTCTTTTATTTTACAGAATTTAATTATGTAGTTTTGGTTTAAATTTTCTGTGTAGTATAAAATTCTAATTCTAATTTTGTTTTATAATTTAGAATTCATGGCTACAGAAACTGGTCAAACTAATGCCCAAACAAGTACTAGTGTAGTGGCTGCAACTGCGCCAACCCCTCCTCCTGTTGTGACTGTACCAGTCAATCATGGTGAATAACCAGAGAAGTTCTTAGGAACTGATTTTAAAAGATGGCAGAAGAAAATGCTATCTAAAGGAAGGGAAACTAAGAAGTACAAGTTTAATGGCAAGTGTTACGTTTGTGACAAAGAGAGACATCGGGCCAAAGATTGCCGTTACAAACGTAAAGGCAAAGAAAGATCAAGCAAGAAGCCTGCTCAAGCCTATATAACCGAAATGGAAAAAATTTCTAATGGTGTAGATGCCATAAATCTTTCTGCAGTTGTTTCCGATGCAAACCTTGTCAGAAATCCTAAAGCATGGTAAGTGGACACTGGTACTACTCGCCACATTTGTGCCGACAAAAAGATGTTCACATCTTATTCTATAGTGGACAATGGTGAACAACTTTTTATGGGCAACTCTTCACCTTCCAAAGTTGAAGGACAAGGAAAGATTATTCTGAAGATGACATCTGGAAAGGAACTCACTCTCAATAATGTGCTGTATGTACCGGACATTCGCAAGAATCTTGTTTCCGGATCTTTGTTGAGTAAAAATGGGTTTAGGCTAGTTTTTGAAAGTGACAAGTTTGTACTTACCAAAAACGGGATGTATGTAGGAAAAGGTTATATGTCTGATGGCCTTTTCAAAATGAATGTAATGACTGTTGTACCTTTTGTTATTAATAAAAATGCGTCTTCTTACTTGCTTGAGTCTTCAAATTTATAGCATGGTAGACTTGAACATGTTAATTATAGATCTTTGCGTAGATTAATTAATATGGAATGTTTACCTAAATTTAATATTGATTTAAATCATAAATGTGAAATTTGCGTTGAGGCAAAATTATCCAAAACTCCTTTCCATTCAATTGAAAGAAGTATGGAACCACTTGAATTAATTCATAGTGACATTTGTGATTTTAAATCAATTCAAACTAAAAGTGGGAAAAAGTATTTTATCACTTTTATAGATGACTATACTAGATATAGTTATATTTATTTAATTCGAACCAATGATGAAGCTTTGGAAACTTTCATTCAATAGAATGAAGTTGAAAATCAACTTGGTAAGAAAATTAAGAAAATTAGAAGTGATAGAGGTGGTGAATATGAATCACCTTTTGGTGAATTTTGTAAAGAACGTGGAATAATTCATCAAACCACTGCTCCTTACTCACCTCAGCAAAATGGAATTGCTGAAAGGAAAAATAGGACTTTAAAAGAAATGATGAATGTCATGTTAATAAGTTTTGGATTACCTCAGAACCTGTGGGGGGAAGCAATACTTTTTGCTAATTATATTTTAATTAAAGTATCCCGAAAGAAAGTGAATCAAACACCTTATGAATTGTGGCATGCAAGAGTACCATCCTACAAATACTTAAAAGTGTGGGGGTGTTTGGCTAAAGTGGCTATTCTTAGTCCTAAAAAGACTAAGATATGTCTTAAAACCGGTTATTGCATTTTCATTGGTTATGCTAAGAATAGTAGTGCATATCGGTTTTTGATTCATAAATCAGAACATTCCGAAATGCATGTAAATACTATTATTGAATCTCGAAATGCATCTTTCTTTGAACACATGTTTCCGAATAAGATTGGACAAGAGACTAGTAATGAGAAAAGATCTTTTGATGCTATTACTAGTAATGATCAAGAACAAGATCAAGAACAAGATCAAGAGCAAGAGATAGATCAAGATTAGGAAGAGAAACTTAAGCGTAGTAAACATGCTAGAACCTCAAAATCTTTTAGTCTAGATTTTCTAACTTTTTTGTTAGAAAATGAGCCTTTAACTTTTAAAGAAGCTATGTCCAGTGCTGAGGCTCCTTTATGGAAAGAAGCTGTCAATAGTGAAGTTAAATCCAATTTGCAAAATCACACTTGAGAATTAGTGGACTTACCACTAGGTTGTAAACCTCTTGGGTACAAGTGGATTTTCAAAGGAAAAATGAAAGCGGATGGATCAATTGACAAATACAAGGCAAGACTTGTGGTCAAAGGGTATAAACAAAAAGAAGGTCTTGATTACTTTGACACATACTCACTAGTTACTAGAATAACATCCATTAGAATACTAATTGCTATTGTATCTTTGTACAGTCTAGAAATTCATCAAATGGATGTGAAAATCGCTTTTTTAAATGGTGAGTTAGATGAAGAAATTTACATGGAACAACCAGAAGGATTTTCTATTCTAGGAAAAGAAAAGAAAGTGTGTAAATTGGTCAAATCATTATATGGTTTAAAACAAGCGCCAAAGCAATAACATGAGAAATTTGACAAAGCAATGATGTCAAATGGATTCAAAATTAATGAGTGTGACAAATGTGTGTATACGAAAAACACAGACAAAGTGTCACGACCCAAACCCGGCCCTATGGGTTTAGCACCGTAACCGGCCAGTAATCCGTGATTACCGAAGGCCTGCTTAACAGTAATACAGTATAACAGAGTTCAGGGCCTGGCGGAAGCCAATATAGTAAATAACTAGTGTCCATTGAGCTGTGGAAATCTGTATGCTAAAAACATTTTTCACGCATTCATACAGTTCAAAACAGTACGGTCTGTACAATCATACACAAACGTTAGTACGGGACTTAATCCCTCGATAACAGTACAGTAAACATTCAGTCTATACAATCCGTTTGGTCAATACAAAACAGTGAGACAGTACAAAAAGGGGAAGTACTAAAACACCCCTAAGCCTTAGCATAACAGGCTCGGAACCTCGCAGTGAGGCACACAGGCTGGCTTGACAAAACTGGGGACCAACCCACGCTCCTAGCTCTGGTCTGGCTGCTGAGAACCTACATATATATATAAACAGTGAGCTAAAGCCCAGTGAATAACATAAAGCGTAAAGAGGTTAGAATGAATGTCCTTACAGTAATGAAAACAGTTCATTTCAATCAGTATTACAGTTGTTCAGTACAATAAACAATCATATGTGGTACATCCATTAGTATAACAGTAACAGTAGGCCAAAAGACCGAGCAGTAATGATGGCCAGTCATTCAGTAAACAGTATGGTTCCACAAGGGGACCGACAGAGATCTCTGTAACAGTACAGTCAGTAACGGTAGGTGCTAAGGATGCCACAATACAGCTCAGAAATAAAGGACGTACATTCATTCAGTAAATAATTCCAGTTCAGTAAACAGTTCAGTTCAGTATTCAAAAGATAGTCATTTTGGACATATCTTTACACAATTGTTACTCACAGAAATTGGGCTAGTAGCAGCTAGAGCGCGTCCCCGAGAGCCAACCCTAAACAGTTAACAAATAGAACACACACTAAGTTTCACAGTCGAGAAGGATGGTAATTGAATCCCTAAATTCCTCGGTGTGGTTCTACGTCTAAATCCTCACTAAGATGTCTTAAACTAGGCCTAAGAATGCCTAGGATGAGATGAGGATACAAAAATACAGTTGGAAGGCATTTTTCAAAAGTTGCTGAAAATAGGCGCTTCGCTCGAGCGAGCCTTCCTTCGCTCGAGCGAGCTTCCAAAATCAAAGGCTTCGCTCGAGCGAACAATCCTTCGCTCGAGCGGTCTGATGAACAGTAAAAGTACTGGTTGCTCGATTTTTACGCGCGATACCACGCTCGATGCTCGCTCGAGCGGAGCCCTGAATAAAGGTGCTCGCTCGAGCGAGGAATCCTTCGCTCGAGCGAAGAAGCCAAATCTGGAATTTCCAGATTTGCCTTCCAAGCTCAAACCAAGCATTCACAACTCGATTCTCAACCTCTTAGGCCCAAATTCTGGAAAATACATCCCAAAACAATGTATAACAAGTTTCAAAAGCTAATTTGTACATGCAAGGGCCAAGGGTTGGTCAATTAAAGCCATTTTTCAAACCTATTTTCAAGAGCAAATTCAAAACATGCAATGCATGAGTTTTTAACCAAATCCAAGGTTCAAATCTTGCTCTAATGAGCTCAATAGTTGGAAAACAAAATGAAAACATGGACTTTGTTAGAAACATGAGCATGCATGTACAATCCATCATGAATTCAACTTCAAAAATCACCAAAATGGCCATGCATGCATGAATGGAGTTCTAATTCAACATGCATGAGTAAATTCATGACTTAATCTTACAATGATGCAAAAACCCATGCAAGATTCAGCTCAAAGACAACAATAAGACAATGATTTCCTTACCTAAATCTTGTATTCAAGGTGTGAGAGTTCAATTATGCCAATTCTCTAGCAATTTCTACAAATTCTTCAAGTTAATTCCACAAGATGAACTTCCTCTCTCTCTATCCTCTTGTTTGGTCGGCTGAAAGCTCTAAATTGTGGCTGATCAATATATGCTAAGTGTAATAAGGCTCTAGAATAATAATAAACAAGGGTCCACTATAGGTGGCAATATGGTAATTAAGTCCAAGTTTGCAATTAACTCGTTTTTAATCCAATTTAATCATTCCTAATCAATTCTCAGATAAATATACCATTAAATTACAAATATTCTACTGATCCCAAAACTCTAAACGGTTCCTAATTCGGCCGCCGATAAGGCCTTCAATTTGCAGTTTAAACATATGAATTTGAACAGATACTCAATCAATCAAACAGATGCAATATGCAATTCAATAAATAAACTTATTCAATTTCAGTTTCGATTTCAATCGGTTTATTCAGTATTTCAGTTAATTCAATTATCAGTCATTATCAGTCATTATCAGTTCAGTTTAGCAGCAATCAGTATATAATTCGGTGGTTTATCGGTAATCAGGACGAGGGTTGTTACACAAAGGTTATGTTATTGTATGTCTTTATGTAGATGATATGCTCATCATAGGTAGTAATAATGAAATGATAAAACTACCAAGAAAATGTTGAATAAACATTTTGACATGAAGGACATGGGGATTGCTGATGTAATACTTGGTATGAAAATTACCAAAACATCAGAAGATTATGCTTTGTCACAATCTCATTGCATTGAGAAAATACTTGACAAATTCAGCAAAGATGATGATCATCTTGCTAGAACACTTGTGGATGTTAATTTGTTTTTTTTCTAAGAATGTACAGGAAATCATTTCTCAATTAGAGTATGCCCAAATTATTGAAAGCTTAACGTACTTGATGAACTGCACTCGCTCGGATATAGCTTATGCAGTAAGTAAATTAAGTAGATATACGAGTAACCCAGGAGTAGAATACTGGAAAGCAATTATAAGGGTTCTAAGATATCTCAGATTTACTCGTAACATTGGGCTTAATTATACTAGATATCCAGCAGTACTTGAAGGTTACTGTGATGCAAATTGGATATCGAAAAAATATCTATACTGTTAATTACATTTGACAAAGGATTGTTTAGGGAAAAAAAAAAAATTCAATTTACACTCGTTCTTTCACTCGGCTGAGTGAAAGAATGAGTGTGAAAGATGTTCTCAAAGAACTACACAAGACTAGAAATGTATTTCTTGGGGTTAGGGACAAGGGCATTCGGATAGAAGAAGAAATGATTCTTAACTAAAGCCGCATTTGTCGGTTATTTTGATTTTCTAGAATTTTCTTTCCCTCACTTTTCTTCTCCACCCTCTTTTCTTTTCTGAATCTATAATTGTTGAGCTAGAAAAAGGCATGAAAGTGGTTGTACTCGTGGTATTGTCATCAAATATTTATAATTAGGTAAGGTTTCAATATGTTTATATGTATGCCTTCTCTATCTAGTTTTGTCATAGTTTCCTTTTTTGGTTTATGCTCTCAAGTAGTTCTATTGTACAAAGAGAGCTTGGCTCAAAAAATAAAAAAATAAAAAAAAATACACTGATGCCATAGAAGCTAAAAGAGAAAATCAAAAACGAAAAAAGATTTAGCTCATAATATGATGGATTATATATGAAGTCATCATACATCAAATACTAACCAACATCACTCGTATAAATTATTGAGGAACGGGAAAAATGTTTCATTCATGTTGATTTCACTCTTATCACATATTAATCTAAAACGTAAACTGATGGTGTAATGGTATTAGTGATATATTAGTTCGATGCAAAACTAAAACTTAATCAATGTATACAGCTAATGGGAAATGTGAATAATCTTTATCATGAGGAAAACACAAAATTTACTAGTTGAAAGTGTCGAAAAAATAAAAACATAATGCTAGCAACAATCTTCTAGTGTACTAAAAAATCCCAAACTGCAAGTACTAGTAGAAAGTGTTGAAAAATCAAAAACATAATGTTAGCAACAATCTTCTAGTATAAAAATCCCAAACTGCAAGGTGGTATAAAAATAGCAACACAACAAAAACACACAATGCAGCTACGTCTAGAAATAGAAAATTATGGGTCCACCAAACAATCTTCAATTTGCCGCACCACTAGTGGACTCCCTCTGTCGATTGAAAGAGAAAGGAGGGGTCTCTTCTGTCTCTCTTTTTGTTTTGCGTTGTTTTTAGATTTTTGTTTTCGCCTTAATCAAAACAACATTCTTTTGATTTCTTTTAATTTTAGCCATTTGATCGAAGAAGGAACTTTAGAGGATCCGGACTCCCATATGAGAGGTATGTGACCACTTTGTTGGATAAATGAGACAACTTGATCATGGATTTATGTGGAAAATGGGTATACACATAATGTCGTGGTATACTAGAGCATCTGATAATTTTTGAAGAAATTGCAATTCAGTTTGGTTTTTCAAAAAAGTTAAATTAAATTAATGGTAAATTTTATTTAACTTTAATAATTAAAATGATAAATTTTTTCATGAATTTGTAAATATTTTGTGAAGGCACCATTGATTTGTAATTTTTCCATAATTTTTTTCCCTCTTTCTACCTAATTCCAAAAACTTCATGCGAACGAACTAAATTGTTCATAAATAGCTCGTGATCGGTCCGTGCTACTAATGGTAGTTTTAAAGGTTGTCAATAAGATGCACAAACACCGGTAGTCCCTATATTTTTGCTCGTGTTATTCTGGTTTTTGTAATTTCAATTAACTCAATTTTTACGTTGAATTTATAATGTTGTCTCACTTTAGTCCAATTTATTGCAATTGTTAGTGTTTTTATAAAGAAAATGTGCACATAAGCGGCATGTATTATGATTTTATAGACAAAATTATAAACTTATTCAACTCAATGAGTTAATCTAAACCAACTTAGTGACCATTTTTCTTAAAAACCCTAATTAACATTATCAATTGACACAATTTAAAATTAAAGTTAATTGAAATTATAAAGACTAAAATGATACAATGAACAAATTGCAAGGACTATCAATGTAATTTACTCTAATTTTAATACACTGTTCACATATCTCAAAACATTTTCACACATTTCAATACACTTTTTGCACATTTTTTGAATAATAACAACCTTTACACTTCGCTTGAGAAAGATAACTCATTTATCATGGTTGGTTTTAAAGTTGGAAAATTCTATTCATACAAAAAAATTCACAAGAATGAAGTGGCAATGCCATTATTGTAAATAAATGTATCTTCATTAGTGTTTTGTTTTGAAGTGAATGGTCCATAACAAGCTACATCATTATTTATGAAAATTATGTAAGAATTTTTTTGTTTGTATAGCATTACTCTTATAAGTTGAATGAGAAATGATGAGAAAGAAAACTCTTACTAAGCTTGTTTCATTTCTCATCAAAATTGATGAGATTTGTGTGATAAACAAGTTGATTGGTTGTATAATATTTATAATACGAAGATTACCCTTTAAAATGCAAAAGAATTAAAAAAATCTTACTCATATCTCTTTTTCATATGCTTTGTTTTCTTACTCATTCAAACGTGATACTGAAAAAATATAATCATTTCTTTACTTTTATCACCTCCGATCCAAATGAAGTGTTAAGAGTGTTTTTAGCATTTTCCTTATAAAAAAACTATACAATGAATTATCTTGGTAGTGTTTGGTAGAATTTTAGAATTATGATTTAAGAATAGAGTAGTATTTTGAATTTGTGAGTTTTGAAATTATGATTTGAGTGTGGAAAATTTGTTTGGTTATGAGTTTTGAAAAGAATTATGAAAAGAGTTTTGAATTGAGTTTGAATTGAGTGATGTGACATATGATATTTGATTTAAAAACTTACAACTCATAACCAAACACACAATCCAAAATTCTATTCAAAGGTCATAAAAAATTTAAAAAAAATTCTGAAAATATTTTTTATTTAAAATATAAAAATAACAGGTGCAAAAAAAAAGAAAAAACAAAACAAATACTGTTCCGGCCAACCGACTGAACGTCCGGGGATGACCGGGTACACGAGTTTTCAAACGTGGGTGTGGAAATGATTTTTGAAAACTAACCTAAACGTAACATTCAAATCAGTGGATGGAAATTGATTTGAGAGCCCCACTAAACACAACCCTTGTTTCTCCCAAATCTCACAATTTTTTTGTGAGAAATGAAACATATAACATAAAAGAGTTATTTTTCTCATCAATTTCTCACTTAACTTTTCTCAATTAACTTATAAATTGAAGGGCAAATTTTGGAATTTCTCAGTTAACTTATAAATCAAAGGACAAATTATGGTAATAGTTCTTGTACTTTACCCCTTAAATTATTTTAGTCCATGTACTTTCAATTGATTCAATTTTGATTCTGAATTTATAATTTTGTCTCAATTGTTCTAATTGATTACAACTCTTAACATTTTTTTATGAAAAATACGCACATAAGTGTCACGTGTCATATTTTTAAAGGCAAAATTACAAATTTACTTAACTCAATTAGTTAACCTTAACCAATTATGTGGTGAATCCATGAGTCCCTCAAGATTTAAATTTTCGAATTTGAAAGAAACCGAACAAATTGAATAATAAGCTAGCATAAAATGAGTCAAATCAGTGCACAAAAAATAGCTCCCTCATATTCCAATCCCGTTTTGTAGCTCGAAAAAGCTAAGGCTCAAAATGGCTCGAATCACAAAACGACGTCGTTTTGCTATTTTTTTTTTTGTTTCTCTGTTCTGAAACAGAGAGGATGAAGAAGAAAAGATGAAGAAGAAGAAGAAGAAGAAGAAGAAGAAACGGGCTGGGTTTCAGGGTTTCATCAACATCAATAACCATCATCATCATCATCAACAAATTATTATATTATTATTTTTTTTTCCCTTCATCTTCGGATTTTGAAATCAAAGTTTGCAACATCATCACCAGCATCATCATCATCAACAATTTTTTTTTTTTTATCATCAAACACAAATTTTCAAAATCAAAATAAAAAAAAAAAAAAAAAACACAGATCTCGCACCGTCGCCCACAGATCTTGCACCGTCGCCCATCACCGTCTCGCACCATCGCCATCGCCACACTCGCCTATCACCATCTCTCTCTCTCTTTCTTCTCTGTTCTCTCGATTTCTCTCACTTCTCTCGCCTTTGTTTCAGATACAAAAGAGAAAAAAAGAAAAAAAAAAAAATAAAAATCGCAAAACAACGTTGTTTTGTGATTCGGGCCAATCGAGCCTTGGACTATTCGAGCTACACGCTATTTTTCCTCATATTCTGGTATAAAATTCTGAATATTTTTATGAGTAATATTAGAGATCCTAAAAAATTATCAAAATTTCTATCAAAGATCTCACATGAGTGTGCCAAAATTTCTACCAAATGTCTTACATTTGGTAAAAATTTGGTAACAGAAATGATAGGACCCCTTTTTCCTTAACCCCCACAACCCCCACAGACACATGTCAGTGAGTGATAAGAAGGAAAAAACAAAACAAAACAAAACAAAACACAAAAAGCAAAAAGTTGGCTAATCCCAAAACATTGGGGGTGGTGGGGGGTCAAGGAAAAAGAGGGTCTCAACTTTTTTTCTTTTGGTAAAACTTTTGGATCTCTAGCGCTTTTGTATTTTTATAAGCTTTAATGTTTAAAATTAAAATAATACTATATGTATCAATTAATGTACTAATTAATATACTAACAAATGATGTGACATAATTTTAGAAATTTTTTGGTATTGTAATTTGTATAATAAGTAGGGTCAGTAATAATGACATAATACTAGTTGGTACATTAGTGTGTACATTAATTGATATATGTAACATCACCGTTAAAATTAAACTAATATATTCAATTTAAACTATCCAGTCTTGTTAGAACAAGTCTATGCAGGGTTGGGACTCAATTACCTTTTAGGAAAATTTACCCATAAATCCTATGTTAGAGAAAGTTGTACCATTTAATCCTATGTTTTTTTTATGCACCAATTAGTCCTATTTTTTTTGTAAGGTTAATTAGTTGGTTGTTAGGTTACATTAATACCCTTGGTGTGATATTGTTTTCCTATTTTGTGGCTGATTCATTTTGTGTGTTGGTATGGTAACGTCTATGGTGTAACATTACCCACACCCCCAGCACTCAACATTAACATAAACATAGCCACAATAATAAAGTAATCAAAATTGGAGAAAACATCAACAACCAGATCATATACTCCTACACCCATAAGATGACAACTACTCTTTCTACCCATTCAGTGTACGCACTCTGTCCACCTCAAACAACATTACCATAAACTACCCAAACATCACCCCATTCCTAGAATCACAGTAACAATACACCACCGTGACCAACGATTACGCACAAACAGAACAATCATCATACGCACACCGGAACACGATAGCACACAACATTGGAATCTGGACAATCAAACAACATAACAAAATATATACCTGATAGATTTCTGATCATGTCATGATGTCTCACTTTTACACACCTTACCGCAATGTTTTCGCACTAAAACAAGGTATTGCAAATGCCGTTCACCAAGCACCGTTTGATTCACACTTTACACTTCGCAAATCGTATAAACAACCACCAAATCGATGATTGAACTAACGTTTTAGGACTTCACACATCTAGGGTTTCCACCCTTCATTTTCAGGGGCATAAACATTACACTAAAACTGCCATTACGGAAAATCCGACGTTCACAGAGTAAACGTTGATTCCCAGAATCTTTCCATTTCCCCAACTTCAACACCAACCAAGAAGAAAATGAATTTTACCCAATTTCGTAATTTCCCCCTCTGTAAAATACCATTGCTGTCCATTACTTTGTAACCCCATACCACATTACGAAAGCCCTTATTGGTAATTGTTGTCCATTACTTTGTAACCCCATACCACATTACGAAAGCCCTTATTGGTAATATTGTGTATAATAGGACCTTCCCGTCTATAAGAAATCTTTCAGGACCAAATAGTGCATAAGTCCACAATTTAAGATTTATTGGTGCATCACCCTTACTTTTATATTGATATTTTAACTAATAGATAAATAAGATTTATTAATTAATAATCAGTGTTTCGTATTATTCCAAGAGAAATCACATATGTTCATCACTCATGGAAAAAAAAAAATGTAGTCATAATTGTGAATAAATTTCCAAAAATAACATCTTGTTTAGAATCACCAATCTACCCATTAATAAGAAAAGTTATTTCATGTCACGCATAGTAATACTACAAATAGATCTGAACCACAAATAGATCTGAACCGTTCACATGTGTAAATTTTACACGGGCCCTATATAAAGGGTACAAGTCTGGCTATGCTTGGGGTGTTATGATGAGAACCAGTAATTTGTGGACCGTGGAGCTCAGAGAGCCAACCTTCCGTTGCCACTAGCTGCGGAGGCAAAGGCATGGGCATGCTTAGCTGCTTTACAATGGGCAAAGGAAAGGCGAATTCAATGTGTTTTTATCATTACCGATTGCCAAATTTTCGTTAATATTTTGAAAGGTACCTGCACCTCAGAATTCGGTCTCGGTCGGTCGCTAGTGCCATTAGGAGTTATGTTATTTTTTTTCAATTTCAATTCACTGGTTTGGGAAGTTGGGTTGGGGTGGATTGAGTGAGTTAGGGTTAAAATAGTTACAAAAAAAATAAAATAAATTTTTAGTCACAGGCTAAAAAATGTCGCATTTCAATTATAATCATTTTTTTTTTTTTTTTACAAAAGTCAAAAAAGTTAAAAAGTCCACCTCAAACGAAACCTTTTAACCCAGGTCAAAAAATTAATCCACATCCCAAATGAAATCTATTTCAAAAGTTAATCGGTTAGTGGTGGATCCAGCAGATAAACTTGCAAGGTTTGTAATGAATCTATGTTAATATATCTTTTATTTGAGAATTTGATCAAAATCTCCTCACAATAAATTTTAATGCGATAAACATAAAAAAATTTCTTAAAAAGTCCAACATAGATCATTATTACCAAAATATTAAACTTTTAAAATAATATAATTTTTGATCTAAATATCGGTTTTTAATAAAATTAGTATTTTTTAAAATTTTCGCATCAAAATCTATCAAATAAGATCCATGTTGACTATAAAATTTTTTAAAAAATTTATTCACCATGTTTGTTTCCACTTTTTTGAAAACACTTTTCAGATAATTCTACTTTCTTGTTTTTTTTTTTACCAGTTTTTTTTTTAATATTTTAAGTAATTTTTTTTTTTAATTTTTAAACACACCTAACATAAATACACTTAAAAAGTATAACTTTTGTGAAAAAAAAAAATTTTTTTAAAATTTACTAAATACCAAAAATTAGTATAGTTTTCGTATTTTTGTGTATTTATTAATTTTTAAAAATATTTTTTTACAAATATTTTACTTTTTAGATATATCTAAATAAGGTGCATCTAAAAAAGTAAAAAAATGCTTAAAATTTTAAAAATATTCACTAAAAATAAAAAAATCAAAAACGAAAAATCAAAAATTTAACTTTTAAAAAATTAAATTCAGAAAACTGAAACCAAACACAGTCACTTTCCATGCAAATAAAGAGTTTATGTAAGCAACATAACAAATCCCCCTTCAAAGTAGAATTTTTCGAAAGTATGAAAATGAGAGAAAGAAAGGTTAAAAAAAAAAAAAAATAAGGTCATTAATAGTGGACTATAAAGTTTTTTTTTCTTTTTTTTCATGTAGCGGATTCAATGTATTTATTCAAGACAAAATCCTAAATAGAAAGCAAACAATTAGAAGGGAATCAAATTCTAAAAGAGAAGCTCGTATGCTCTTCCTTTCCTTATATATTGTTTAGATTATGGTTTTGATATATTTGCCCACTGTTTCATGTATGCGTGGTTTGAGAACCAACCTGATTAAAACACAAGTAAACTAGATCTCTAATTATCTGTCCCATCATAATGCTACTCTGTAAGTTGTCAATTTATTTATTTATTAGACTGCATTAGTTACAAGGAAAATAAATATTTGAGGCATAAAAGAATCCAAAACATAGGCAATCTGAGAGTCTAAATGGATGGGGAGTTGATAATGAAAAATGACAAAATTAATTGTAAATTAATAGATTACACGCCAATTAGTTTTCTTTGAATATTTTTTCCAAAACTGAAATCTACATTGCATTTGTGCCTTAACAATTATTTTTTTATTATTATTTATAACTAGTGTTATATAGAGCACTTGTTTCTTACATATTGATGTGAGAGCTATTGTTGAGTTTTGTTTCAATTTTTAATGTTTATTATTGCAGGACACCTGTCATATTATTAAGTGGATTATATTTTAATTTTTAAAATTTTATTACATTGTTTGGTTTAAGTTTTTTAAAAACATTTTCAGAAAATTCTACTTTCGTATTTTTCCTTCTTTTTTTTTACTGAATTTTTTTAATATTTTAAGCAATTTTTTTAATTTTTAGACACACCTAACATAAATACACTTAAAAAATATAATTTTTGTGAACAAAATATTTAAAAAATTCACTAGGCTTCGTTTGAGAACAGACTATTTTAGTAACTTTTGGCTTTTTGGCTAAAATATGAGGTAAAAAAAACTAGTATGTTTGGGATAACTTTTTAACTTTTTACGAAAAGATGTGCAAAAAGTAGAGAGAAAAGGAAATCTTTGACTTTTGGTATAAGTTGTTGACTTTTTGATTTTTTAGTAACTTTTTGACTTTAAGGCTAAAACAACCACTTGCCAACGAGGCATAAATAAAAATAAAATATAAAAATACTAAAATTCAGTATATTTTTCATATTTTTGTGTATTTATATTTTTTTCACAAATATTTTATTTTTTAGATACATCTAAATAAGATGCATATAAAAAAGTAAAAAAAAATGCTTAAAATTTTAAAAATATTCACTAAAAATAAAAAAAAAAAAAACACAAAAAAACAAAAACCTCAGTTTTCAAAAAACTTAATTCAGAAAACTTAAACTAAACATTATCGTCGAAATTAATGTAAACAGTAACATGTCAGAACTTGTTACTCCAGTTCACAATAACATATTACTCTGATAATATTATTCGAGGAAAAAAAATATTTACTTTATCCTTACTCAATTATGTGCCTCCTCTTTAGAGGTTTATGAAGCACAATAAATTAAGCTATCATTTTCACTAAACAAGAATACAATGGAGAGTTTTAACTAAACTTCCTTCTTATTTTCTGCTTGCTAAAAAAAAAAAAAAAAACAATTGATCTATTTACCCTATCAATAACCCAGTGAGATTTGGCATACACTTGTACAATTATAACACTAATGACGTTGGTGTGGAGCGGTAATGGAGAACTGCCACGAAAATCTATATATTACATAAGAAAAATAAAGTTTAAATCCATAAATTTTGTGGGTGCTTTAAGTTCTTAATCTAAATTTTATAATTGTTTAATTTTTAAAAATTAAAAAAAAATCTTCTATTGATTAGCTCTTATTCAAGTAAAAATAAATAAATAAATAAAAATTAATATCCTTTAATTTATGACTTTTAAATAGAAAGAATCACTACAACAAAATGCACTTTCGGCGACCAAAATTAGTGACTAAAAAAAATTTAGTCGCCAAAAGTTGTTGGAATTGGCGAACAAAATTTTTTTAGTCGACAAAAATAAAATATTTAGTTACTAATTTTTTTTAGTTGGGTATATTGGTTATTGGCAACTAAAAAAAAATTAGTTGCTAAAAATGCTAGAATTGGTGACAAAAAAGAATTTTAGTTGCCGTATACTGAGTTTTGGCTACTAAAACCATTTAGTCGCCGAATAGAAAATAAAGAAATTATTTTTTACCTTTGGCGACTGCCAAAAGTTTATTTTCAGCGACAAAAAAGAATTTTAGTCGCTGTATATTAAGTTTGGTTACTAAAACCATTTAGCCACCAAATGGAAAAAAAAATTATTTTTTACCTTTGGCGACTAAAATTTTAGTTGCCAAAAGTTTATTCAGCGACAAAAAAGAGTGTTAGCCGCCAAAGAGTTAAAAATTTTGGAGGGAGACATTTCAAATATTTTGGAGGAATTTATAAAATACTTTCAGCGACTAAAAAATTTTAGTTGCCAATAACCATCTATATAATTAATATCTCACGCTCTCACTCTTCTCTCCCAACCCTAAACAAAACCAACGCCTCTCTCTCTATCTCCTCGCATCCCTCTCCCTCTCTTCAGATCTTTTTTTTTTTTTTGAACTATCACTCTCTTTAGATTCTTCTCCCTCATCTTCTTTTCATTCAACCTCTCTCTCTCTCTTTGTCTCTCTCTCTATAAACCTACATTCCTGCAGCATCAAATTTGGCCTCCCTCTCTCCATTAATGAACCTGTCGACGCAATGGAGGGCTTCCGGCGTCAGCCTTCTAACGTCCCTCTCTACATCGGCTGAGTAGCTTGTTTACCCAAACACATAAGCAACCCCAGATCCCCAAATCTTCTCCATTGACAACCAAGAAAATGTAAGTTTTTTTTTTTTAATCTCTTTTTTAAAATAAATTCTCTCACTTAACTTGCGTTTGATCCCCATGATGAAAAGCTGTGTAACATGAATAATAGACTGCTAAAATGTTTTGTGAATGTTGAATAATGGACTTCTTGAAAACATTAGCAGCCTCTGTGATGTTCATACATAATAAAACATTTTGCATTGCAAGGTATGATGAAATGCCCCAATGATTTATTTTTTTATTTTTAAAACAATGAGATACATGTGAATTGGAGCAAATGGCCCAAAACACATGTGAAAAATTAACTGATTTAGAAAACAAAGCATGTGTAATATGTTTAATTAAATTTAAATCTCATAAGCCAACCATTACTTGTGGAATATATTTTTGCTACCTGTTGAGCCAATTCTTGCATTGGATATTATTGGAATACCCAACAGAGGGTAACTAACTAATCTAAAAGTTCTAAGGGCTATAATAATTGTGAAGTCCTCCCACTCATTTGAGAAGTGGAGGATTGCTTTGAATTTTGGTACAATAACATAAAGGGTCATAAAATAAGCACACAACTTTCCCTTTAAAATATAAAGATCATATTCCAATGGTAAGCTCTCAACCTCTAGGTATTATTAGTCCTCATTAATTTATAGTTTTACATTCAACATGGCACTAGGAAGAAAGTACTGCCTCCTTCATTTATTTAAATCACTGATCAAAAAATTTCACCTCACATGTCCTAACTCCAAAGTCACCTATCTCGCATAGGATTTGGGGTCGCCGTTAGGTTGGGGGCTTAGAATAGTTATTGTTGTACGGTCACATCTTTTTTATTTTAAAATTTTTTTGGTGATTTAAATTATCAGCAATGTTAGGTATCATAAAAAATCTTTCATGAAAATAATTATAAAAGTTTTATGACCTTTGGATTACACTTAAAATAAAACACCACACACTAATCAAGGTAATCTAAGGATCATAAATTTTTCATGATCATTTTCATGACAAAATTTTCATGATACCTAACTTTTCCCTTAAATTATTCACATATTAAAGTATATTGAGCAAAATATATTTAAAAAAATCAATTAATCGGATATCGTTAATCTTTTATTTACTCACATTTGTATTTATTAAATAAATGACAATTATAATTTAAAGTATTAAAATAAATACAAATGTGAATGAATGAATAAAAATGTTAATAATATCCGATTAATTTGATTTTTTAAGCATATTCTACTCGATATATTTTAAAATATGAACAACTTAAATTATCAAAAAGGACTTTGAAATGAGTCTATTTGACTGCACAACAATAATTGTTGTAGATCCAGCACAACAGCCACCCCAACATGGAATGGCATTACAAATAGGTCACAGGGAACACATTCTCTCTCCGATTCCAGAATTTGGCTAATGTTTTGTTCGGCTCCTTGATAAAACTAAACTCCATAGCTTATAAAATCCATTGTATAGAAAAAAAAAATTAGGCCAACTTAATTGTAACATGTTATTTTGATAACAAACATAATAAATTGAATATATTAAAATTATAAAATTAATCTAATTATTTTTAATAATAAATATTTACAAAAAATTTTAAAAAATAAATAATTCAAATTATTAAAAACGGGTGTTCAGTGAGTCTTACAAGATCCCCCCACCAAGCCTAACCCTTAAAAACAAGTCCCTACACTTTCTTTTGATAGCCTCATTAAAAGCATCTTAATGTTTTTCCGTAGAGAAGAAAATATACAGAAAGCAATGAAAACAGAAAACAGTCCAGAAATTATCAAAAAATCTTAAATAAATTACTATGAGCCACATCTTTAGTGTAGGTTACCTATAGATTTTAAATTCTTTTTTTTTATTTTATTTTTTGAGTTTATAGTATTATTGTTGAAAGACATATATTTCAAATAAATAAATAAACAATATAACATTTAAGCTTTAACACTAAATTGAAGTGTGCAATGTAAATTTAAACTTAATAATTTGTAAGTCATGCTAAAATAAATATGATCCATATATTGTATTTTTTAAAGTATTTTTCTTTATATTTTTTCTGATACACAATTTTGTTGTTTTCCTATGCATTGAATTTCTCCTTGTGGCTAAGAGTTTTGAATCCATGTGCAACCCTCTTTTTTTTTTGTTTATCAACAATGTGAGACTCGAAGTCAACCCTTTTTTACTTTTATTGTTTATGTTTATGATTGATGTGACCCAATAAAAAGATGAAATAAGTACACTTTTTTGTTTAGCCAAACTCCATGTGGGAATTGAAGGTTTTCTTTATTTATGCAATGTGAGACACATCTTATACGAAGGAGAATTGTATCAAGTTTTGTGATTAGTTTGTATCTATCTAAACTTTTCATTTCAGTAAGTCTATTTTCCAGTCGGATCAGTTCCTCTCCAATAACTGGAGGGTGTTGTTTGGCATTGGTGGGTCCTAATCGGGCCTATGATGATAATTCAAAACGTTTAATGTGTAGAACATGTTGAATATATCATCCTTGCAAAAAAATCACATTAATTGGATATTAAATAATCACTTTGATCAACTCACATTTCAATATAATTTTCAAATGGAATTTTCAAAATAAATTGTGATAAAAATGTGATCTGATCAAGTGGTTATTGATATCCGATCAACATAATTTTTTACAAGAATGATATACTTGATGGGTTCTACAGATTGAATGGTTTGAGTTATCGCCATGGGCCCAGATCAGGGCCCAACAATGCCGAACATCACCCTCCATTATTGAAAGGAGCTGTATCCTTCCCAAAAATAGTGTCCTAAAAATTTACTCATAATATGATTGTGTGTGGTGAAGATTGAATTAATTAATGTATGTATAGAATAAACTAAACTATAAATTGACAATTTTGGGCAAAATATTTGGATTTGAAGTCTTCCTTAAGTTAGAGTTTAGAGTGCCACATATGCTCGAATGCCCTAGCCACTTGAAAAATTATTGGATGTTCGGAAAGTATTACGTGAAATTATCATATGATATCTGCCATTATTGATAATAACCTGGATCTCTTTGGGTCCATGATTTGAATGTAATTTGAGCATGTGAGGCTTATCACAAGTCTTATTTTAATAATCTGAATCATTAGTTTTGTCGGGTTATTTGTGTATATCACCTACACACAAAATAGGTCAATCCGATATTCATAACGTGTTCAATTTTTGCATTTGTTACCAAGAAAATGAATGGTCTATTTTTCAAAATACGCTTGTCATTTATATTTTTTAAAGGCAAATATAATAAATTGAATAAGTTACAATTATTAGATTGACTTAATATTTTGTATAAATGATATACTCGAAAGTATTTTCATTGTACCTAAAAAAAAAAAAAAATATTCGAAAGACCGACAAAATAAGTGGTTCAAATAATTAAAACAAGACACGTGGTGAGTCTCACGAGTCCAAACAACACCCTTTAATTTATAATTTGGACCGAAGAGAAGTCAAGTCTTAATAATAAATGTGTGATCCCCGTTGTCTTCCAAACACTTACTATAATATAAATGTAATGGACTCTAATATCAATCCTATCACCATAGACAAAAGTATAGTGACATATACTCTCCTCTAAAAAAGCTCCTCTCAATTACATGATTAGAATCAAAATCTCAATTTCATTGCCTGAGATTATTATAAGTTGGACCATGACAGAGAGCTTTAGATAATAAGTTTTTAAGCCAGTTCTACTGAGCTGACCATGAAGAGAAAAAAAAATTCAAAATATCACATCAATAAGCTGAGTCCACCCATTACCATTCCCTTAGAACTCTCAAACATTTTTTTTTTTTTTGTATAAGTCATCAATCTCATTATATATATGTGTGTGTCCTATCTACTACTATTGGTTTGAAATGGAAAAGTGGAAACCACAGTTTGACATAAAAATGAAACAGTACATAGCACAATGGTGATCAATGCATGATATTATAGGGTTGTTTCGGATGATCTAAATAAGTGTACTTTTTGACTTTTTATGAAATATGGGTTATGTATGAGATTGGGTTTGAAGTGATATGGTAGAGAAGTGATGTGACTTAAATAAGATGATATGATTTAAATAAGATAGTAACTTTTTAAATTTTTAAATTTTTATTTTATGCCAAACAAAGCCTATGTTTCATATAGACTATATGAAGCATCCAATACTCTCTGTGGCCATGTGAGAGAGCAAATAATGGTTGTGTCAGTCTCATATCATGCCGATTTGCTTCCCAATTTCGTCAATTTTTTACTTTCTGTGAAAAGCGTCATAATAATTGAAGCCATTGAATGTGACTCAATGTGGTGAACGGTTAGTTGTTGTGACCACTTAATGTGAATCAAAGTGAGAGAGTGAGAGACTTACTTTGTGTGTATATATATATACCTATGAAGCTTGTGCTGTTAATTCAACTCATCGCTAAACATTGTTTGAAGATGATGATAAGTGGTGCAATGAGGATTGTGGTGTTGCTATTAGTTTGTTTTCAAGTTCTTTTGAGTGTAGTGGTTGCTAGAGATGTGGTGGCGAGTGTGAGGCATGATGAGGAGGAGGAGAAGTTTCTGGCTTTTGGTAAAGGGGGTGGATTTGGGGGAGGTGGTGGATTTGGAAAGGGTGGAGGAGTTGGAGGGGGCTTTGGAAAAGGTGGAGGAATAGGTGGAAAAGGTGGTGGAATTGGGGGAGGATTTGGTAAGGGTGGTGGCATTGGCGGTGGTATTGGTAAAGGTGGTGGAATTGGTGGTGCAGGTGGCTTTGGGAAAGGTGGGGGAGTGGGAGGGGCTTTGGAAAAGGTGGAGGAGTAGGTGGTGGGTTTGGAAAAGGTGGTGGAATTGGGGGAGGATTTGGTAAGGGTGGTGGCGTCGGCGGTGGTATTGGTAAAGGTGGTGGAATTGGTGGTGGAGGCGGCTTTGGCAAAGGTGGTGGTGTTAGTGGAGGATTTGGTAAGGGCGGTGGCATCGGTGGTGGTATTGGTAAAGGTGGTGGAATTGCTGGTGGTGGAGGCTTTGGGAAAGGTGGTGGAATTGGTGGTGGTATTGGCAAAGGCGGCGGATTTGGTGGTGGGTCTGGTAAAGGTGGTGGAATCGGTGGTGGTGGAGGCTTTGGGAAAGGTGGTGGAGTTGGTGGAGGATTTGGTAAGGGGGGTGGCATCGGTGGAGGATTTGGCAAAGGTGGTGGAATCAGTGGTGGGTTTGGTAAAGGTGGTGGAATTGGAGGTGGCTCCGGTGGTGGGTTTGGTGGAGGATTTGGTAAAGGTAGCGGAATAGGTGGAGGAGCAGGAGGAGGCGGTGGATTTGGTGGAGGAGGTGGTGGTGGAATTGGACATCACTAAAAATTGTTCGTTGCATGAATAAACAAAAAAAAGAGTATTTATACAAAATATATTAATATTGTAAGAAAGTCTATGTGTGTAAGGAAAAATAATTTCACATTCTTCTTTTCGAGCAGGAATGATTAGGGAAATCTTATTGATTGTAATTTTGTCCAAATTTTAAGACAACATAAAAAAGAGAAGAGGTTTGAATGGGACGATCCAATGCTGTAACGTATATTATTTCTATCACTTGTAATTTTGTTGAATGAGAATATATTTTTGTCTCCTCATAGGTGTGTTTGTATGTAGATTTATTTTTTTATGCAAGAAAAAATGCATTCCTTCAAAGATTACATAAATTACTAACAACATATGTTGCCACATACTTTGTTTCATTTCGTAATTAATCAATTCCATTAGGTAGAACAAAAAAGTAGTAAATGAAATAAAATGAAATGTAACTAATTAGTTAGCCATTTTTGCACCACCTGGGTAATTAGATAAACAATTGGTGTTCAGGCATGACCAATTCAAATACAAAGTGCTATACTTCACAAAGGCACGGTATTGTCAATGCAACCAGTAACTAGTAGTAAGGGTTCAACTTGGGTGAATTCAATTGAGTTGAGAAATTGTTTAAAGTCTAAATTTTGAGTTGTATTTAGTATTATAGTTTGATCTTTTACTCAAATTTGTCTGTCTAAATAAGTCCAAGCATAACAAATTGAACTTGGGTTAGGCTATTGAATTGTCTAAATTACCTACAAATTTGAATTTTTTTTATAGCTAGTCTAATTAATTTGTTAAAATTAGACCTTATTAATAATTTTTTTTTAGTAAAATCATTAATAAAATCAAAATAAATATATAATTTGTGTAGAGAGAGATGATGATCGAAAAATCATTGCGCCGGTGGCTTTGCCATTTTTGAGTGAAAGGGAAAATGATAAGTTTTTTTTGTTGTGTTAGTTATGAATATATGATATAAATAGTGAATATAATTTAAGGTTTAAATTATTCTACCATCATTCAATAACTAATTATTTATTTGTATATTTAATATTTTTTAAAATATTTTATATACACTTTGAGCTTCAAATTGCTCGGGTTATGTGATATTTGCACCTAGAGATGGCAATTTGAAACCGGCTCGACGGGGATCCCCGATCCCGACCCCGATTTAAGCGGTTTTTCTCCGAAAAATACCCCTGACGGAGAGGTGACGGTATTTGAAAATCAATCCCCGATCTGTCACAGGCCGGGGACGGTGATCAGTGTTTGATTCCCGGCCCGGCCCGACCCCGATCCCCGTCCTGAATTTTTCCGAAGTGAAATTATTTTTATACCCCTTATATATATATATATAAAAACCAAAAATAAACCCCAATCTGTGTTGCTCTCCCCCCACTCCCTCTCTAACGCTGATATATCTCTCTCTCTCTCTCTCTCTCACTCACTCTCATCTCAACTCTCTCGTTTTAACTCTCTCTCTGGCCTCGACTCCCCCTCTCTCTCACTGACGGCGACTCACCACCACCGCCGCTGGCCTCGACCCTCTACTCTCTCTCCGTCTCCGCAAACCTCTCATCTCCGTCTCCGCAGCACAGCCGCCACTGTCCGCGAAGCCGGCGTCGCTGTCCACTCCGCCATCCCTTCCACCTCCGCCGTCCCTTCGACTCCGCCATTACACAGAGATCTCAGATCTGTGATTATACTATAGATCTGGGTAATTATTTATAGATCTAATTTCATTTATAATTTCTATAGATCTGTATACATGTAAATTTCATTTATAATTTCTATCTATTGTAGAAAATAAGAAAATACTATAGATCTGTATACATGTAAATTACTCCACCAAATAAAATTACTCTGTGTGTATGTATAATGTATCTGTGTGTGTTTTGTGTATGATTTTTTTGATGATGTTGATTCTGTTGAAAGTTGTTGTTGATGTGTTGAATGTCGAGACAGATTTGGATCGGGGGAGTTTCGGGGTCGGGGAAACCCGATCCCCGTTGGGGGCGGGGATGGGGACAGTCATAGGTTCCCCGTCGGGGATCGGGGCCGGGCCCATGGATATTTTTGCCATCGGGGATCGGGGACGGGGAGGGTGATCCCCGGCCCCGCCCCGTTGCCATTCCAATTTGCACCCAAGTCTAGCCCAAATTTAATATGAGGTTATGAATTTTTGTTTGAACTCTCATTGAATTACAAAATATATTATCCAAAAATCATATGAGGGTCTCATTTTGAAGTAGGTGAAAATGATCTAATAAAATAATATTTTAATAATAATTAAGGAGTGTCCTTGGAAATTAACTCAAAATAAACGTGGCCGTAATTTGTGAATTTAAGTGGAGCATGCCGAATTCAAATAAGTTAACAAACTATGGTTATTTTCTGAGTTTTCAAAAAAAAAAAAAAAAAAAAAAAAAACCTTGGTTATTGACTCAACAATGAAACCAAAATCGGCCATGAAATGGGCAAAAAAATATTTTAAAAAATGAAAAATATGGAAATTGCAAACAAACAAAAAAAGCAATATAGGCCTCGTTTGGTAGAGTTGTGGGAAAGTGATTATAACTTATACTCTAACAGCTTATAGCTTATAACTGTGAATATAAGTTGATTTTTTACTTATAAATTAAGTTTCTCCTTCCCCACTCAAAGAATAAGTTGATTTTTGATTTACAAAAAGTTATAAGCTGTATTGTTAAGCTGAATCAAATACATCAAAATAGCTTAAATTAAGTTAAAATATGAAATAAGCTGAAAATAAGCCCTACCAAACAGGGCTACATAATTGCATTTTAGTGGATGTTTCTCAAATTGCAAAAGGAATAAAATAATGAAAAATAATTGTAAAAAGGTTATGATGTAGGTCGAACAGTACTACATTAAGGTCGCTTAAGTTACATTTATAGTCTTTGAATTTTGTTTATTTGGTGGAGATGATGTGTTTTGTACACTTGTACAGATTTGGCAGGTAATACGCAAATGCAAGTAAAAAGTGACGTAAAAGCAGATTTTTCGTACGAGTAGTGAAAAGTCTGAACCTTCTACCTCATTGCACGTGCGGCCAAGCTTCATCGCACGTGCGGCCTGCCACTGCTCGAGCGGCCCACATGGGCGCTTGAGCGGCCCACCTAAGGTTGTGTGCATGAAAATTTAAGGCTCTTCTACTGGGAATAAAAATAAGAAAAATGGGTTGAAAAGAGATTCGAAAATATTCTAAGAAAAATGGAGGCTAGGGTTTGAAAAGAGGGATTTTTCTCAAGCTTCAAGGGCAACTTTCACGGGGGCTTCTTCCTCTTCAACCTTTTCCACCTCTTCCCACTCCTCCATGAGTGGCTAGTCTTCCAGTTTTAGGGTTTTGATGAAGCCCTAGCCATGTAAAGAGATTTTTCTTAGGCTTTGATTGTGAAACGGTTTGAATAAATGTATGGATGTTTTAGAAGTTTATAATGATTTTGCTTTTCATATTTCAAGTATTTTATTCTTCGTGATTGTTTAATGCTTTCCATACATTAGTTTTCTTTGTATTTGTGTTCAAAGTATGAGACGAGTCATACTATGCGAGACAGGTTGTGTTGCTACTATAGTTTAGAGCAAACGACTCGTGCTCAAACGACTCGTGCTACGAGAGACAGGTTGTGTTGCTACTATAGTTTTCTTTGTGTTTGTGTTCAAGATATGAGATGAGTCATGCTACGAGATACAGGTCGTGTTGCTACTATAGTTTAGAGCGAATGACTTATGCTATTCGGGGATGATTAATGCCTGTATGTTGAATGCAACAATTCTGTTGATTAATGTTTCAAACTTGTAGTTGTGAAATATTGGGTAGTTCAAACCGGAGTACAATTGATGGCCAATGTTAAGTCTTATTTATGTGGTTAGTGGTGAATTCTTTGCCCTAAGATTTTTCCAAAAATCAGTATCTCAAACCCTATTTTTAATTGTCAATTTAATTTCTCAATTTCAGTTAATTCTCGTTTAGTCATAATATCTCTCAATCTTTTTATCCAAATTAATTTAGGAATTTAACAATTAAATTAGTTTAATTTCATGTTTGTCCTTGTGGATCGATACCTGGACTTACCGTTATTCTAAGGAATTTGGTATAGTTCAGTGCTTATTTTTGATGTGTGAAACGACCCATCGAATTTTGGCGCCGTTGTCAGGGATTTCTAGCCAAATTAAGTAATTTAAAATTACATTCCTATTTTAATTTTTAGTTTAAGATTTTATATTTTAGTGTTGCTAAGTGTACAGAGTGTTTGCAAGTAAAGCTATCACCGATGTGCAAGCGGAGTGCAATTGAGCTTTAAAAACAAACTGCAGCACCAAATTTTAACAGATTCTGTGATATTTTACACCGTCCTGCCAATAAACTGCATGAGAGAATAGTTTTGTGATTATGAAAACTTTGACAGGTTATTTTCATTGGTATTTTCCTTGGAATTATTGGACAGGAGAGAGTGTTTCCTAACGTCACCCGCAGGCGAGGATTTGGATTCCCAACAGGTTGAGCGAGAATTTTAATGACAAAAAAAATATGATTTATTCATTAAATTTGTGGTCACTCTAATCACTTAAATTTGTACCAGTCAAATGATTTGTAGGACGGTCGATTTTTCTCTCGTCTTTGCGGAATATATAATATATAATTTATAAAAATTTCATATATTAAATTTCTTTTACACTCATTTTTAATTTGAAACTTTCATTATAAATTAAAAAATATATATGTATTAATTATAACGGAATAGAGTGATTTTGAAAGTAGATTATAAATTTTAAAGTTTAAATTGCAATTAGCAGATAAAAAAGTATAAATTAATACGAATCGATATAATTTTAGTAGATTATGCGGTATTTTGCCTTGTCCTAGTAATAAACTGCATGTGAGGATGGTAGTTTTGTAATTATGAAAACTTTGACAGGTTATTTTCGAGTGTCTCTATTTACACACTATATTTGATTTTAAGGCACACCATTATTTAGTTATTTTTTATTACAATAATGACCTTACCTAAAATGACCAAAATGACCACAACTGAATACACACCTTAGTTGAATATACATCCAAACCCTAACCTTAACCCTTATCAACCCTAACCCCAAATTATTGTCACTGTCGTCGTTTCCATCGCTGGCTCCAACGTCGAAGTCTAAACCCTAACCTTAACCAATGTCGACTACATTTTTCTTTTGCCGCCACCCTCTCCCCAACCACTCTCCTTTTTCCTCCGTTGCTTCTTCCTCCACAGCCTCCTTCTCTTTGCGTCGCAGTCCCTTCGTCATCAGCTTATCCTTTCACCGCTGCCCCTACCCTTTTGTTGCAGAACCCTCTCCAGCTCCCCCATTCGTCTCAAAACCCTAACGTCCATTGCTGCCACCGCCACCGCCACCTCTTAATCACGATCTCTCTCTCTCTCTCTCTTTCTCTCTCTCTCTCTCTCTCGCGATCTATCTTTGTCCCTTTCTACGGTGGATGAAGGCTTACGATGGAGGTAGAGATGGATCGTGATGGTATATCTGGGCGACGGGGTTGATTGTGACGACGACAGTGGAGGCAAGGCTGTTAGCAGTGGCGAAGAGAGAGTACGGTTATTCGTAGTGGTGGAAGTTATTGGTGGCTGGAGAAGAAAGTTGCAGTGGTGGTCGGAGGTTGGTGGTGGTAAAGGAGAATGATGGTGAAATGGTTGGCGTTAATGGTGGTTACTAGTGATGGCTGCTGCCATTGATGGTAAGTGTTTAACAGTTGATTTTTTTTTTTTTTTTGAATTTGAGGTGTGTACTAAGTGATGTAGGACTAAGGGCAAAAATGGAACATTGTGGTTTGTGTTGAGAAAAATTATTTTTTCAAATTATTAAAAGTGTGAACTGAGTAATGATGTGCCTTGAGACCAAATGTGATGTGTAAATAGAGGCACCCGTTATTTTCATTGGAATTATTGGACAGGAGAGTGTGCTTCCTAATGTTACCTGTAGGCTAGGGTTTGGATTCCCAACAGATTGAGAAATGATTTATTCATCAAATTTGTGGTCACTTGAATCACTTAAATTTGTATCAATCAGATGATTTGTAAGATGATCAGTTTTACTCTCGTCTACCATAGTTGTCATCCTATTATCTAAATGATTAGTCAATTGACCTATTGGACGACCAATATAAACAAATTTGAACCATTTGAATGATACCAAATCAACGGAGGTAACATTATTGTTACTAAATATTCTACTAACCACTTGAGTCACACGCTTATATTTAATCAAATATTTAATAATTTATTTAAAATTTTTAATTTTTTTATTAAATTTACTTTCTGTCACCAATTTAATTAATTAATTAATTAATTTTTTTTTTTTGAATTTGTGACTGATATGTAAAAGAGTTAATTTTAGTTTTATTCTCAAAATTATACTTTCGTTTTAATTTTATTATTAAATTATTAATTTCATCAGTCCGTTTTGGTAATTGCCTTTTTTTCAGTAAACTTTTTTATTATAAAAAGACGTATAAAAAAAAATAAAGAAGAGAGTTGATTTTTTTATTTTTGATAATTGGATTTTGACTTTTTAGCTAAAATATTGAATTCTCAAAATATACCTTAGTGTCTTATTTATTTTTATTTTTTTCAATTTTGTGTTAATGTAGTCCAATTGAAAGCAATTATATGACTTAACAACAGTTGAAGCCTAATTTAATGGACATAAATGTTATTTCAGAATTTGAACAATTTAAATCATACTATAAAATACTTGTTATTCTTATTATTTTGAATAGGGGTTGGGTTTATCTCACATTCATATTTCAATATAAGAAAATTTGAGGAGTCCGTATGGTCGATCGCGGATCCTATTTTGATGATCCGAATATTCCATTTTATAAAGCTCTCAATCACACCCCACAACCAATTTAATGTATGTTTATTTGTATGAATTAAGTTATCCAAGTCATAAAATTATTTTCTTGCCCATCAAATTATGATTTAATAATGATTTATTCATGTCATCAATTCCAGTCGGATCATATATATGGATAGAAATAAAAAAAAACACTTCAACAATATAGACAAATCAGTAGTTTAAGTATGAAATAGAAAAATCAGTGATAATTTAGGAGATAAAAGTGAAATTAACCCAATATAAAAAGCCAATTAAAAATATTTAGGTTTTCATTGGATAAAAATTTAAGATGAAATTTATGGTAGAAAGAAAAAGAAGAAAGAAGATAAAATGAAAATTAATATATATATATAATTTATATTCATTCATTATTTTTTTCCGTACAAATTCTTAATCAAAACACAGCCTTATTTTGACTGGATTAAATTTTCCAAAGAATGACAATTTTTGTAATAACAGTTCCTTAGGCATTATTGGAGAAGCCATAATCTAAGATTATACCTAAAGTTGACCTATTTATTCATGCAATTCTATTATGAATACAAATTAAGTGTTGGTTCAGAATTAGTTTTTTTTAATAACTTTTTAATTTTTACAAAAAAAAAAAAAAAATGTATAAAGTGTGGAGAAAATGGTTTGATAATTTGTGATTATTTTTTGACTACAAATTTTAAACAAAGCCTAAATATAGAAAAGAACATATAATTCATATCAATTAACAAGATTATATGTGTTGGATTCTATAATTCATTTATGTATTTTTAAGCTTATTCTTTAATAGTAACTTTTTTATACCTAAACAATTCTTCCTAAATTTATCAGAACTGCAGATAGTACCCTTCAAGGCTTCAACCCTAATTCAGACCTTAATTTAATTTATCTGAAATAGTATCTACTTGTTGGAGAGAGAATCACGTGGCGGTGCAGAGGAAAAGTTATTAGTTGGTCTTGTTATATAATGTCTTAATAATATTGTGATTGGTAAAAAAAATGAGACTCACAAATTTATATTGAATAATTGAAAAATATGAAAAAACATGATGAGTTATAATTGGTGAGAGATACACTTATGTGGCACTCTGAATCAACCAATAATTTTTGGCCTAGTAAGTCTCGACAACTGACTTGTGCTGACACAAGATGGAGCAATTATATCATACAATTTGATTAATATTTTGGGTTGTTTGGTGCAATTTATAGAGCAACTTATAGCTTTATATTTTTAAAATTTGAGTCAAATTATTTTATATAATTTTTACTTAGAGTTTATGATGTTGAAATAGCTTAACAAATATAAAAAGTTTTCCACAATTTTAACATAATTAATTTGATTTTTAAAATTTTTTAATTCATCATAACATTTAGTCTTATTTTTATTAATAATTCGTTAATCAAATGAATAAAAAAAGTAGTTTTTTTTTAATTTTTTTAATAATAAAAAATATATATATATTTTATTTTTATATTTTCATATCATCTGTGTTAAGTTCAGTTCCTTTGACCTTAATAAAAAAGAAAGTTGGTGTAATTTTGTCTAAATTGTAAAGTTTGTTGTAGTTTCAGATAAGGTCAATATAATTTATTATTATTTTTTAATGAGCAACTTTAACCGGCTCTCCCTATCATCTAATACGGAGTTTTACGCATAAATTTAAATACAAGTAATCACTTACAAACTAAAGTATCAATTAACCAAGTGTTTGGGCATGTTTGATTGGGTGAATTAAAGCATGGGATTGAGATTATTAATCTATGGGTCTAATTATCCTATATTTGTTTTAACATTTTGGTTTAGGATTATTAATCTAATAGATAATTAATCCAACAAATTTGTAGGATTATTAGTAATGGGGTAGAGGTGAGATTATTAATCCAATGGATATTAATCCAATTGATAGTGAATACCACACTAATTTAATAGGATTATTAATACTTCACTATTAATCTTGTGAATCAAACATGACCTTAGAATACTCAATGGGTATGTTTCATTGGATGGATTGGAGTATGGGATTGAGATTATTAATTCGTGGGCCTAATTATCCTATGTTTGTTTTAACATTTTGATTTAGGATTATTAATCCAATAGATAATTAATCCAACAAATTTATAAAATTATTAGTAATGAGGTAGGGATGAGATTATTAATCCAACGGATAATTTATCTTATCAATCCAATTGGATAATAAATACCACGCTAATTTTGTAGGATTATTAATATCTCACTATTAGTCTTGTGAATCAAACATGACCTATGAGTGTGTTTGTTTTGAAGGATTAGGGTGTGGGATTGGACTATTAGCCCCACCGGACTAATAGTCCATTGTTTGTTTGAAAATTTTTGCTTCGGACTAAAAGTCCCCCCCGGACTATTAGTCCCACAAATATGGGACTATCCTATCCCATGGGGGTGGTGGGATTATTTTCATGGGATTGGTATCCCATGGGATTAGGCTCTGAAATGTCTATTTTACCCCCATGCTATTACTTAGCAAATAATTAGAAAATGGTAAAATAGTCTTTTGAACATTTATAAATTATTTTTTTTAGTGTTGTTAATTTAAAATTATATATTAAATAAAAAATTTAAATTATAAATTATAAATTATAAATTATGGCCTTATAAATTAAATTTTTTTAATGTTGTTGAAAATTTAATTTATGTATTAAATAAAATTATTTTTTATTGTCGTTAATTTAAAATTATATATTAAATAAAAATAAAAAATATAAATTATAAATTTAATTTAATTAAAAATAATAAATTAAAAATTATGGCCTTATAAATTAAATTTTTTTAGTGTTGTTAAATTATAAATTATAAATTATAGATTACAAATTTAAAATTATATATTAAATAAAAATTATAAATTACAAGGGTAAAATAGTCTTTTGAACATTTATCCTTATCTAGTCCGTCTAACCAAACATTGGATTCACTAAAAATAGTCCAATCCAGACATCTAATCCCATGACTAAACAAATATAGGATACAAATCCAATTCAACCAAATAGTCCAGGGACAATGTATCCCGAGATTAACAGCCCGATAAATTATAATCCCCCCTTATCCAATCCGTTCAAACAAACACACCCTATAAGAATTGCATATAGGAAGGCCAAATATTATACCATAATGGGTGGACAAACACCCTCGACCAGCAAGAATATATGTGTTATTCTAAATTTGATTTGGCCTAAGGAGTTGTTTGGGGTGTCCTAAATAAGTACATTTTTTGACTTTTTGAACTACAAAGTTGAGAAAAAAAGATAGTTATTTGGGATAACTTTTTATCTTTTTACGAAAAAATGTGTATTAAGATATTGTATAAAATGGTAAAATTACGTTTTTATCCCTATGAAGTAGACTCATTAGTGAGAGGCGGCAGAGGATAGTACGGCTTGGTTGAAATGGTGCATGAGGCTTCGGGGTACTATTGGGCCGTGGGAGCCAACTACGGGTCCTGTTTCGATAATCCGAAAAGTGCAATATGTAGAACTCATTGAGTACTATATGTCTATGAAAAATCACTTTAATCGGATATCGATAGTTATATGATTAAAGCAGTTTTGTATGAAATTAATGGACTGTGAAAAATAAATGGCTGAAAAAAAATCTGATTTGATTACATAACTATCCATATCCGATCAACGTGATTTTTTACAGACATATAGTACTCAACGAGTTTTACACATTGAACGGTTCGGATTATCAAAATGGGACCTGTGGTGGGCCCCCACGGGCCCAACATTACCCTTCAACTTAATGAGAATATATATCTAATTTTCTTTTTTTGTTCCTTTGATAGACCCGTCCCATACTTTTTGACATCAATTCAGTACCTGTCAACTCGTTGGTTTTTGTATTAAAATATTGTGTAAATTATTTTTTTTATATTTTTAATTTGTGAATAGTGATAATTTTTGTAACTTTTTGGATTTTTCCTGGTATGCCAAACAAGGCCTTAATCTAGTCATTTCAAATTTAGTCTTAATTTTTTTTTAATATCCCAAATCAAGCCCACTTAACCCAATAGACAAAAATCAAAATTAATATTTTATAAATAGATGGGTCATGCCATACTAGACTAAAATATTTTATCTCAACTTTAAATTGAAAGTTAAATAGGCATAAAATCTCAATCCAGTCTTACTCTATGAGCTAAATATTTTTTCTAAACCTAAAAATATTGCGCTGGGTAAGCCATTAGGGCCATAACCAACCCGATGTTTAACCCCTTAGGTTGTATTTGGTTTAAAAAGATGGGAAAGAATTTAAAAAAGAAAAGGAAAATGATGTGTGAAATATAAATGAAATATAGTTATATTTATTCACATTTTACCTACTTTCTCTCTTCTTTTTCTTTTTTTTTTTTTTTAATTTTTAAATCCTTCTCTAAATGCATGAATCAACCTTAATGATGGATATTTTCGCATTTTAATGATATGATATAAGTTGCAAATTAAAGATGAGAAAAGTTAGGGATCATGAAAATATTTTCATGAAAATGATCATGAAAGATTTATGATCCTTGGATTAACTTGATTAGTGTATGGTGCTTTATTCTAAGTGTAATCGAAGGGTCACAAAGTTTTCATGATTATTTTCATGAAACGTTTTTCATGATACCTAGCATTACTGAAGATTAAAGATTTGGGGTTTGGTTGGGCGTGGGGCTATGACTTTTATGCCTAAAGTAAGATTGGGCTTAGTTTTCTGTTAGCCCAGCCCAAAACCTACCCTAGCCCACTGTTATTCCATCTCAGGAAATCCAACTCTTTTAAGAGGACAGATATTTTAATCCCTTTAAATTTAACTATGTTTGGATTTTGGAATATTTGTGAAGAAAAAAGAAAAGAGCGAATAAGAAAATAAAAATGTGTTTTGTTTGGGAAAATAAGAAGAAAATGAACAAATATTTGTAAAAAAAAAAAAAAAAAACACTTTTTCTTTTTGTTTGGTTAACCCATAAAAAATCAATTAATTTCAATTTCATTTTTAATTTAAGATTTAGGCATAACAAAATTTGAAATTTAAGTGGGAGGACTTCGTATTTGAAATTTTTTCAAGGCTGGATTTGAAATGGCCAAATAAGGCCACATGTTGGGATGGATTGAGTTGAATTTGAGATGACACATATCTTCTTACTAGTGCAAATTTGGCCCGGGGTTTGTCCACATCTAGTCATCATACTTTGCTTGGTATTTACCAATAATTATCGCTCATCATTGGCTATAAAGGCAAAAACTAACAAATACTCTTGAAGTATTGTTTAATATTAAAAATTGTATAAAAAGTGATTTGAAAATGATGATAAAGTTAAAGTTATCATAAAAATGAAGAAAATAAAGGGGGAGTTTGGGAAGAGGATTGGGTCAAAATAGCTTATTAAAAGATAAAATAGATTAAAATAATCAATAAGAAAATGTCACATCTAACTTTTTTGACTTTTTGTCTCACAACTATTAAATTAATTACAAAAAAAAGCCAACCAACTTTTTCAACACAACTATTTTAGTCAGGATAAAATAGCCAACTAAAATAATCAACTCTCCAAACAAGGCCAAAGTAAAAATACAAAATATAGAGAGAATTAAGTTCTTCAAGAACTTATATTTGATTTTTCAAGAACCTTAAATATATATAAATTAGGGGTATTTTGGAAAGTTGGTGAAAAGTTGGCTTTTTGACTCTTTTTGATTTTTTTGTCTTTTAATGGATAAAAAATGTAAGAAGTGATATGACCTAAAATGAGTTAAAAGTTAAAAATTAACTTTTAATCAACTTTCTAAATGAGCCCTCAAGTTTAATCTTGTTATTTATTCGGTAATTTAACTATAGTTCTCTCTCACAGTTTCTCTCCTAATCTCTACTCTTTCTTTTTCTCTATGCTTCACACTTCACTTCCTCTCAATTTTCATCTTCTACACGTACATCTTTATAGCAGACAGAAGAAAAGTAGAAGTACTATTCCTGTCACTATTACATCAACAATATTAATGGTTAACACTATTTGATAACATTATTTAATCTTCTACATTCATTGTGATTAGCCACATGTTTTTTTTTTTTTTTTAAAGTTTTTAAATTTATTAAAAAATGGTTGATGAAAAGTTTGTATTTGTTTTGTTTCTTTGTCTGCCTTTGAACAGACTCTTTTTATAAATTAGGTGCATTACGTGCAGTGAGAAAACATTAACTTAACTCTAAAAGTAGAGAACTAAACAATCCATATTGTGGACAATTGCATGATTTTGATTTGTAAGACATCTTTAAAAGGATATGGTATGATAAAATTAACAAGTAATGTTATACTAATAAAAATAAATTAGGTTTAGCATGGTCTCATTTTAATAATTGAAAACGTTCATTTTGTAATACTTTTAGTGTATGTTATCAATAGAAAAAAAATAAGGTTGATTTCATAATCACAATCTTTTCAACTATTCATTTTTGTGAGCCTCATTGCTTTGTGTTTAGGTGTATAAAAAGAAAAGATAAAAGAAATAAAAATATGTATAATATTACTTAAATTTATTAGATAGTTCAGAGACATCATGTGTCCTTACCCCATTAATCTCCAAATATCAAACCATCAGCTGATTCATATATTCTAACACAAAATCATAAATTTCATTCCTACAGCAATCAAAACATTAGTGCACCAAAATTTTCACAAGAATTCCACACAGAGAGAGAGAGAGAGCTCTCTCTAGGGAGATTTCCAGCGATACTTTGGCGACTCCCTTTACACTTTTAAAATGTAGATACTCCTAGAGTATAGATATTAGGGTTAGGCATAGGGTTATTCGACTCGCGAAAATTGTCCAACCCAAACTGCCCGTACCTATTTGGATGGTTTCGCAGATTCGTTAGGGTCGGATGAGGGTTAGAATTTTCCTATTTTGTGGGTTGTGGGCGAGTCGCAAGTTTTACTCGTGCCTGCTCTCACCCGCCCGCATTTGTATACATTTTTTTTTTTTTTATAAATCTGGACCATCAGATCTTCTTGTAAATTTTGTAAGTGTATAACCCTAATCTTATATTTTCTTACTCATTTCACTCAACAGTAGCAAAGAAGTAGCCTCCTTTCGTTTCTCTCTCTCTCTCTCTCTGTATTGAAAACCTTTGGCTAGCGGCAAGGAGTAGAGCTGTAAACCTTTGGCGAATCAACAAGCCCCTCTCTCTTTGAGTATCTTATGACTTGTAAGAACACTCAACGTGAAAATATGGATTGGACTTGCCAGTAAATTCCTCCAATTACATTTTTTTTTGTGTGTGTGTGGTTCTGATCATCATTTTACAATTGTTTTTTTTTCTCGTGTTTTATTTATCTTTCAATTTTTGATTTTCCTTCCATCTTCTTCTTAGGCTGATTTATATTCTATTATATTAATCTTGCCTTTGAAAATAAAAGAGAAAAAAAATGGGGGTTATTGAATTCAATTGATGTTGTCATTTTGTTAATGTTGTTCAGAGTGTGTTTTGTTGTGTCTGGTAGATGTAGCATTACGTACAGTACTCTGTCAAGGACATGAATAAATAAAAAAGAAGAAGAAGAAGAACCACCGGCACCACACATGGGACTTGAAGATGCATTGTTAGAAAAGTGGGATGAAATTATGGAAATGATGAAAAGGCCCAAAAAGGATATTTAAAAAATGGGAAAAAAACAAGTCCAAAAATAAATTTTTAAAGGAAAAAGCCCAATCCACAAACCATCCACACATCAGTGAACCCTATATGCACAAACCGCAACCCGCATTGCAAAAGGTTGCGGGTTCAAATTTTTCTAAACTGCATACATGCGGCCGAGTCCAAACCGCAAATCGAACCGTAAAAAACTAATCCACGAGCACCCTAATAGATATGGACTTTTTATGTCTGAAATAGGAGTTTTAGAGTTTTCTCTCTCTATTTTTCGACATAGATTTTTAGTTTTTCTACCCCCACAACAGTTTTCTCATCTCTTAATCCTTCTCCCATACCATTGTGGGTGTTGTTTCTTCTCAATTCTAGCTTCTGACGATGTTTGAAGTACGGCAATGGTAGTGTGGTAGTGGTGTGCGGTGGCGGTGGCGGTGAGGTGGTGGTCAACAGCGACGGGGACGACAGGCTTTCAAGCAAATCTTGCTTGGTTTGATATAGATCTTATTTTCTAAATCACATATTTGAGAAGATCGGTTGTTTTTTTCTAAATCGTAGTTGGTCTTTTTGCTGGATTTGTTATTTCTCTTTATTGTATAACCTTTTGAGGTCTTATTCTATATGTTATTAGTTTGGCTGGGCTTGCATCCAGTCCATTATCTGGACTGGAGGGTCCAGTTTGGCCCATTGAGCCCATTTTTGGTCCCTTTTCAATAATTCGAACCGTTCACATTTTAGAGTTTGTTGAGTACATTATCCCTGATAAAAATCACGTCGATCAGATAACAGATACTGTAATCGGATCAATTTTTTATGAACTGTAAATTTTTTAACCATTCATTTTTTTTCCAGACAAAAGTAATCTAAATACATAGTATCCGTTATCCGATCGATGTGATATTTTACAGGAATAATATACTCAAGAAATCTTAAAATGTGAGCGATTTTGATTATCAAAAAGGGGTCTAAAAGTAGGCCTAATGGACCGAATTGGACCGAACTGTTCTAAACCTGGATTGGAGATAGTCCAGACCTTATTATTTTTAACATAAATATTTTTTCATATTTAAAAAAAATATATATATATATATATATATATGAATTATTATGGCTATTTTCCAGCCCGTGTATGTACGTTTATTGACAAAACAATAAATTCTTCATCTACCCTGTTCTATATGTTATTGTTTGAAAGATAAAGTCTCCGTTTGGTAAGTTTTTAAATTATAGTTTCACTCATTGATTTGAATGTGGTGTTTATTTTGAGTTTTTAAATCATAATTCTACAACCATTTCTCAAAACTCAATTCAAAACATAATCATTACTTTTCAAAACTCATAACCAAACACATAATTCAAAACTCTTTTCAAAACTCAATTCAAATCAATATTTTAATTTTTTAAATATTTAAATATTTTGAAAATATTTTAATTTTGTTAAGATTTTAAATATTTTAATATTTAAATATGTTACGATTTTTTTAATTTTTTGAATATTTTAAATATTTTAATTTTTAAATATTACGATTTTAATTTTTAAATTTTAAAATATTTTATAAAAATAAATTCAAACTCTATTTTATAAAAATATTTTTAAATATTTTAATTTTTTTGTTATGTATTTGGTTACGATTTGAGTGTAGAGTTGTGAAAGTAGTATGAAATTTCGAGTTGTGTTTGGTTATGAGTTTTAAAAAAGAATTCTTTATTGAGTTTTGTTTATGTGTTTGGTTACGATTTGAGTGTAGAGTTGTTTTTAAAGAGTTGTTTTTAAATTTAAATATTAAAATTTTAAATTATTTAAATTTTTTGAATATTTAATTATTTAAATTTTTACGATTTAATTTTTTTAATATTTATTTTAATTTTTTACTTATTAAATTTTTTAGATTATTTAAATATTTATGATTTAAATTTTTGAATATTTATTTAAATTTTTACTTATTAAATTTTTTAGATTATTTAAATTATTTAAATATTTATGATTTAAATTATTTTTGAATATATATTTTGAAAGAAAATTATTTTCTTTGTAGTATTTTCAATTAAAAAATTGATTAATGTTATTTTCTGTTAATAATAATTTTTTTAACTGAATTTTAACCTCCGTTTGGGAAGTGGGTTTGGCTTTTTGGCTTTTTGATTTTTTGGCTATTTTAGCCGGGGGCTAAAAAGTCTAGTTTGGGAAGGACTTTTTTGACTTTTTTGATTGGGAAGGACTTTTTGACTTTTTTGACTTTTTTGTGAGATGTCTTCTGTTAAATTACCAACTATCCTTCATCCAGTGGAACAATGATTCAAAAAATCTGGTCGTCCACGTCAGCCTCCGTGGAGGACCGAAATTGTTGTTCCTTTTTTTTGTTTTTTTTTTTTATTTTTTTATTTTGGGTTTGGATTTGGCGTATTTTGCTTAAATTTTATTTTTATTTTTTTTATTTTGGTTTTGGATTTGGCGTATTTTGCTTAAACTTTTTTTTTTAATTTATGCTTTTGTCATTTTTATATTTTTATACATTAAAATTTAGTTCTTGTTCTTTATTTACGTTTTTTGCCTTTTTTTTTTATTGGTATACAATAACATTTTTTTATTTATGTGTTTCATTTATTTGTAAATTACGTGGCGAATGGTAATTTATGTTTTTTTATGTTTTTTTTTTTATATATTTTTGAATGAGGCGTATTTTTCTCGTTATTTTTTTTTAATTTACGTTTTTGTCATTTTTTTACTCGTACACATAATTATTTGTTTTTATATTTCAAAAATGGGTTTTCATGTGTTTTATTTTATTTGTAAATTACATGGCAAATGGTAATTTCTGTTTTTTTTTTTAATCTTTTTGGATGAGGCGTATTTTTGTCGTTCTTTTTTTTTTGAATTACGTTTTTGTAATTTTTTAAATATTTTTAATGAGGCGTATTTTTGTTAAATAATTTATGCATTTTAATTTTAAATTTTTTTTTAATTTATTGTCCTGTGTATTTTAAATAATTTAATTTTAATTTTATTTTAAATATTTTAATTTTAATTTTAATTTCATTTTCATTTTAATTTTAATGTTATTTTAATTTGATTTTAAATATTTAAATACTGTAAATAATCTAAAAAATTTAATAAGCAAAAATTTAAAATAAATATTCAAAAAATTTAAATAATTAAATATTCAAAAAATTATTTGAACAAAAAAATTTAAATAATTTAAATATTCAAAAATTTTAAATAATTTAAAATGTTAATATTTTAAATTTAAAAACAACTCTACACTCAAATCGTAACCAAACACATAAAATAAAACTGAATTAATAAATTATTTTTAAAACTCATAACTAAACACATAACTCGAAACGCCATACTATTTCACAACTTTACACTCAAAAAATAATCAAATACGTAATTTAAAAAAAATAAAATATTTAAAAATATTTTTTAAAATAGAGTTTGGATTTATTTTTATAAAAATATTTAACAAAAAACAAAAAAATGTTTTAAATTTTTTTTTTTCAACTTTCTTTGGTTTTCTGGGAAAACGTGTTTCTTTGGGGAAAAGGTTGACATTGGAGTCTTCTTTTAGAGTAGCCAAATAGCCCAGGGATAAATGGTAGTTTCATCTATCTTTGTGTGGAAGTTATGCTCCAAAACGGAGCTTTTAGAGTAGCCCAATAGCCCAGGGATAAATTGGTAGTTTCATCTATCTTTGTGTGGGAAGTTATGCTCCAAAACGGAGGTTTTGTGTTTTGTTCGTTTGTGGCTAATTTAGCCATTTTGTCGGTTTGTAGCTAAATTAGCACACAACCCACATGCCAAACACAGGCTAAAAAGAGTTTGGTTATGAGTGTTGATCAGAATTTTAATAGTGTGAACGTAGTGTATTTTGTTATAAGTTATACAATTTGAATTAAGTTTTGAAAACTCTTTTCAAAACTTAAACAAACAAATTTTCTTACTTCACATGTCAAATCAAATTTCAAAAACTCAATTCTACATACAATTCAAAACTCAATTCAACACTCTATTCAAAAAACCATAACCAAACAAATTTTCTACACTCAAATCATATTCTACAACTTACAAACTTAAAATACAATTTATACTCTCAAATATTTTACAAAACTCTACTAAATTACAACCAAATATTTTCCCATATTCTGAAAAACAAATATAATTGAGAATACCTAAAAGTTCCCATGGTCATCTTCTCCATTATTCATCAGATCCAAAGCTCACAGACCTGTGGGATTAAGAGGGGGTGGATTCTGCGAATGTACTCTCAAGCTTTTTAAATTTTTTTATTTTATTTTTTATTTTTACATAGCCGTATTGTTTTTTTTTTTTTGACAGAGGATATTCACTCTCTTCAGCTACATTGCTGGATGGATGTTGTTTGTGGTCCTTGCTTTATTGTTCAGTCCCTTCATCCAATTTCATGGTGTGTTTCATCTGAGCAAACCAAATGGATAGTTTTATTGATTTTTTTTTAAATTTTTTATCAGTTGTTCATAGCATTTTAGTGCACAACGTTAACTCATTAATATTCTTTAATATGATGTGTGGGTTCTATTGGGAATTAAATTGTTCAATCTATTTTAGTTTACAATTATTTTTTAAAAAATTTAATATTATCGTCTATGACTTAAGGAAACAGAGAGTCTTATTGGGAAGAGAGAGGAACGGGGGGGATATTAGTCGGTGAGAGAGAGAGAGAGACAGTTGAGAAGATAATGTTTTATATAGTCTTTGGAGGAGAGGACTGAGGTAATAGAGAAGATGAGACAAAGGGTCAGAAAATGAGAGATTGCAATTTGGGGAAGTACCAATTATCTTGGGAAGATTTTTTTTTATTAAAAATATCAAAAATGCTACATATTCTTAAAAAAATACAACTTTATAACTCTCACTCACCTGTGATTGGTCCAGGAAGGAAGAAAAAAAATAAAAATATATGATTAGTTTACATCATTTTGGGAGTCATGGAGGTTCCTAATTTTGGGGGTTCTTGAATTTATTTGGGTTACTAATAAATGTGGTGTTTAATTTAAATTTCATGTCTTCATTTAGGAATTTTTTTTTCTCCTTCTGTGAATTCATTACCTACTCTTGAAAGAAAAAAAAAAAAAAATTTGAATATATTCTTCTCTAATTCTGATCTCATCAGTAATGATAAGTGTATTCAGGCAGAACATACGCAATATATATATATATATATATTAGTGCAGTGTGCTTCAAAACCACTAATAACTTCTCATTAAGGGGACTGACTAGATATTTATTATCCGTACAATTATTAAGGCTATTTTCAGCTCGTGTATGTACATTTATTGACAAAACAATAAATTCTTCATCTATCTCGCATAGGATTGGGGTCGCCGTTATGTTGGGGGGTTAGAATAGTTATTGTTGTACGGTCACGTCTTTTTTATTTTAAAATTTATTTTGATGATTTAAATTATCAGCAATGATAGGTATCATGAAAAATCTTTCATGAAAATAATCATGAAAGTTTTGTGACTTTTGAATTACACTTAAAATAAAACACCACACACTAATCAAGGTAATCTAAGGATCATAAAATTTTCATGATCATTTTCATGACAAAATTTTCATGATTCCTAACTTTTCCCTTAAATTATTCACATATTAAAGTATATTGAGTAAAAATATTTTAAAAAAATCAAATTAATCGGATATCGTTAATCTTTTATTTACTTACATTTGTATTTATTAAATAAATGACAATTATAATTTAAAGTCTTAAAATAAATACAAATGTGAAAAGAATGAATGAAAATGTTAATAATATCCGATTAATTTGATTTTTTAGACATATTCTACTCAATATATTCTAAGATATGAACAATTTAAATTATCAAAAAGAACCTTAAAATGAGTCTATTTGACTACACAACAATGATTGTTGTAGATGCAGCACAACTGCCACCCCAACAAGGAATGGCATTACAAATAGGTCACGGGAACACGTTCTCTCCGATTCCAGAATCTGTACTAATGGTTTTGTTCGGGTCCTTGATAAATTAAACTCTATAGCTTATAAAATCCATTGTATAGAAAAAAAAAAATTAGGCCAACTTAATTGTAACATGTTATTTTGATAACAAACATAATAAATTGAATATATTAAAATTATAAAATTAATCTAATTCTTTTTATAATAAATATTTACAAAAATTTTAAAAAAATAAATAATTCAAATTATTAAAAACGGGTGTTCAGTGAGTCTTACAAGCTCCCCCACCAAGCCTAACCCTTAAAAACAAGTCCCTACACTTTCTTTTGATAGCCTCATTAAAAGCATCTTAATGTTTTTCGTAGTGAAGAAAATATACAGAAAGCAATGAAAACAAAAAACAGAAACAGTCCAGAAATTATCAAAAAATCTAGACGTATATATTTAAAGTTTTACTATGAGCCACATCTTTAGTGTAGCTTACCTATAGATTTTAAATTCTTTTATTTTTATTTTATTTTTTGAGTTTATAGTATTATTGAAAGATATATATTTCAAATAAATAAATAAATAAATAAACAATATAACATTTAAGCTTTAACTCTAAATTGAAGTGTGCAATGTAAATTTAAACTTAATAATTTGTAAGTCATGCTAAATATGATCCATATATTGTATTTCTAAAATATTTTTCTTTATATTTTTTCTGATACACAATTTTGTTGTTTTCCTATGCTTTGAATTTCTCCTTGTGGCTAAGAGTTGTTGAATCCATCTGCAACCCTCTTTTTTTTGTTTATCAATAATTATATTTTGTGAGACTCCATGTGGGAATTGAAGTTTTTCTTTATTTATGCAACGTGAGAAACATCTTATACGAAGGAGAATTGTATCAAGTTTTGTGATTAGTTTGAATCTATCTAAAATTTTCATTTCAGTAAGTCTATTTTCCAGTCGGATCAGTTCCTCTCCAATAACTGGAGGGTGTTGTTTGGCATTGGTGGGTCCTAATCCGGGCCTATGATGATAATTCAAAACGTTTAATGTGTAGAACATGTTGAATATATCATCCTTGCAAAAAAATCACATTAATTGGATATTAAATAATCACTTGATCAACTCACATTTCAATATAATTTTCAAAATAAATTGTGATAAAAATGTGATCTGATCAAGTGGTTATTGATATCCGATCAACATAATTTTTTACAAGAATGATATACTTGATGGGTTCTACAGATTGAATGGTTTGAATTATCGCCATGGGCCCAGATCAGGGCCCAACAATGCCGAACATCACCCTCCAGTTATTGGAGAGGAGCTGTATCCTTCCCAAAAATAGTGTCCTAAAAATTTACTCATAATATGATTGTGTGTGGTGAAGATTGAATTAATGTATGTATAGAATAAATCTAAAATATAAATTGACAATTTTGGGCAAAATATTTGGATTTGAAGTCTTCCTTAAGTTAGAATTTAGAGTGCCACATATGCTCGAATGCACTAGCCACTTGAAAAATTATTGGATGTTCGGAAAGTATTACGTGAAATTATCATATGATATCTGCCATTATTGATAATAACCTGGATCTCTGTGGTCCATGATTTGAATGCAATTTGAGCATGTGAGGCATATCACAAGTCTTATTTTAATAATCTGAATCGTTAGTTTTGTCGAGTTATTTGTGTATATCACCTACACACAAAAATAGGTCAATCCGATATTCATAACGTATTCAATTTTTGCATTTGTTATCAAGAAAATGAATGGTCTATTTTTAAAAATACGCTTGTCATTTATATTTTTTAAAGGCAAATATAATAAATTGAATAAGTTACAATTATTAGATTGACTATAATTTTGTATAAATGATATACTCGAAAGTATTTTCATTGTACCTAAAAAAAAAAAAAATACTCGAAAGACCTGACAAAATAAGTGGTTCAAATAATTAAAACAAGACACGTGGTGAGTCTCACGAGTCCAAACAACACCCTTTATTTATAATTTGGACCGAAGAGAAGTCAAGTCTTAATAATAAATGTGTGATCCCCGTTGTCTTCCAAACACTTACTGTAATATAAATGTAATGGACTCTAATATCAATCCTATCACCATAGACAAAAGTATAATGACATATACTCTCCTCTAAAAAAAGCTCCTCTCAATTACATGATTAGAATCAAAATCTCAATTTCATTGCCTGAGGTTATTATAAGTTGGACCATGACAGAGAGCTTTAGATAATAAGTTTTTAAGCCAGTTCTACTGAGTTGACAATGAAGAGAAAAAAAAAAATTCAAAATATCACATCAATAGGCTGAGTCCACCCATTACAATTCCTTTAAAACTCTCAAACATTTTTTTTTGTTATAAGTCATCAATCTCATTATATATATGTGTGTGTCCTATCTACTACTATTGGTTTGTAATGGAAAAGTGGAAACCACAGTTTGACATAAAAATGAAACAGTACGTAGCACAATGGTGATCAATGCATGATATTATGGGGTTGTTTGAAATGATCTAAATAAGTGCATTTTTTGATTTTTTATGAAATATGAGTTAGGTATGAGATTGGGTTTGAAGTAATATGGTAGAGAAGTGATGTGACTTAAATAAGATAATATGCCTTAAATAAGATAGTAATTTTTTAAATTTTTGAATTTTTTATTTTATGCCAAACAAAGCCTATGTTTCATATAGACTATATGAAGCATCCAATACTCTCTGTGGCCATGTGAGAGAGCAAATAATGGTTGTGTCAGTCTCATATCACGCCGATTTGCTTCCCAATTTCGTCAATTTTTTACTTTCTGTGAAAAGCCAGATCGGCATTAAAGACGAATCACCAAAAAAAAGCGTCATAATAATTGAAGCCATTGAATGTGACTCAATGTGGTGAACGGTTAGTTGTTGAGACCACTTAATGTGAATCAAAGTGAGAGAGTGAGAGACTTACTTTGTGTGTATATATATATACCTATGAAGCTTGTGCTGTTAATTCAAGCTCATCGCTAAACATTGTTTGAAGATGATGATAAGTGGTGCAATGAGGATTGTGGTGTTGTTATTGGTTTGTTTTCAAGTTCTTTTGAGTGTAGTGGTTGCTAGAGATGTGGTGGCGAGTGCGAGGCATGATGAGGAGGAGGAGAACTTTCTGGCTTTTGGTAAAGGGGGTGGGTTTGGGGGAGGTGGTGGATTTGGAAAGGGTGGAGGAGTTGGAGGGGGCTTTGGAAAAGGTGGAGGAATAGGTGGTGGGTTTGGAAAAGGTGGTGGAATTGGGGGAGGATTTGGTAAGGGTGGTGGCATTGGCGGTGGTATTGGTAAAGGTGGTGGAATTGGTGGTGCAGGTGGCTTTGGGAAAGGTGGGGGAGTGGGAGGGGGCTTTGGAAAAGGTGGAGGAGTAGGTGGTGGGTTTGGAAAAGGTGGTGGAATTGGGGGAGGATTTGGTAAGGGTGGTGGCGTCGGCGGTGGTATTGGTAAAGGTGGTGGAATTGGTGGTGGAGGCGGCTTTGGCAAAGGTGGTGGTGTTGGTGGAGGATTTGGTAAGGGCGGTGGCATCGGTGGTGGTATTGGTAAAGGTGGTGGAATTGGTGGTAGTGGAGGCTTTGGGAAAGGTGGTGGAATTGGTGGTGGTGCTGGTGGGGGATTTGGAAAAGGTGGTGGCATTGGCGGTGATATTGGTAAAGCGGCAGATTTGGTGGTGGGTCTGGTAAAGGTGGTGGAATCGGTGGTGGTGGAGGCTTTGGGAAAGGTGGTGGAGTTGGTGGAGGATTTGGTAAGGGGGGTGGCATCGGTGGAGGATTTGGCAAAGGTGGTGGAATCGGTGGTGGGTTTGGTAAAGGTGGTGGAATTGGAGGTGGCTCCGGTGGTGGGCTTGGTGGAGGATTTGGTAAAGGTAGCGGAATAGGTGGAGGAGCAGGAGGAGGCGGTGGATTTGGTGGAGGAGGTGGTGGTGGAATTGGACATCACTAAAAATTGTTCGTTGCATGAATAAACAAAAAAAAAAAAGAGTATTTATATAAAATATATTAATATTGTAAGAAAGTCTATGTGTGTAAGGAAAAAGAATTTCACCTTCTTCTTTTCGAGCAGGAATGATTAGTGAAATCTTATTGATTGTAATTTTGTCCAAATTTTAAGACAACATAAAAAATAGAAGAGGTTTGAATGGGACGATCCAATGCTGCAACATATATTATTTCTATCACTTGTAATTTTGTTGAATGAGAATATATTTTTGTCTCCTCATAGGTGTGTTTGTATGTAGATTTATTTTTTTATGTAAGAAAAAAATGCATTCCTTCAAAGATTACATAAATTACTAACAACATATGTTTCCAAATACTTTGTTTCATTTGGTAATTAATCAATTCCATTAGGTAGAACAAAAAAGTAGTAAATGAAATGAAATGAAATGTAACTAATTAGTTAGCCATTTTTGCACCACCTGGGCAATTAGATAAACAATTGGTGTTCAGGCATGACCAATTCAAATACAAAGTGCTATACTTCACAAAGGCACGGTATTGTCAATGCAACCAGTAACTAGTAGTAAGGGTTCAACTTGGGTGAATTCAATTGAGTTGAGAAATTGTTTAAAGTCTAAATTTTGAGTTGTATTTAGTATTATAGTTTGATCTTTTACTCAAATTTGTCTGTCTAAATCGGTCCAAGCATAACAAATTGAACTCGGGTTAGGCTATTGAATTGTCTAAATTACCTACAAATTTGAATTTTTTTATAGCTAGTCTAATTAATTTGTTAAAATTAGACCTTATTAATAATTGTTTTTTTAGTAAAATCATTAATAAAATCAAAATAAATATATAATTTGTGTAGAGAGAGACGAGAATCAAAAAATCATTGCGCCGGTGGCTTTGCCATTTTTGAGTGAAAGGGAAAATGATAAGTTTTTTTTGTTGTGTTAGTTATGAATATATGATATAAATAGTGAATATAATTTAAAGGTTTAAATTATTCTACCATCATTCAATAACTAATTATTTATTTGTATATTTAATATTTTTTAAAATATTTTATATACACTTTGAGCTTCAAATTGCTCAGGTTATGTGATATTTGCACCCAAGTCTAGCCCAAATTTAATTTGAGGTTATGAATTTTTGTTTGAACTCTCATTGAATTACAAAATATATTATCTAAATTCTTAAAAATCATATGAGTGTCTCATTTTGAAGTAGGTGAAAATGATCTAATTTTATAATTGAAAATTAAAAATATATAATTTGAAAATTGAGATAATAAAATAATATTTAATAATAATTAAGGAGTGTCCTTGGAAATTAACTCAAAAGAAACGTCCACTACAAGAAAACTGGGTATATGAGACGGAACTATTTGCGACGGCACACTTGTCGTCTCAAAAAGTCACTTTTTGCGACGGCAGAAAATGCCGTCTCAAAAAAGCAGAGTATTTGTGACGGCACCATTTGCTGTCTCAAAAAAGCAGAGCATTTGCGACGGCACTATTTGCCGTCTCAAAAATAAAAGTATTTGCGACGGCAGAAAATACCGTCGCAAATACTCTCATTTTTTGAGACGGCAAATAGTGCCGTCGCAAATGCTCTGCTTTTTTGAGACGGCAAATGGTGCCGTCGCAAATACTCTGCTTTTTTAAGACGGCATTTTCTGCCGTCACAAAAAGTGGCATTCGTGTTTTTTTTTTTACTGAATATTTTTAAAATTTTAAATTTTTTTTAGATGTACCTTACTTAGATGTATCTAAAAAATAAAAAAATTTATGAAAAAATATTTTTAAAAATTAATAAATACATAAAAATACAAAAAAAAAAAAATGTATTGAATTATTGTATTTTTGGTATTTAGTGAATTTTTAAAAGAGTTTTTTTACAATTTTTTTAATTTTTAGGTGTATTTATGTTAGGTGTGTCTAAAAATTTTAAAAAATACTTAAAATATTAAAAAAATCAGTAAAAACAATATAACACGGAAAACAAGAAAGTATAATTTTCTCAAAAGAGTTTTTGGAAAACTCTAATTTAGCATAGTGATTGTGGTTTTGAGATAGCTTCATATATATACAGTCACAAAATGGTTTGAATAAATTCAACGGTATTTTTCTGTTGCAAAAAAAATTAAAAAAAATAATGTCGTCTTACTCTTTTGATATAACATTTCTCTTTTCATTCATTTTTTCATCTTCCTGTCTCTCTGTCTCTATCTCTCTCTCTTTTCTTTATCTCTTTTCATTCATTTCTCTCTATCTCTATCTCTCTCTCTTTCTATGTCTGCCTGTTTCTCTCTCTCTCTCATTTTCTCTCTGTGTCTCTCGCCTATCTCTCTTCTCTCTATCTCTCATCTGTTTTCTCTCTCTGTCTCTCTCGCTCATCTCTCTTATCTCTATCTCTCTCATTTCTTTTTTTTTTCTCTCTCTCTCTCTCTTATCTTTCTATCTCTCTCTATCTCTCTCGCTCATTTCTCTTCTCTTTCTGTCTCTCTCTTTTTCTGTGTCTCTCTCTCTCGCTCATCTCTTTTCGCTCTATTTCTCTCTCTTTTTTGTCTATCTCTCGTTCATCTCTTGTTTCTCTCTCTTTTTTTATCTTTCCATCTCTCTCTCTCTTTCTCTCTCTATCTCTTTTTCTGTCTATCTCTCTCCCTGTCTCTCTCTCACTCATCACTCTTCTCTCTCTCTCTGTGTCTACTTGTCTATTTGTCTATTTCTCCCTCACTATGTTCGCCTTGCTCACTCTCTTACTCCAATCTTCTCTATTTATCGATCCACTATAAGAAAATACACTTTTAGCAACCACTTTGTCTATCTCTCTCTCTCGCTCATCACTTTATCTCTGTCTCTCTTCTTTATCTGTCTCTCACAAAATTAAAATATTTTTAAAATATTTAAATATTTAAAATATTTAAAAAATTGATTTGAATTAAGTTTTGAACAGAATTTGAATTATCTGTCTTCTTTATTTATTGAGCTCCCTATCGATTTATCGATCCACTACAAGAAAATTCACTTTTAGTGACCACTTTGTCTCTTTCTCGCTCATCACTCTGTCTCTCTATCTCTTTTCTCTATTCGTCTCTCACTCATCTTTCTCTCTCACCACTCATCTTCTCTACCACATTTACCACTACTGCAAATGCCATTCAACTACCACCACTCTTCTCTTTCTCTCTTTCATTCATCACTCTTCTTTCTCTGTCTGTTTGTCTATCTATCTGTTTGTCTGTCTGTCTGTGTGTCTTTCGTTCATCTTTCTTCTCTCTATCTCTCTTATTTGTCTTCTCTCTATGTCTCTCTCGCTCATCTCTCTTCTCTCTATCTCTCTCATCTCTTTTCTCTCTCTGTCTCTCTCGCTCATCTCTCTTCTCTCTATCTCTCAATTTTTCTATTATCTCTATCGTTCATCTCTTTTCGCTCTCTTTCTATATGTCTCTCTCATCTCTTGTTTATCTCTATTTTTCTATATGTCTCTCTCTATCTATTTCTCTCTCTGTCTCTCTGTCTCTCTCTATATCTCTTTCTCTCTTTATCTCTCTCTCGCTCATCACTCTGTCTCTCTCTCTCTCCTCTATCTGTCTCTCACTCATTTCTCTCTCTCACCACCCATCTCCTCTACCACCTTCACCACTACTGCAAACACCATTCCACCACCACCATTACTTCTACTGTCGCCACTTCACCTCTACGACTACCATTACTACTACTATCGCCACCACTCCATTACCACCACTACCACTACTGCCACTACTACTACCATTACCTCTCTTTCACCCCTGCCACTCCATTTACACTACCACTACCACAACTTCACCACTAATCTCTTTCGCCATCACCATCACCACCATCACCACCATCATCTCTTATCCACCACCTTCACTACTGCTGCCGCTCATTTTCCTCTACCACAAAAAATTAGTTCATGATTTTTAGTAATAAAAAAAAAATAGGCCGCAGAAAAATATTTTTCATTGACTACAGAAAATTAACTTTTATTTTAGTGGAAAATATTTTTCATTAAAATATATATGAAACAAATAAATTTTCAACCTTAATAACGAAAAGAAAATAAAAATTATTATTTATTTATTTTTATTATTTAAATATTCATTTATGATGAATTTTTTTTTTTTAATTTTTTTTCCCATCCCGCATCCTCGGTTCCCCCCATTTTTTCCATTCCCGCGCCTCCCAAAATCCCCAATCTCTTTAGACTAGGGCTTCTCCGATTAGGGTTTCTAACTTCTCTACTCCGAGCCGAAGCTCCCGATCGCAAAAATGGTGATCTCTCTCTCTTTCTCTCTCTCTCTCTCTCTCTCTGTGTTTTCTCTGTACTCTCTCTCTCTCTCTCTCGAAAATTTGAGTTTGTTTTTATGGAACAGCCGTCGCACAAGACCTTCATGATCAAGAAGAAGCTAGCGAAGAAGATGAGGCAGAACAGGCCGATCCCTCACTGGATCCGCATGAGGACTGACAACACCATCAGGTTCTCTCTCTCTATTCGTTGATTTTGTATTTGTTGTTGCTTAAAGAGAAGTGATACGAGCTTTATGTTTTGCATTTTGGTCACTCCTTCCTCACTGCCGACGTCGCTCCTCCCCCACTGCGTCTTCCTTCTCCCTCACAGGCTCTCCCTCTCTCAAACCGCTGTACGAAGACGAAACAGAGTTCGAATCGTCGCCTTTGTAAACAGCTGTACGAAGACCAACCAAAGTTCGAATCAGTTTTCACCGTCCAATCGACTCTCTCTCTGGTATGATTTGCCTCTCTTCTCTATCAACTCTTCGATTGCCTTGTTTTCATTCTGATTGATCACATTTTCGCTTTGCAAAAACATGAATTGTCCATATTTGTAATATATTTTTTTGTTGTTCGATGAAATGCCTCACTAAGAGCAACCCTGTGCTGTGCACAACTTCTTCTAATTATCTGTTGCCCAATAACTGTTTGTTGAAAAACTTTGCCCAATAATGAACCATAACCGAATCATAGGTTTTGTTCCACTTTTTTTGGGTGAGTTTATTATTATCATCAGAAACTACAATTTTTGTTATCTATTTATTTATTTATTTTTTGAAAATTTCAATGAAGGCATAGAAATCATTTTTGTACAGAAACAGAGACAACGAAAGGGGATTTATTTTCTTGCCTACTACCAATTTGATAAAATGTCTCAATGAAGAATATGAAAGGGGATTTATTTTTTTACAGAAAAATAGTTTGCAATTGGATGATGAAGAGTATGAATGAATATATGAGAATGCTTGGGATCAAAGTTTACTTTTATATTGATGGTAGTGTGTTTTATATTGAAAAAAGAATTAGCAACTATAGAGACTTATTGTAACAACCCTCGTCACTGTTTACCGAATAAGTACTGATTATCGATAAACTGAACTAATTATGACTGATAAGTGAACTGAATGAAATACCGAACTGACTGACTGACACTGGAACTGAATTGATCAAGTATGCCTATTGTATTGCATTTCTATCTGTTTGATCTATTTGATTATCTGTTCATGTTTTGTGTTTAAACTGCTAATTGAAGGCCTTATCGACGGCCGAATCAGAAACTGATTAGCGTTTTATGACCGTCATAATTTATGTGATTTTATAGTATAGTTATCTGAAAACTGATTAGGTATGATTAAATTAGATTCAAATGAGCCAATTATAAGAGTTGCCTTATTTACATGTTTGCCATTGTTAGTGGCCCACTCTATGAACCACATTTGAGGCTTTGTTGTACACTCACCAAAACATTTCCTCAGCCTGGTTTGAGAGCTCCAACCGACTATAGAGAGAGAGGGAGAGAATTGAGGGAGATTTTGGCTTCAACCTTGTGCTTTGTTTGGGAACTTGGAGGAAATTGGAGGATATTTGCATAATTGAGCTCCCTCACTTCTAATTCTACACCTAAGGTAGATCATTCATCTCCCTAATTGTGTCTTTGAATTGTTCTTGCATGGTTTTGAGCTAAATTGAGGTTAAGAGCCAATTTATGGCTCAAAGTGTTGAATTGAAGCTTAATCTTTGCATGCATGGCATACTCTTGTATTTTTGAGGTTGCTCTTCATGGATTTTCACATGCATGTCCATGTTAATGGTAAGAACCATGATTTCACCTTGTTTTGAAAAGAATGAGCTCAATAGAGCATGTTTTGAAGCCTTAAATTGATTTAAAGTCTTGCATGTTGTGTTTGAGTTTCATTCTTGGAAAATGGTTTGAGATTGGGTTTGAATTAAACACCCTTGGGCTTTGATTTCTTAAATTGAGTTTTGAAACATGTTATTCTATGTATTTAAAAGAGTTTTCCAGGAAATGGGCCCAAGAGGATCGATTTGGAAGCATCAAATTTGAGTTTTGAACTTAGAACACAAACCTGGATTTTTCCAGAATTTTGCATCCCGCTCGAGCGGAAAAAGTAGCGCTCGAGCAGAGAAATCGAGCATCCAGTACTTTGCACTGTTCATCATTCCGCTCGAGCGGTGGAAGTTGCGCTCGAGCGGAGGACTGGGTGACACGCTCGAGCGGGCGTCGAGCGGAGATTTCACCTATCCAGTACTTTTTGGTCCGCTCGAGCGGTGAAGTGGACGCTCGAGCGGGTACCTTTGTTTGCTTGTCCGCTCGAGCGGGACTCTGTTTCACTGAAATTTCTGAAAATATTTTCTAAGTGTATTTTTGCATCCTCATCCCATTCTAGGCATTCTTAGGCCTAGTTTAAGGCATCTTAATGAGGATATAGATGTAGAACACACCAAGGCAAATTAGGGATTAAGTTATGATATTTCCCAACTGTGTAGCTTAGTGTGTGTTCAACCTGTGAACTGTGTAGGGTTGGCGACTGGGGAGACACGCTCTAGCATACTGTAGCCCAAACTCTGTGAGTAACAATTGTGTAAAGATATGTTCAACTGAGAATGTTTTCTGACTGTTTACGGAACTGTTTTCTGAAGTGATTATTGTTATTTGATTGAATGTATGTCCTATATTCTGAAATGTATTGTGGCATCCTTAGCACCTACTGTTTACTGTTATTGTTACAGAGATCTCTGTCGGTTCCCTCGTTGGAACTACTACTGTTTACTGACTGATGGCCATCATTACTGTTCGGTCTTTTAAGACCTACTGCTACTGTTATGCTAATGGATGTACCACATATGACTGTTTACTGTACTGAACAACTGTTATACTGATTGAAATGAACTGTTTTCATTACTGTAAGGACATTCATTCTAAATCCCTTTACGCTTTATGTTATCCACTGGGCTTTAGCTCACTGCTCATATATATATGTAGGTGTACAGGCACCGGATCAAAGCTAGAAGCGTCGGAGTAAACTCCAGTTTTGTCAAGCCAACCAATATGCCTCACTGCGAGGTTCCGAGCCTATCATGCTAAGGCTTAGGGGTGTTTTAGTATTTCCCCTTTTTGCACTGTCATACTACTCTGTAATAACTGAATGGATTGTATAGACGGAGTATTCACTGTACTGTTGAGTAGGGATTAAATCCCTGTACTGAGTAGCTGTATATAATGTACATACTGTTTGACTCTAACTGCATGAATGTATGAAAAATCTTTTTGGCATACAAACTGTCACAGCTCATTGGACATTGTTTATTTACTGTATTGGCTTCCGCCAGGCCCTGTACTCTGTTTTACTGTATTACTGTTAAGCAGGCCTTCGGTAATCTCAGATTACTGGCCGGTTACGGTGCTAAACCCATAGGGCCGGGTTTGGGTCGTGACACTTATACAATATGATTTGATATTTAATTCAAATTGCCCCGATGGTGTTGTAGGGAATAGTGTAATAGAGACTCTCTGGTGTATGCAGCTTTCCTGAGTAATACTTCAGCATGTATTTATTTATTTGGTGTGCGAACAATGCAAAGATAGAGATTTATAATCATTGGTAATTTGATAGCACTGAGTATGATTATATGATTAGAATCTACAACTTTTGTTTTTATCAATTTTTGGCTAATATAAAATAATTTTTAAATGTGTCATAAGTTATATATATAAAATCTGTTTTGTTTTGTTTTTTCTTTTTTTATAAGGAAAACAGAAAGTGTTTTTATTTATTTATTAATATGTATAATAAAGTACATTATTTGAACATAAACTGTTTCATAGAAGAACATGTAGTTTTCCTTGATTCACCACCAGTTGAAGTCAGTCAATTGACCATAGAAGACATGATTGGCACTAGTGTCATGAGGGACTAATGTGATGTAATTTTCACAGGTAAAGTTTAGAAAAGTGGGATGATGGATAAAAGTTGGATTGATTTAGGAACTAGGATGTCAAGGGAGTACTTGGATGGGATTGATACATTCCTTAAGTATTGAAAGTGCAAAGCTTTTGGTTGAAAAATTAAGTAGGATTGATTTAGGAACTAGGATGTCAAGGGAGTTAATGTATTTGGAGATATGATAATATAACTTCCAACTCATATTGCAATCCATGAGCAACACTAAACGTGCTTCACTTATGAAATGTTAGAAAAGGTATAAGAGAAAAACAAGATTAATACCTTACCTAATTAATCGTTAATTAAGATTTAATTTATACTATAAAAAAAACCTTGATTATTAATGGTTCCCATTGGCCCTGCCTTGTGAAATTGGCACTTTATTGATGTATTCTAGTAGTAGTGGGGAGAGCTTGCGTGTTGGGTTGTATAAATAAAAAACAAAACAAAACAAACCACTGTCTAACTTTTTGTGGTTTTCTTGAATTTACCTTTTTCTCTCTTATGAATTGCACCTCTAGATCAAAACAATTTTTGTGGAGTTATACGCAGGTAGTGTTATTAGTGAAAGCACTTTGAGGAAGGTGATCTCCGGGCTCAATGAGACAATTGGTGTGATTCTAGAATGCTTAGAAGATTTCAACAAATTTGATTCTAGTACATCGAAATATAGCTTAAAGCTCTTCCAATTCTATTACTTTACTAAATTCTAAGAAGCACGGACACTTCTAAGAAGGTAGGAACCCTTTAAGTCCAACCCTTCCCACTCCCATCAGACATGAAAAAATTCCCCAGGTATATTACAATAAGAGTTTATTACACTATTTTGGACTACATTGAATTCCATTATTATTGTTATTATTATTATTATTATTATTATTATTATTATTATTATTTGTGAGCAGGGAAAGCTTTGGTTTCTCCAATTGAGAGATATGCAGTTGCTCTTGATGACAACGTAAGTGTTCTTTCCACAGTCTTCATTGTCTTCATTACTGGTGTTTAAATAGTTGGTTTCTCCAAAAGATTATAATTTGCAACTGTTATCTATTTATTTGTAGGTCAAAAGGATAAATTTTGCCAAGGGGAAGATCTGATTCTAGAAGTAAGGAATTTGCAGCTTGATTTTTGAAATAGGCTCAAAATTGAAATCTTGTTGGAAATTTTTTTATTTTTTTATTTTTTGTAAGTGCATTTAAATATCCAATGTGCTGATTGGTGAATTTTAGATTTTATTTTATTATTTTAATTTTTTTTAGGATTGGGGTGAATTTTATAATTTAAATATGCTTTTATGAACATGTACAGTTTTATTGTTCTTTGTAAAATATTGAATTTGATGGTTTTATCAATTTTTATTTTTATTTTCTGTTATGATGTTTTTGTGAATGGAATGTAAATAATCAGCTCTTAGAGAGTGAGAGACGGCACCACCGTCGGAAAAAATAGAAAATTTTAATATTTTTATTAATTTTGTTACAGGTTTTACTTTTTGCGACGACATTATACTGTCGCAAAAAATAGAAATTTTATTATTGAAAATAGAAATTTTATTATTTTTTAATATTTTTTGCGACGGCATTACACTGTCGCAAAAAATAGAAAATTTCATATTTTTTATACTTTTTGCGACGGCACCACACCGTCGCAAAAAATAGTGTTTTTTTTTAAAAAAGACTATTAGCGACGGTATTTTTTGCCGTCTCAAATAACATTTTTAGCGACGGTAAAATAGGGCCGTCGCAAAAAAGTCAAGAAATTTCAAACGTTATTAGCGACTGCACGCTGTCGTCGCAAAAAAGGCAAAAATGCCTTCGCAAAACATTAGCGACGGCACTTGCCGTCGCAAAAACTCTTTTGCAACCCCTGCAGTTGCGGCCCCCCTGTTACCGTCGCAAAAAGTATTAGCGACGGCATTAGGAGTATTAGCGACGGTATTTTACCGTCGCAAAAAGTCAATTTTTTGTAGTGGTCGCCGTAATTTGTGAATTTAAGAGGAGCATGCCGGATTCAAATAAGTTAACAAACTATGGTTATTTTCTGAGTTCTCAAAAAAAAAAAAATCCTATGCATTGTGTTTGGTTTGAGTTTTCTGAATTAAGTTTTTTGAAAATTGGCTTTTTTGGTTTTCGTATTTTTTTTTGTTTTTAGTGAATATTTTTTAAATTTTAAACATTTTTTTTTACTTTTTAGATGCACCTTACTTAGATGTATCTAAAAAGTAAAAAATTTGTGAAAAAATATTTTAAAAAATTAATAAATACATAAAAATACAAAAAAAATACTGAATTCTTATATTTTTTTTTTGTATTTTTGGTATTTAGTGAATTTTTAAAAGATTTTTTTACAATTTTTTTACTTTTTAGGTGTATTTATGTTAGGTGTGTCTAAAATGTAAAAATATTGCTTAAAATATTAAAAAAATTCAGTAAAAACAAAAAAACACGAAAAATAAAAAAGTAAAATTTTGTGAAAAGTGTTTTTTGAAAAGTGGAAACAAGCAACAATGTAACTAAAATCGGCCATGAAATGGGCAAAAAAATATTTTAAAAAATGGAAATATGGAAATTTCAAATAAACAGAAAAAACAATACATAATTGTATTTTAGTGGATGTTTCTCAAATTGCAAAAGGAATAAAATAATGAAAAATAATCGTAAAATGGTTATGATATAGGTCGAATGGTACCACATTAAGGCCGCTTAAGTTACATTTATAGTCTTTGAATTTTGTTTATTTGGTGGAGATGATGTGTTTTGTACACTTGTACAGATTTGGCAGGTAATACGCAAATTCAAGTAAAAAGTGACGCAAAAGCAGATTTTCCGTACGAGTAGTGAAAAGTTTGAACTTTCCACCTCATTGCACGTGCGGCCAAGCTTCATCGCACGTGCGGCCTACCACCGCTCGAGCAACCCACATGGGCGCTCGAGCGGCCCACCTAGGGTTGTGTGCATGAAAATTTAAGGCTCTTCTGCTGGGAATAAAAATAAGAAAAATGGGTTGAAAAGAGATTCGAAAATATTCTAAGGAAAATGGAGGCTAGGGTTTGAAGAGAGGGATTTTTCTCAAGCTTCAAGGGCAACTTTTATGGGGGCTTCTTCCTCTTCAACCTTTTCCACTTCTTCCCACTCCTCCATGAGTGGCTAGTCTTCCAGTTTTAGGGCTTTGATGAAGCCCTAGCCATGTAAAGAGATTTTTCTTAGGCTTTGATTGTGAAACGGTTTGAATAAATGTATGGATGTTTTAGAAGTTTATAATGATTTTGCTTTTCATATTTCAAGTATTTTATTCTCTATGATTGTTTAATGCTTTCCATACATTAGTTTTCTTTGTATTTGTGTTCAAAATATGAGACGAGTTATACTATGAGAGACAGGTTGTGTTGCTACTATAGTTTAGAGCAAACGACTCGTGCTACAAGAGACAGGTTGTGTTGCTACTATAGTTTTCTTTGTGTTTGTGTTCAAAGTATGAGACGAGTCATGCTACGAGATACAGGTCGTGTTGCTACTATAGTTTAGAGCAAATGACTTGTGCTATTCGGGGATGATTCATGTCTGTATGTTGAATGCAACAATTCTGTTGATCAATGTTTCAAACTTGTAGTTGTGAAATATTAGTTAGTTCAAACCGGAGCACAATTGATGGCCAATGTTAAGTCTTATTTATGTGGTTAATGGTGAATTCTTTGCCCTAAGATTTTCCCAAAAATCAGTATCTCAAACCCTATTTTTAATTGTCAATTTAATTTCTCAATTTCATTTAATTCTCGTTTAGTCATAATATTTCTCAATCTTTTTTTCAAAATTACTTTAACAATTTAACAATTAAATTAGTTTAATTTCCCGTTTGTCCTTGTGGATCGATACCTGGACTTACCATTATTCTAAGGAATTTGGTATAGTTTAGTGTTTATTTTTGATGTGTGAAACAACCCATCGAATTTTGGCGCCGTTGCCGGGGATTTCTAGCCAAATTAAGTAATTTAAAGTTACATTTCTATTTTAATTTTTAGTTTGGGATTTTATATTTTAGTGTTGCTAAGTGTACATAGTGTTTGCAAGTGGAGCTATCACCGATGTGCAAGCGAAGCGCAACCGAGCTTTAAAAACAAACTGCAGCACCAAAGTGCTTAAAAAAAAAAACAAAAGCAAATACTTGCAAGCAAAGCACATGAATGCTAAAAATAGAGAGCTCAAATGGAAATTGAGGGCAACGTCTACACATCAAGCACCCGTAAGACGAGTAAAACGTTTTTGTTAAATTGCTGTGAGTATTTTCTTCTTTGGTATTTTGCTTTCCTAACTTAGTGCACAAGAGTCAGAACTTAGTGTATGTGTGTGAGTAGTGTATGCATGGGCGCCGTTCTTGTCGCCCTGAATTGTGGAGTATGGACCTTAAACTAGAAAGGACTCTTAGGAAACTTAGAGTCTCTTCCCTTGTTCCTAGACTTGAATATCTATATCCATACTTCGAGCCATTAGAGATGGCGAACCCGAATGGCCTAAATGGGCCCAGCTGGACCCTTAAGGATTACTTCACACCCACTGCATATATGTCACCATCATGCATCCAGTTACCTGACACCATTGCTACTCATTATGAGATTAAGTCCAGCACTATCCAAATGCTCCCATCATTCCATGGACTAGCTCATGATGATCCTTATAAACATTTGCATGAATTTCTGAAAATTTGCTGTACAGCGAGGATCCAGAATTTCACCAATGAGGCCTTAATGTTGTGACTGTTCCCATTTTCACTAAAGGACAAAGCCAAACATTGGTTAAACTCCTTACCTGCTAATTCTGTTATAACATGGGACCAATTACAGCAGAAGTTTTTGGAGAAGTACTTTTCCATTGGTAAGACCAACCAACTTAGGCAAGCCATTACCAATTTTGCTCAAATTGATGGCGAGCAATTTCATGAAATATAGGAAAGACTTCGTGACCTTCTCCAACAACGTCCCCACCACCAAGTGCCTGATTGGCAACTTGTTCAAACCTTTTATTATGGCTTAACTGAGCCTCACTACCAAATGGTGGATTCTTCTTGTGGTGGGACATTCATGTCCAAAAATAACGCCGAGGCATGACAATTATTTGAGAACCTAAGTGATAATTCCCTTCACCATGCCTTCGCAGCTCAGCAAGTCTGGCAACCAATAGTTAGCCCAACTAGTAGAGGCATTGTCCCACAAAATGGACCAATTATTAGCTTCGGGACATGCCCCTACACAGCAAGACCAGCCCTAATTCCATGAGGCATGTGCTATTTGTGCAAGCCATGCTCATGACTTGAGTAAGTGCCCTTCAGCATCACAATTTCCGGAATTAGTCCAAAAGCATGTGAATGTGGCTCAAGGTTTCTTCAACCTGGGTAATAACTAATATTCCAACACATATAATTCGGGATGGAGAAATCACCCTAACTTCTCATGGAGACTTCCTTCACAAGGCACTTCTTATAACCCTCCATCACCAAGGCAGAATTTTAATAATTTTGCTAACCAATCTTCTTACCGACCATTGTAACCTTACCGGCAACCATAACCCCCGCTTGTTCCTCAACGCAACTTGACCTTTGAGACTCAGGTGTTGGAAGTTCTTTTAGAATTTAAGGGGTTAGCACCAGTAGTTCACTCCCATACTCACTGCATTGCCAAGTTAGAGGCCCAATTAGGTCAAATGACTAATAACATGAATATGAGAGAGGAGGGAAAATTACCTAGTCAGACTGTGGCCAACCCTAAGGGTCAATATGGGGCAAAGGGGTCAAGTGGGAATGGAAAGCACCATGAACAGGTGCAAGCAATGATCACTTTGAGAAGTGGGAGAGAGTTAGAGCCTCAACTAGTTGTGTCTGATGCAACTAGAGCTAAAAAGGGTGACCACGGTGGTAAACCTAATGAGAGCAAGGGTAATGGAGAAACACCTAAGGGGGATGATTAAGTCCCTAGTACTTCACATGAGTCTAAGGCACCATATGTGCCTAGGGCACCCTTTCTCCAATGCCTTGATACGCGAAGACGACATCCATGGAAGCAATGATGAAGGTGTTTAAACAAGTTAAAATCAATCTCTCCATGTTGGAGGCAATTAAGAAAGTACCCTCTTATGCTAAATTTCTCAAGGACCTTTGTATGCAAAAGCGTAAATCTAGGACACACATGTCCTAAAAAGTCATACTCACGGAGCAAGTAAGCTCTATCTTATTGAGTGACACGCCCCCTAAGCAAGACTCAGGTGCCCTAACCATTGCATGCATTATAAGGGACCATTTCATTGATAGGGCCTTGTTAGATTTAGGGGCTAATGTCAATTCGTTGCCGTACTCTATGTACGAGAAATTCGGGCTTGGCGAGTTGAAGCCCACTACTGTTACTCTCCAGTTGGCTGACTGATCCTTCAAAGTGCCACGTGGTATGATTGAGGATGTGCTAGTAAAGGTCGATATGTTTTATTTTCCTATTGAATTTTTGGTTTTAGATATGGAACTGGTAGCCAGCTCTAGAAAACAAATCCTGGTAATCTTAGGTCGACCTTTCTTGGTTACGGCCAATACATGTATAAATTGTCGTACCGGGGTTATGGATGTTTTATTTGGGAATATACAAGTGAAACTCAATGTTTCCAAGCATCCCAACAATCCCATGAGAGAGAGGAGTGCTTATCTGTGGATGTTGTGGGGGAGATAGTAGAGGAGGCTTTATCCTCCATTCTTATAGAGGACCCTTTAGATGCTTGTTTAACTCATTTTGGGTTTCAGGATTTTAATATAGACAGATCAATTGAGGAAATGAATGCTTTACTTGAATCTCCTCCTACACCGGATTTTCCTCCGCAGAAAGCCTGGTTTGAGCCCCTTCCTCCTCTGTCTAGGGAACCTGCCAGACCACCTCTAGTCATACTACCTATGCTTGAGTTGAAGCCACTCTAGGCCACACTTAAGTATGTTTTTTTAGGGCCTCAAGATACTTTACCGGTCATAATTACATCTAACTTAACTGTAGAGCAGGAAAGTCAATTAATGAGTGTTCTCGTGATACATCAGAGTGCTATAAGGTAGTTGGTGGCTGATTTGAGAGGGATAGATCCCTTCGTATGCATGCATTATATACATCTAGAGGGGGATACCAAACCTTCTCGTGAAATGAAACGGAGGCTTAATCCTAATATGAAAGAGGTAGTAAAAAAAGAGGTGTTGAAATTATTAGATGCGGGTATTATATACCCCATCTCGGATAGAAAGTGGTTGAGTCCCACACAAGTGGTGCCCAAGAAATCGGGCATCACTGTTGTTGAGAATGAGCAAGGAGAGTTAGTTCCCACACGAACCACTACTGAGTGGCGAGTGTGCATTGATTGTACGAGACTGAATTCCATGACTAGGAAGATCACTTTCCCTTACCTTTTATTGATCAGATCCTAGAGCGGTTAGTAGGGCAGAGCTACTATTGTTTCCTTGATGGCTATTCTGGTTACAATCAAGTTCCTGTGTATCCTGATGACTAGGAAAAGACTATCTTCACATGTTCTTTTGGCACTTTTGCCTTTCGCCGAATGCCCTTTGGGCTTGCAATGCACCGACGACCTTTCAACGGTATATGATGGCTATCTTTTTTGACATGGTAGAGAAATTCTTAGAGGTCTTCATGGATGTCCGTGTTTGGGCCGTCTTTTGAGGAATGTCTCCAGAACTTAACTAAAGTCCTTACTGGTTGTGTAGAGACAAACCTTGTTTTGAGTTGGGAGAAGAGCTATTTCATGGTTCACAAGGGTATAGTGTTGGGATGCATTGTGTCCCTTTGCGGTATAGAGGTCGATAAAGCTAAAGTTGACCTCATTGCAGGCCTTCCTCCATCTACTTCTATGCGTCAAGTTAGGTTTTTTTAGGGCATGCAGGTTTTTACCGTCGATTCATCAAAGACTTTAGCAAAATATCCCATCATTTGTGTAGTTTACTTGCTAAGGACGCACCTTTTATCTTTGATGATGCATGTTGAAAGCGTTTGAAACACTTCGAGCTGCACTTTTTACTACCCTCATCATGTAATCCCCTGAGTGGTCCCTTCTTTTCGAGATTATGTGTGATGCATCTGATTATGCCCTGGGCGCCGTCTTGGGCCAAAGGGTGAATAAAGTACCCCATGCTATCTATTATGCTAGTTGTACTCTTTCTGATGTTCAATTAAACTAAACTACCATTGAGAAAGAGTTACTAGCTGTCGTCTTTGCACTTGATAAGTTCCGGTTCTATCTCCTAGGATCTAAAGTCATTGTGTTCACTGACCATGCCTCTTTGCAGTACTTATTGTCCAAAAAAAGGACCAAACCTAGGTTGATTAGGTGGATTCTACTCCTTCAGGAGTTTGACCTAGAAATCCTGGACAAGAAGTGATACAAGAATGTAGTTGCAGATCATCTATCCCAAATTTTATTGAGCACACGAGTGATCCCTTAGCTTGTATGACTTGTTTCTAGAGGAGCAATTTCTTGCGATGTCACAAGTGACCCTCCCGTGGTTGCTCACATAGTGAATTACTTGGCGGTTGGTCAATTCCTAAAATTTGGTCTAAGCAAGACAAAATCGATTTTTCTCACAAGTCAAGCATTATTTTTAGGAAGACCCGGAATTGTTCAAATATTGACCGGATCAAGTGATTCGGCATTGTGTGCCTGAGAGTGAAACCTATAGAATTCTCACCTTTTGTCACTCTCATACATGTGGCGGCCATTTCAGTGGGCAGAAAACGGCCGCCAAGGTTTTACAATGTGGGTTCTACTGGCCCTCTATCTTCAAAGATGCCCATAACTTTTGTAGAGCTTGGATGCGTTGTCAACGCATGGGTTATATGTCACGGCGAGATATGATGTCGATGACCCTTATTTTGATTGTTGAGATTTTTGATGTTTGGGGCATCGACTTCATGGGTCCCTTTCCATAATATTTTGGATTTGAATACATTTTGGTGACTGTAGACTATGTCTCCAAGTGGGTTGAGGCAGTGGCCACTAGAACAAATGACCACAAAGTTGTGGTTAAATTCCTCCATGAAACCATTTTTTGTCTTTTTGGCTTCCCACATGCCATAATTAGTAACAGTGGCAAACATTTTTGCAACTGATTTTTCGAGGCATTGGTGCGCAAATACATGATCACTCACAAAGTTGGCACTCTCTATCATCCCCAGACTAGTTGTCCAGTAGAGGTTTCTAATAGGGAGGTTAAACACATCCTCGAGAAAACTGTGAGGCCCGATAGGAAATATTTGTCCACTAGGTTGGATGATGCACTTTGGGCCTATCGTACTATATATAAAACACTCATCAGGATGTCTCCATATAGGATTGTGTTCGGGAAACCGTGCCATCTCCCTGTTGAGCTAGAACACCAAACTTTGTGGGCCATTAAGAAGTTCAATTTTGATATGGCCAAAGCCAGTGACCACTGGAAACTCCAACTTAATGAGTTAGAAGAGTTCCGCAATGATGTATATGAGAGCTCAAAAATTTACAAGGCTAGGACTAAGGCATTTCACGATAAACACATTTCTCGTAAGTCCCTCGAGCCACACCAAAAAGTGTGGTTGTTCAATGCTAAATTGCGGTTGTTCCTAGATAAGCTCTAGTCTTGGTGGGATGGGCCATAAAAGGTTATTGAAATCTTTCCGCATGGGCGGTTGCGATTAAAAATCTAAAAGATGGTACGACTTTCAAGGTCAATGGCCAACGATTGAAACATTATGTGAATGGTCTTGAGAAAGGAGAGATGATTGAGGTTGTCCACTTGATGGACCCAATATATCTTCCATAGTAATTGCTTTGAGTCTAGGAGACTTTAAATTCTCTAAAGGTGTAATTCCTTTGGTGTTTGCCGTGCCTGAACGACATTTGATGGTCCGGTATAGCCACCTAACAGTGTTTATAGTGAGTTCCTAGGAGACCAATTGAGACGGTAGAACTACAGTTCGAATGGCAAAGTCTAGAACGTAAAGATTTGGAATTTTCGAGACTAAAGTTTGGTTTAAATATCCAAAGGTGTGGAGATTGCTTCAAAACCACCCCAGCTTGAACTCTATATGGTAACCCTATAGGTCGAGTTAGCTTTATGTACCTCGATTCTGGATACCGAATCAACCTAGTCTGCCACCCTGTTGGAGAATAGGGAAAGTTACAAATATTGTTAGGGAGAAAAGTAGTACCCGTGGTTTTAGCGTAAAAATTATACCTTGTTAAGAATCCTGATATTTTCAAAGTGCTATATTTATTTCGGATGTGAAATGAAGGTAGAAATGGTTTAAAATGTTTTGGGTTGTACTTGGGCGATTTTAAAAAAAAAAAAATGCAGCAGACCGCATGTGCGGCCTACACGGGCGCACGAGCGGAGGTCCCAAGCATGGGCACTCGAGTGGAGGCCCAGGTCACACGAGCGGCCTAGGCCCAAATGGCCACTGCTTTCGAGCCGTTGGAGCGGTCAATTTTTGCCACACAATCGGCCCAAAATTCAGCGCTCGTGCGTCCCAAATGGGCTCACGAGAGGCCCATCCAACAACAAAAAAAAAAGGAGCGCACGAGCGAAGGTCCAGCCCGCATGAGCGGTCCAGGCCCAAATGACTACTGCTTGAAAGCCGCTAGAGTGTCCATACTCCGCCGCACAAGCGGCTCATAATTCAGCGCTCGTGCGGCCCAAATGGACGCACAAACGATCCATTAAAAATATATATATATATCCTGCAGATTTTATTTATTTTTATTTACTTATTTTACATTTCTTCAAAAAAAAATCACGTAATTTATTTATTTAATTTTTTAAATTTTATTTATTTGTTTATTTTTACTTATTTTATTTCTCTTTTTTTTCAAAAAGAAAAGAGTTCTTTAAGAAAACCTTAGACCCACTTTTGACCATCACTCTTCCCAACACACTCTCTTTACCTCTCATCATCTTGTTTGTTCTCTTTTTTTTTTTTTTTTCTCTCTCTCTCTCTCTCTCTCTCTCTCTCTCTCTCACTCTCACAACCCTACAACCCCACAAACCCACAAACTCATCAAATTCCACCATCACCAACTTCTTCTTTCTTCTTCCTTCTTCCTTCTTCCTTCAACTTTCACTCACTACCATCTTTCTACCAAAGCATCACCATCTTCTCCGACCGACGACCTTCCGACAGCCATTTTTTCAGGCGAATCTACATTTTCTTCTTCCTTTCTTTCCTTCCTCCCTTTTCAAGGTAATCACCCTCTTTTTGTTTAGATTTCTTAGTTTTCACTTGTAATATTAGTTCATGGGTAGTTTAATGGTGATTTTTGAGCCTTGTTCATCATCATTGTCCATGATCTTCACGCTCATAAAAAAAAATTTGCTTAGCAAAAACCGACCACCGCACATGCGGCCAACTTCGGCGCACTTGCGGCTCACCCTTCATTAAAAAAAAAAACAAAAAACAAAAAAAAAAATCTGGGCATGAAACAAACAGAACCACCGCATGTGCGGTCATCTCTGGCGCACAAGTGGCCCAAAAAAAAAATTAAAAAAAAAATCATCACAACTAATAATAATAATAATAATAATTTCGCTTGTGATAGCCTATTTTTGAATAATGTAGTTGTTTGTTTTAATTGTTTAGTTAGTGATTTAGTTTTATTTTTATTTAGTGATTTAATTGTTAGTTTAATTGGTTAGTGGTTTAGTTTTCATTTTTATTTTTTGTATATTTATTTTATTTTATTTTCTTCTCTTTTTCTCTACTAACTTATTCATTTATTCCTTGTATTTCATATTTGCGTTTGTAAATTTTCTTCATGCTAACTTAGTGTAAGTTAATTTAGGGTAGTATTAAAAAAATAATAATAATAAAATAATAATAATAATAATAAAATGAAAGAAATTCTGATGGTGTGATGGCAATGAGGATTTGAATAATTCGTGCATGCATGTGATATTTGATGAGTTCTAATATAATGGTTCCAGTTTTTGGTTGTGTTGGTTGAATTATTTTGTGCAGGTATGGCTACATCGTCCCGTCGAGCACCTAAACGGCCTCGTAATGCCAACATTGCACTTAGGGATGTGCTAACCGCCATCTGGGTCGACAAACAAATTGCCTGTGACACACCCTTTGATGTGGACTTCTTCCGGCGCCACCAACTCACTATGTGGAGTGTCCGACAACTTGAAGATCGGGGCCTATTGGGCATCTGCACCGTCACTGAACTGGCGTATCCTCGCATTGTGTGAGTCTTTTATCAGAACATGTACATCAGTGATAAGGCCCCGGAAGCTCTTTTGTCCGTTGTTGACGGGGTGGAGTTAGTGGTCACACCAACTTCCATTGCCGAGGTTCTCCACTGTTCCATGGACACTACCAATGCAAAGCAATTCCCAGTGTTCACCCGAGAACTCATAGTCCCGACCCTGATGACCGAATTCTATGAGGGGCGACAGGATGATGACAATCGCACTAGCATCCGTCGGGCTAACTTACCGCGCCACCTCCTCTTTCTTGATGTGGTTCTAAAAAAGAATGTCATCCCTCTAGGCTACAAGGAAGAGCGGCGAGGAGACTTCCTCCATGCCTTGCACCATTTGACTTTAGGTTTTGGGTTGACATCCCTATTTTGATCTTCAACTAGATGGCCCATATCCTTAATGAAGTCGAGTTGCGCAACACCTAAGGCGGTTCTACGTGGGCACTCCCTTTCGCCAACTTCATCACTGCACTTATTAAAGGCCAAGGGACTTACCCACTCGAACCTAATGAGGTTCAGCTTCCACCGCCAAGGCTTTATGGTAAAACCCAATGGTGCCAAACCACTACTTGCCTGTTGCTTCCACTACTTCTTCCCGATGCCTCGGCTAATTCTAATGATCTTCTGGTAAAGCCCGCCGCCGTGCCACCGCCATTTCATATGACACGGGTTCAATATCAAGCTCTTTTGGATAATTAAGACGCTATTCAGTAATCTGTGGTTGATTTCCAGGCAGACTATTAGGTATATCGAGATTACTCGCAAATGACACTTGATGGGTATCAGCAATCAGTTGCATTACGTCTGGTAAGATCCTCTCTCTCTTTCTCATTTTACTATCTATTTTACAGTTGCTTACATTGAGAACAATGTTGTATTCCAGTTGGGCGGTGAAGATATTTATAAAAATAATTCATGTTTGTACTTGCTGCACCACTTCACTTGATGTTCACTTTTTGCCAGTATGGTGGTGATTTAAGCGTATGTTAATTAGGGAACATAATGGACTTGTATGAAAAGGGTTTATTGGGCAAATACTCGTATGAGATGTTTGCACTAGGAGAGTTGTTTGTGTCTGTGGTATTAGTACACTTGTCATGAGTATGCCTTGATTCACATAAACACACTTTCATAGCGGTGACCTCTCTATTCTAATCTCTGGTGTACATCATTGATAATTGCTAGTATTGCAGAAAAAAATAAATGAGTAGCCTTGATTCTGACAAAAATAAAAAATAAAAATTTGACTTGTTTGGGTTCGTAGCCTCTTTAACTCGAGTTATTAAGCCTATAGGGCTGTCTCTACACCTAGTGCCGTAAAACCGTCTGGTTTGGGAGTCATTGGCCCAATACTTGCTACATGGCTTAATTAGAAAGCTTAAGGGACCTAAACATTGCACAGTTAAGAAAAAATAAAGACTTATTCGGGTTCGTAGCCTTTTCAGTTCGAGTTATTAAGCCGTAGGGGTGTTTTCACACCTAATGGTTTAAAACCGTCTGGTTTGGGAGTCATTGGCCCAATTCTTGTTACGTGGGTTGATTAGAAAGTTTAATGGATCAGGACATTGCACAATCTTTAAAAAAAAAAATGATAAGAATCTTGGCTACAAAAGTTTATTTTTTCTGTATATGTTGGGTGTTATTGTGAATTACACTTGGTTATTATAGTGGACAATTAACTAGTTATGGGGAATGCACTTTACACTAAGGGCACTGATGATGTGTTTACTAGTATTCACAAGTACAGGGACTTAACTTTTGTATTAACTGAATTGCGGTGATTTCTTAATAGACTTTTTCGTGCTTGTCCACTGTGCCTTCAATAACTCATCATGTCTTAATATCACATTGTAGTTCGCATATCAGTTAATTGATAGTTAGAGTAATGTGATTACTTATTGTTGTTGGGTAGATGTGAATGTGTTAATGTTTGTGGGTATCATTTCTGGAAACCCTCACGAGACTTTACTCTTCCACTTGGGGTAACCTTGTGGTTTTAAGGCTTGTTACATATGTTAAATGCAATCATGATCCTTACGAAAGTGGCTTAAAGTATTTTCTTTTTCTTATTCTTATTGTTTTGCTCGAGGACTAGCAAAATGTAACTTGGGGGATGTGTTGTACGACAAAGGTACCTGTAGACACCCCATTTTTGACCGTCCTCAAGACTTGGACGTCACCGTTGGAACACTCGGTGATTATCCATGTTTGTGTTCGTTTGGAGTTCCCGAAGTTCTCGGCTGCGCGCGCCTTGCCTCAGGACCTCCGAACTCGACCGTTTTGTGTTTGGTTTTGCACCAAACACTTGTGTTTTGCCTTGGAGGGGCAGGGAATGCCTTGTGAGGCATCCCCACACACCACCGGCAGTGGCTAGAGGCCACCGGCTGGTTGGTGTTGCCACCGGCACTATATTGTGCCGGTCGGCACTCTTTTGTGCCGGTCGGCAGTCAATTTTGGCAAATGACCATTTTGCCCTGCCGACTACTGTACAGCTGCTTTATCAGATATTTTTAGACAGCTGTATCACTTTTTGCTCCCCTCCATACACGTGTATGGAGGGATGAGCCCTTAGGCTTGCTTAACTTGTAAGTTTTGTGCCTATACAAGAGAAGCCTCTTCTCTTGACTCAAGGGTTGAAGTTCTTGAGAGACTTAGCCATTTTTAGATAAGGGAGAAGCTCTGGTTTAGGTTAGAAATTTCATATCTATTCTATCTCTATCCCTCTCTTGTTAGTCTAGGTGTTTTGTGCCTTACTATTGCACACAAGCACCTAGTGTTTCACCTTCCCTTGGCTTCTGAGGTTCTAAGGGCTTGTTCTTGAAGTTCTTGGCTGGATTAGAGCTTAAGGAAGCAACAACATCAACCTTTGTGAAGGTGGTCATCAAGGGTAAGAAACTAGCTCTTTTTACCCCATTCTTGCACTCCATTTTTGCCTAGTTTTGAACTGTTTTTGTGCTTAGTCTTTAACACATAAAAGTTCTGTTTTTTAAGCCTCTTTATTGTTTATTAAGAGTGCTTGGTGGTTTGGGCAAGTTTGACCACCCTTAGGCCTTGAAAAGGCCCTTTTTTGTGCTATTTTGTGAGAGATCCGAGACTTTGGTGCTTGGGCCTCTCCACCACTGAAATCTTGAGGGATTTCAGTGGTGGAGATGGTGCCTTGAAGTCTCCAAAAGGGGAGGGCCACCCCCTCTCCTTGATGTCCTTGGAAAGGGCAAGTTTTGGCCTCCAAAGGAGCATCATGTTTGGTTGTTTGTTGAGCATGTCTTGGCTGCATTTTATGTTTATTATGCCCTAATATGACATTGTTATAAGTTGGTTTTGGTCCCTTATGCATGCTTAGCATAGTTGCCATGTAATGCCTTGTATTGTCTTAACATGCCTTAGGTTGTTAGCCCTAATTTGAGCATGCTTTAGGCTTAGATTTGTGAATGCCTTGTGCTTATTTTGCCATGTTTTAGCTCTGTCCATAGTCATTTGGGTTGATCTTGGCATGCATTATATAGCCCCTTTGCATTTTAGGCTTGCTAGCCTTTGAGCACGCATGTGTAGCATGTGTTGCTTACTTCATTTTGATGGTTTGGAATCATCTAGCATGTCATTTCAGTCCCTTTGGTGTGCTTGTATGCTTGCCTTAGTTGTCTCTTTAATGCTTTGAAAGCATGTGTTGCATGCCCTTTGTTTTGGTCATTATGCATGCCTTTGAATTTGAGCTCTTAGATGCCATCTAAGTAGCCTTTTGGCTTTGTTTTAACATGCCAAAAACCTGTTTTTAGTTGTTTAATGCATGCCATAATTGTCTTGCATAAGTATAGTTCAATGCCTCATTGACTTGCTTTAAGTCTTGGGCCATTCGCATGCTTTGTTTGGCCTACCTTGAGTTGGTTTAGCACCACACTTTGACATGATTTTAGAGCTCATGTTGCATGCTAATCGTCAATGTTATCTCCTCTCAAGTGTGCTTGAGAGTAGTTTGTTTAATGCCTAAGTTGTGTGCCTTAACATGTGTGCATGTGCATGTGTGTTTAGCTCTCATACTTAGCATTTTGGCCACTGATTTTAGGCCTAGTTTGAGTTGCCTAGATCATGTTTAAGTCCACCCCATTGTTTGGTTTACATGTTTGTCTTGTAGGCATGTTTGCATATTAACATCCTTACATTACATTGTCCATGTTGCATGCTAGCCAATATGTTTAGGATTTCATTGCATTCACGTGCATGCTAGGCCTCTTGAGATAAACATGATAGAGGTTTGGCACCCTTGTTTGTTTATATGGTTTGCATGCATTTGAAATTGAAAGTTGCATACTTGGTTCTTTGGGCCATCATGCATGGAAATGCGTGATTGGTGGCCCGAGAATCGAGGCACATCCTCCTTTGAGTCATAAACATGATAAGGAATGTGTTTGGTGCATAAATTGCTTGAATTGCATTGCCATGCAAGTTTTGCCCTCTGCTGCTGTGAGTTGCAGGTTCTGCAGGTATTTTGTGCCGGCCGGCAGTGTTTAGTGCCGACCGGCAGTCAATTTGCAGCCGATGGATCAATTCAGTGCCGATGAGCTCAATCCACTGCCGGTGGAAGTTCTGTGCAGCCGGTGGTGGTCCCCAGTATCTAAGGAAGCAGTTCTGAGATTTTGGCAATTTTCAGAAGGGCAGAGCAGGGAAAACAGAGGCAGGCTAGGCATGGCAGTGCAATTCCGAGCAGCACCCGAGCACGTGCTGCATTTGGCTCTCCTCCCGAGGCGTTTACTGTTTTTCTTAGATTAATTAATTTGTTAATTTAATTAATTTGTAATATTTAATTAGCTTGCGTAGTTAATTATCTGTATATTATTTTGGTCCCTCCGAGTGAGGGCATAATTGTAATAAGTGTAGGTGAGTGGTGTGTATGTCTTCCAACCCCCATTTCTTTCTCCCTTTTATTTACCCGCTTATGATGGTAGATTAGGGCACGTTTATTTTAGCATACCTTATGCAATGCATGCGTGCATCCATGCATTTGTTTACATGCACCGGGCTCGGTACATCATACAAACTGCATCGTATTTTCAATTCCAACTTGAATACGTGCATCAAAATAAAGTGTACTTCACATGCCATTTTTAGGGTTAGCCGAGCCTATCCTAATTACATGCTGTATGTGTTGCATTAGTCATCTTAACATGAACTAGGGCACGCATGTTTGCTAACTAGTTTTTGTTTTGGCACGGAGTACGATGTAAGTATTTTACGCTTTAGCATACCACATGCGTGTGAATGTTGCTATGACAATATGCTCACCATGCGGCTAAGTGCTTCCATGAGATAAACTGTTTGAATGCCTGTGGGTGGAGGTTGGATTGTCTGGGTTGGGAAAACTCATTGAAATCCGTGTTTTAGCCTACTTGCGAGTAGCAAATTCCGAAACATTTTCAAAACAAACGGATATGCAATGTTTGTTTCCAAATTAGACAATCTAGTCTATACTTGTTTGCTGTGCGCATAACATAGTAATCCTAGGCTAATAATTGGAATAAGAGCATGTAATGTTTTCAAAATCGGATATCACGGTTAGTAGAGGCCGGTTTTCGGACCGGGCGAAAGGGGGTGCTCATAGCTGACCTTCCCCGATCGTACCCAAGCTCCCGAGCCAAAACATTTGGTGATGACGGACACGTGGCCTTCGGCACCGAGTCAGGGTTTCCTAAATTCCCCCATAAAAAATATTTAGGTGGCGACTCTGTAATCTGGCAAAGCAGTCCATGTTTGGCACTACTTTTCAAAAATCTGTTTTTCTTCAAAACGATTTGCCAGAGTTGGACTCTTTGGTTCAGATTTAGAACCGCAACAAAACGGGGAGTCCGAACTGTAGAGAGGTCCCCCGCGGGCATGTCTACAGTACCATATTGAAGCCACTTAAGTTACATTTATAGTCTTCGAATTTTATTTATTTGGTGGAGATGATGTGTTTTGTACACTTGTACAGATTTGATAGGCAACACGCAAATTTAAGGAAAAAGTGACGCAAAAGCAGATTTTCCGTGCGAGTAGTGAAAAGTCCGAACTTGCCACCTCACCGCACGTGCAGCCCACCACTGCTCGAGCGGCCAACCTAGGGTTGCATACGTGAAAATTTAAGGCTCTTCTGCTGGGAATAAAAAGAAGAAAAATGGGTTGAAAAAAGGTTTGAAAATATTCTAAGGAAAAGGGAGGCTAGGGTATGAAAAGAGGGTTCTCAAGCTTCAAAGGCAACTTTCATAGGGGCTTCTTCCTCTTCTACCTCTTCTACCTTTTCCTACTCCTTCATGAGTAGTTAGTCTTCTAGTTTTAGGGTTTTGATGAAACCCTAGCCATGTAAAGGGATTTTTCTTAGGCTCTGATTGTGAAATAGTTTGAATAAATGTATGGATGTTTTAGAAGTTTATAATGATTTTGTTTTTCATCTCTTGAAGTATTTTATTCTCTGTAATTGTTTAATACTTTCCATACATTAGTTTTCTTTGTGTTTATGTTCAAAGTATGAGACGAGTCATGCTATGAGAGACGATCACGTTGCAACTATAGTTTAGAGCAAACGACTCGTGCTACTTGGAATGATTCGTGCCTGTATGTTGAATGCAACAATTCTCTTGATCAATGTTTCAAATTTGTAATTGTGAAATATTGGATAGTTTAAACTGGAGTACAATTGATCGCCGATGTTAAGTCTTATTTATGTGGTTAGTAATGAATTCTTTGCCCTAAGATTTTCTCAAAAATCCATATCTCAAACCTTACTTTTAATTGTCAATTTAATTTATCAATTTCATTTAATTCTCGTTTAGTCATAATATCTAGGGGTGCAACTCAGGCGGGTTCGACTGGGTTGAGAGGTTGTCCAAGTCCAGTCCAAGTTGTGCTGAGACCTGCCTAGGCCCAAATTGTAATCCGAGATTGCTTACCCAAGCCTGACCCGAGTTAAACCTGAGTTGCCCAAATTGTAGATGAATGTCATTTTTTTTTTAGTTTGAATGTGTGTGTGGGGGGCTGGCTACATTATTAAAATTTGACTCAATTTATATATTTTTTTATTTATAGAAAATCATTAATACCATCAAAACAAATAATTTATATAATGTAAGAGAGATACCGCTATAATAGTCTTTATAATTTATGAGTGAAAATAAAAAATAAAAAAAAATAAAAATTTAATGTTATTTGCATATATAATATATATTTAATATGATTTAATAATCTAAATTACTTTAATATAATGTAATGACTAATAATTTATATGTATATTTAATATATATATATATATATGTGTGTGTGTGTGTAATTCGGGTTTCGGGTTGCTCGGGTTGTTTGACATCTTTGTCCAAACTCGTCTAAATTTAATTCGGGCTTCTGAATTTTTGTCCAAACTCGTACCGAATTTGAAACTATCATGTCCAAGCCCTAAAATAATTTGGGCTGGGTTCGGGCTGCTCGGGTTGAACCCGCCCAAGTTGCACCCCTAATAATATCCCTCAATCTTTTTTATCAAAATTAATTTAGAAATTTAATAATTAAATTAGTTTAATTTCTCGTTTGTCCCTGTGGATCGATACCTGAACTTACCGTTATTCTAAGGAATTTGGTATAATTTAGTGTTTATTTTTGGTGTATGAAACGACCCATCAGGTTGTTTGGGTCATTTTTAGACAATTATTCATATTTTCGTCTCTTTCTTTTCAAGAATTTTTTTTTGTTGCCGTTGACTACTATTCACCTTATTTGGTTTTGATTGATTTTTTGAAAATTAAGTTTTTTATTATATATTATTTTTATTTTTATATTCTTTTGTTTTTAGTGAATCTTTTGAATATTTAAATTTGTTACTTTATACATACACATAACTTAGATGCAACTAAAAAATAAAATTAAATACACAAGAATAAGAAAATGCACTTAATTTTTATATTTGTTTTTGTATTTTATTGTATTTGATGAAATTTTTTAAGATTTTTTTTCATAAATATTATACTTTTTAAGTGTATCTAGGTTAGGTGTATCAAAAAAATATTTTTTTTAAAATATTAAAATTTTCGATTAAAAAACTATGCAAAAATCAAAAACTCAATTTCCTAATAGATTTAAAAAATTCAACCTGAAACCTGAATTATATAGATTTAAATATAAGAAAATATTAAATATACATGTAAATTATTAGTCATTGAATGATATTAAAATGATTTAAATTATTAAATTATATTAAATATATATTATAAACACAAGTAACACAATATAAAACCTTACATTTTTCTTTTCTCACTCAGAAATTGTAAAGCTCACGTAGCCAGTGGTGGAGGGAGTAGGGGAAGGGGGGGGTTCACATGGCCCCTGGATTTTGGGATTTTTTTTTTTTTTTTAAATTTTGCATACGTAAAGGAAATATTTTAAATAAAAAAATTACAAAAATATTATTAAGGTGAAATGTCAATGACATTTTAAAAATTATGAAGACAATAATAGTTGTTTTGATTGAAAATGAAGAGACTACTATAAACCATAATATCTATAAAAATTTTATGAAAAATTTTGAATGTAATAGTGATGTCATTATTAGTGATATGCAAGTATAAGTAATCTCATTATAAAGATATGAAATTTATTGGATTGTTAGTTATATTTGACATGTGATGTTCACTCTCTATGTGTTTATTTACCATTAGTAGGTGATATTTCATACTAATGATGACGTGGTATTACCATTGTATTGATTTTAATCAAATTTTGTATAAATTTTTTTATCATTATATAATTTATTTTAAAACTTATATTCATATTTTTTATATTGTCCATGATACACTAGTTACAAATAACATTATTTTTTTGATGTTTCTCGAAATCAATCGTAAAAACTTGGGTGAAATATTTTTATAAAATTTTTTGATATTACAATTAATAAGTCCCTCCTCTAATTTAATTTTTTGACTTCGCCACTAACCATAGCAATATATCAATTCTTTAATTCTTTCTCTTTTGATAGCCTAACCCTTAAAAACAAGTCCCTGCACTTTCTTTCGATAGCCTCATTAAAAGCATCTTAATTGAGAGGGTAATTTATATAAGAATTGGGCCGAGCTGGATAAATTGGGCCAAGCTAAGTAGTGGGTCATTTTGAGCCGCATTACGGAGAAGGGCCGTGTAAAGTTTACTCCGGTCGAAATAGCCTCTGAGTTAGACCGGTCGCGACCGTGATATTTAGTTCGGTCGCATGAGCCTTATTTCTACTTCTACTTCGGTCGCATGATATTTAGTTCGGCTAAAATGTGTTGTGAAGAGTTCGGTCTTCATTGGATAGTTCGGTCGTAGTATATGGAGACCGAGGTTTGCTGAGTCCTTGAGAGGCCTTGGTTCGGCAGATAGTTCGGCTCATCTCTCTTGTGGTTAGCTCGGTCTTAGTATGGAAAAGCCGAGGTAAGAGAAAGGAAAGTTAGGGCCGAACTAGTGGTTACTTCGGTCATATTGGAATCTGGCCGTGGTGAAACCATCTCACTTGGTTTAAGCTGTGAGGAGGGTGTTGGAGGATAAGCATTATCTTCCAGGAGTATGAGTCCTAGGAGGACTCTACATGGAGGAGTAAGAGTCCTACCAGGATTGTGCTACGCGAAACCTATATAAGCTCACCCATATCACCTTTGGAGAGGTAATGCAACTTTGCCCCCTAAATACATAGAGTTTTTGCCTATTTGTCTTGTTGACTGACTTAGGCATCGGAGAGGTTTCCGGCACACACCGCCGGCTAGCTCACGTGTGTATTTTCAGGTAGTTAAACGACGTCGTACGGAGGAGCGCAGACTTGGTCAACAGGATTATACGAGAATGTATATTTCTTTCCCGTACAATTGGCGCCGTCTGTGGGAATTCAGACAAGAACAACTTCTTGATCAAACTTTTCCTCCTAGAAATCAATGGCGAACAACGAAGAATTACCACAGTCCGCCGTTGACGGGCTAACTCCAGAAGGGGGTGCAAGGCGCGAAGGCCTACCCTTGGTCACTCCCATGGCGAACCTGGAACCTCAAAGGCAAAATTCCAAGAGGGATGCAAGGGGAAGAAGGCGGAATAACAGCCCCCATCACTCTCGTTCGCAAAGCCCAGAGAGACAAAGACGCAGAATTGATCCTCAAACTTTGGAGGATCGCGTCAGGGAACAAGACGAATTGATCCGTCGGATGGCGGCAGACATGGAATCCCTAAAACGTCAGGTGAAAGGAAAAGAAGTGGCGACAGGAGAGGGGCGCACAAACAAGACGCCCCCTCGCCACTCGGAAAGTCGTAGTCGGAATACTACACCCTTTCAAGCTGAAAGCAAAAGCCTCAGGACAGGCGATACCCAATCTGGATCCAGGTCCTCCAGAACTCGTCACTCCAGGTCTGAGAGGACGAGATTTGAGAGGTCAAACACTGAGGGAAGTACATATTGGCCCTCACACACACACCAAACGAGATCCAGGCAGACGGAGTTGCCCAGATCGTCAGACCTTCGAACCGTACTAGAAGAGAAGGCACGATGGAGGGAGGACGCCAGGGCACGAGATCCACATAGAGTTTCTGCCTTACAGCGGTTGGCTCCTCGGACGCATGGAAGCGTCGAGGTTGGAATGCCAATACCGCGCCCAGCCTACGAACCAACGGACAAGGCATTGGCAAGGCTGCAGACCTCACCATTTGTCCCAGCAATAGAGAACGCGCCCCTACCGTCAGGCTTCCTCCAGCCCAAATTCACAACATATGAGGGGAAGACGGACCCATACTCGCACTTTCGCCACTTTCGCCAGGTCATGGCTGTATACCGGCGGAATGAGGCCTTGATGTGCATCCTATTCCCTTCAAGCCTTGGCGACCTTGGCTTGACTTGGTTTGAAAAGCTTCCAAAGGGCAGCATAGCCTCCTGGGCGCAACTGGCGGAGGCGTTTGTAACACGATTCAGAACAAACACTAAAACTTCGGTGGAGATCGACCAGCTACTCTCCATCGATATGGGTGACAAGGAGACCCTAAGATCATACAACAGTCGCTATTGGGAGACATTCAACCAGATTGGGGATTGCCCAACCAATCTCGCCATTGCGCAATACAAAAGAGGCCTTCCAGTCGGGAACAGATTGAGGGACTCTATCACCATGACACCGCCCCTCACCATGGAAGCCCTGATGGAGAGAGTGCATCAGCACATCAGGGTAGAAGAAGATGGCGCTCGTGCCAAAGCAAAATCTGGCGCGACCACAGCATCAGAGAAGAAGACCTCAGCAAAGGTCAATACTGTAGATCGCCAGAACCGAAACAGACAGGGCAGGAAAGACAACGGAGAAGACCAGGACAAAAGATGGTTGAGAATCCGCACTGCCATAACCACGGTCTTCAAGAAACCGATCTACCGTATACTTAGCGAGATTCGAGACGAGCCTTTCGTCAAGTGGCCAGCCAAGCTAGGCGAGGCACAGAAGGACTATGATGATAGATCAAGGTGCACCTTCCACAAAGAAAAGGGGCACCGCACTGAGAATTGCGCGCCATTAAGGCAGCATCTGGAAGAGTTGGTGGCAGCAGGTCACCTGGACAAGTACATAGAGGGAGGGGCACAACCAGCCCCCCAGGACCAGAATATGCCCAATGGAATGCCGAACGACGCCCCACCTCAAGGCATCATCAACGTAATACATGGAGTCTTTGAACCTGAGCGCGTATGCGAGCTCAGAGGTTCAATCAAAAAGGCTGAGCACTTCAGAGAGGTACTAAGTGCCCAACCAGTTGTCAAAAAGGGGAAAACAGAGGCCACAAATGTCATGTCTTTTTCGGATAAAGACTAGGCAAGGATTTATTGCCCTCACAACGATGCCTTGGTCGTCACTCTCCGAGTCAAGGATTTTGACGTCAAGCGGATTCTGATTGACCAAGGTAGTTCATGTGAAATCATGTACTATGAAACCTTCAAACAACTAAAGTTGCAAGATAAAGACTTGGCGCCTGCCGTATCTCCCCTTATCGGATTCAACTCCATGCCAGAATGGCCCGTCGGCAAAATTATCCTCCCAGTCAGAGCAGGGAGTGTAACGAAGCAAGTGGAGTTCTGGGTATTAAAGGTCCCCTCCACCTACAACATTATCTTGGGCAGAACATGGCTGCATGCCATGCGCTCGGTGGCGTCCTCCTACCACCAAGTGATGCGATTTCCCAACGACACCGGAGTAATAGAAGAAGTATATGGAGATCAGATCATGTCGAAGCAGTGCTTTGTCACAGTAAACGGCAGCCGCGCTGCCAAAGGATACGTTCATTCGGTAGAGGAACCAGAGAGTAATGAACTATTCGCAGACGTTGGCAAAACGGCTAGTCAGAAAGCAGTGGAGGACTTGGTGGAAGTCAGAATAGATGAAAAGAACCTGGATAAGTTCTTTTTGCTTGGTTCGTCGTTGTCCAGCACTGAGAGATTGGAGGTCTTGGAATTTTTGACCTCCAACATCGAAGTGTTCGCCTAGACCCCATACGACATGCCAGGCATTGATCCCAACTTCATCTGTCACCAACTCAACGTCCACCCTTCTGCCAGACCAATCATTCAGCGCACCCGCAGATCGGCACTCCACCACGCCGAAATAGTGGCAGAAGAAGTAGGAAACCTGCTGGAGGCAGGGGCAATCAGAGAGGTGCACTACCCAAGATGGATCTCCAACACCGTCGTAGTGCCAAAGAAGAATGGCAAGTGGCGTGTTTGCGTCGACTACAAAACGGTCAACAAGGCGTGCCCAAAAGATAGCTTTCCTCTACCAAGGATAGATCAACTGGTAGACTTAACAGCAGGGCACAACCGACTTAGTTTTCTGGACGCATACAGAGGCTACCACCAAATTGCCATGCACGAACCTGACCAGGAGGTTACGTCCTTCACCACTCCAAGAGGACTATACTGCTACAAGGTCATGCCCTTTGGCCTAAAGAACGCGGGGGCGACATTCCAGAGAATGGTCACCAAGATGTTTGAACCATTGTTAGGCAGAACAATAGAGGCTTACATCGACGATGAGAATGACCACCTTAAAGACCTAGGTGAGATGTTTGAGATCCTAAAAAAGCATAAGTTACGCCTCAATGCGTCGAAGTGTGCATTCGGAGTAGGATCTGGCAAATTCCTGGGCTTCCTGGTGACCAACCGGGGTATAGAGGCAGACCCCTCCCAGATCAAGGCCATTCAAGACCTGGAGAGACCAAACTCAGTCAAAGAAGTGCAGCATCTCACTGGCATGGCCGCCGCGCTCAACCGGTTCATAAGCCGGTCGTCTGATAGACTACGACCATTCTTCCATGCTCTGAAAGCCAAGTTTCAATGGGACGACGAATGCGACCAAGCTCTGGAAAGCTTAAAGGAATACATGTCTTCTCCACCATTACTTGTAACCCCAATTCCTGGAGAAGAACTGTTCTTGTACCTCGCAGTTTCCCAGCATGCAATCAGCGCAGTGTTGGTCCGCACAGAAGGAATCCAACATCTGCCCATCTATTATGTCAGCAAAACATTACTGGGAGCCGAAACAAGGTACTTACCACTGGAGAAACTTGCATTGGCCTTGATGATGGCCTCAAGGAAGTTGTCGCACTACTTTCACGCCCACACCATAGTTGTTCTCACAGCCTTCCCATTAAAGGCTTTATTTGAAAGAGCAAACTTCTCTGGGCGAATTCTGAAGTGGGCAGTAGAGTTGGGACAATACGACATCAAGTTCCAACCTAGGACCGCAATAAAAGCACAAGCATTGGCAGATTTTGTCGCAGAATTCACACCAGGAAGTCATCACATCTGCCCAATCGACCTAACTGAAACAACCGAACTAGGGATGGAAGTTGACGTCGGAATAACGCAACCCCTAATAAATCAGTCAGGTCCCATGGCAGACCAGAGTAAAGAAAGGAAGGAAGAAACAAACCATGCTACACCAAGTCAGAACTCGCCAACAAATAAAGACATGGTGCAAACAGAAAGCAAGGGGCAGACAACCAGCATGGACTCTGAAGGAGCCGCCAGCAACATGGAAGATCCGAAGGCATCATCTGATCCCTCTACCTGCTGGAAGTTATTCGTTGGAGAAATGTGGAAGCTCTTCGTGGATGGAGCATCCAACCGGCATGGAGCAGGACTTGGCATAGTTCTCATCTCTCCAGACGGCCTAGTAGTGGAGCAGGCGATCAACCTTGGCTTCCCAGCATCAAACAATGAAGCGGAGTATGAAGCGCTTCTGGCAGGCCTCAAGTCAGCATTCTACATGAAGGCCACCGAGCTAATGGTCTACAGCGACTCGCAGCTGGTGGTAAACCAAATATCTGGCGACTACGAGGCAAAGGATGATAGAATGGCCAAGTACCAAGAACTGGTCAGAACCGAAATAAAGAAGTTTGAAGTGGTGAGGATAGAACAGATCGGCAGAGAGGAAAACAGCAGAGCAGACGAACTAGCAGGCTTCGCCTCGATGGCAGACACCTCCATTCCTCACCCACTACTAATCGACTATCTGCCTAGACCAAGCATTGAAAACCCAGAAGCAGAAGAGGTATGCTGCGCTGAATTAGGTCCTTTCTGGATGGATCCCATCATACTGTTCCTAAAAGACGGCACCCTACCAGAAGAGAAGAAAGAAGCCAACAAAATCAGAGCAAAGTCACAGCGATTTTGGCTCTCTCCATCCTTGGCATTATACAAGAAGTCATTCTCAGGACCTTACTTAAAGTGTGTTCACCCCAGCAAAGTGGAAGCATTCCTATTTGAAATACATGAGGGGGTATGCGGCAGCCATCAAGGAGGAAGATCACTGGCATATAGAGCAATTTCACAAGGATATTGGTGGCCATACATGCAAGCGGATTCAGAGAAGTATGTTAAAAAATGCGAAAAATGTCAAAAGTTCGCACACCAAATACACCAACCTGCCAGAGAACTTCTACCTCTAACCAGTCCATGGCCTTTCGCAATATGGGGAATGGACATAGTAGGCCCACTTCCAACAGCTCCAGGCAACAGAAAGTTCTTTCTTGCCGCAACCGACTACTTTACAAAATGGGTAGAAGCAGAAGCCTTGGCGTCAATCAAGAAAAAAGATGTGAAGAAGTTTGTCTGGCAAAATATCATCACTCGATTTGGCATACCAAAGGCACTGATCTCAGACAACGGCACTCAGTTCGATGGTAGGATTTTCAGAGGCTTTTGTGAAGAATACAAGATAGAGTTCTACAATTCCACACCGGCATATCCACAAGCAAATGGACAAGCAGAGGCGTCAAATAAGGTAGTCTTGGATGGATTGAAGAAAAGATTAGAGAGAGCCAAAGGCAAGTGGGCAGAAGAGCTCCCCCACGTTTTATGGGCTTACCGCACCACGCCTCGGCGATCGACAGGAGAAACACCATTCTCCCTAGCTTATGGCATGGAGGCAGTCATCCCATTAGAAGTTGGCCTCCCCACAATCCGAAGTGAAAACTTTGATCCCGACTTAAATGGTGAAGCCATAGCATTGGAACTTGACCTTGCGGAAGAAAGAAGAAACAGAGCATTAGTTCACATCGCCTCCTACCAACAAGAGTTGTCTAGAAAGTATAACAAAACAGTACATCCAAGGCAATTCAAGATCGGAGATTGGGTACTGCGCAAAGTAATGGGAAATACCCTAGTTCCAGGAGATGGCAAGTTGGGGCCAAATTGGGAAGGACCTTACAAAGTGGTCGGATTAGCAGGCAAAGGGGCATACCACTTGGAAGATAAGGATGGCAAAGCAATTCCCAGGCCATGGAACACGGCAAATCTCAAGTTGTTTTATTTTTAGCTTTTTTCCTTTTAAGTATGTGTAATTTTTTACTTTCTCAATAAAACAAATCGATTCTTTTTCAGTATAATTGTTTTCAGTAGACAGTAGCTTTAGTAAGTTAGTAGCTTTGTAAACATAAGTTGGCCGGAATAACCAACTATGACCCTTCCTAAGCCCAGGATAAGGATCTAGGCTGCAGGACGTTTGGTCGGAATAACCAAACATTTTATTCTAAGTTGGCTGGAAAAACCAACTTAGAGGTTGGCTGGACTAAACCAACACCCATCCTAAGCCCAGGATTAGGATCCAGGCTGCAGGACGTTTGGTCGGAATAACCAAACACTTTATTCTAAATTGGCTGGAAAAACCAACTTAGAGGTTGGCTGGACTAAACCAACACCCATCCTAAGCCCAGGATTAGGATCCAGGCTGCAGGACATTTGGTCGGAATAACCAAACACTTTATTCTAAATTGGCTGGAAAAACCAACTTAGAGGTTGGCTGGATTAAACCAACTCTTTGCACTCTTCAGCCGAAGTAAGTGTATGACTGAAGGGTGGTTGGCTGGATTAAACCAACTTTCTGTGCTCTTCAGCCGAAGTAAGTTATATCGGCTGAAGAGTGGTTGGCTGGATTAAACCAACTCTTTGTACTCTTCAGCCGAAGTAAGTTATATCGGCTGAAGAGTGGTTGGCTGGATAAACCAACACTTTGTACTCTTCAGCCGAAGTAAGTTATATCGGCTGAAGAGTGGTTGGCAAATAAGTTAGATAGCTTAAACCAAGATCACAGTCGAGCAAATGAGTTCATGCAAAAATCATTACAAATGAAGGCATACATATACAAAACCGAAACAAGAGTTGAAGAAAGATTTTTTCATTAAAAGTGCAAACCAAGTACAATTAGGGGGCCGAAGCCCGGTTACAAAAAGTTCAAAAACAAAAGAAAGAAAAAATCAGCGGAGAAGTGCATTTAGTTCGGCGTCAAATTCATCTTTGACATCTGTTCGGAGTCCGGTATCGGTTGGGAGCATGGTTTGAGCTAGGAGCTCGGTCTCAGCCTGAACCTCGGTCTCAATTGGCTGCACCTCGACCGTTAGGTCTTCAATAACTGGCTCCAACCGAACTGTTTGATTATTTTGCTCTTGGTCATTGACAACCGGGGTGGGAGTTTGCTCGTCATCTTCAGAATCATCAGCATCATCTTCATCACCGGACCCCTCAAGAAAGGCTTTTTGGAGATCGGCAGCGTATTGCGAAAGTGAGGCCGGAATAGAACACGGCGGAGCATCGTAGACATCGGTGTCAGGTGTACATCCGAGCCGCTCCACCGCACTCCTCCAGCCACATTTGAAGAATAAGTCCTTGGCTGCGTTGCACTGGAGGGTGTAGGCGTCTTCAGCCTCCTTGAAGCCCCGCTTCTCGGCCTCCTTCACCTCTCCCTTCAATTGCTTTATCTCGGCGTCCTTTTTCTTTTCAATTGCAGCCAAGATACGTAAGTATCTATCTTTTGCCTCGTTGGCAACTTTTTTCTTCTCGGCCTCGACCGAATTAGCGACCTCGGTCAGCCGACCGTTCTCTGCTCGAAGCTCGGCCAGCTGTTTCTTCACCTCCTGTAGTTCGGCCGTTTTCAGTTCGGCCTCAGCCATGGCCTCTCTTGTATTTCGCCGAAGTTCCATGACCCTCCTGTGAGTGACTTGGTTTTTCTGGATGGCCTGAAAAAAAAGGAGTAAAATTAGCCGGACTCAAAGTTGGAGGAAATTTACAAAGACAAAAGGGAAGCTGTTTACCAGGATCATGGACTTCGTAGAGGACCGAATCGACTTCAGCTCGGTGTTGAGCTTTTTATAATGGTGCTCCATGTCCTTTGAAAGGCACACACTTTTGGCTAGGTTGAAAGCCATCAAGTGGTCCTTCTTAGCAAAACCGAATCTTCGACAGTGATATCTCGGTTGTCGAAGGAGAGGACAGGAGCCCATTTTGAAGAAGTGACAGTTCGGTCGGATGGTTCCGGTTGAAGGTTTTGCTGGGGACTTGGAGGAGAGACTGGTGGCAGAATGGTCTCATCCTCGTCTGCAAGACGTGGCTCGGTCTGGCTAGTCCGAGCACGCTTGTTTCAGCGAGAGGTGGAAGGCTGTTGAGATGGTAGGGCCACCACGATTTCGGTGTTTCGGTCGACCGGTTGTACTTCGGTGGGATTTGTTGCGGTTAGAAGGGCCTTTAGCTTGTTCTTCTTTGCCATTTCTTGTTCAGCAGTAAGTGGCACTAGGACGATCTGGGGTAAGGTCGGGTCCGGTTCAGGTGCGTCTTCGAGAAGGAAGTCGGTCACTCTTGCTTTTCGGCGACCGGAGTATCGGTAGGTCGGCTCGAAATTCAGGAGTTTTGCCCAGCTTCTCTCCTTTACTCGCAGTGCGGCGCGCAGAACACCAAGGTTGGGGTAGCCGTAGTTTGAAAGGAGATGAGCTTTGTCTGCAAAAGAAAACAACTGTTAGTCTGGTGCAAAAATAGAAACCGGAGTAAAAGATAAGAATGCATAGAAAACCGAAGTAAGTATACCAGGAATTCCTTTGTTCCAGTTTATTCCCCAGCCAGGAATCTGGGCCTGGTGGTCCTCAAAATTTCCAGAGACCCAAAAGAAGTCATCGTCGTTTAAGTCTTTGTCCGGTGTATGTTTTATTATTTTCTCTCGGCCACGGCGTACTCTTAGGTAGTAACACCAGCCTTCGTTCTTAGAACCTATGGAGTATTGGTGTAGTATCTCGGCCAGACCTAGGTTGAGACCGGTTTGGTGGTTCAGTGCGGCTATACCCATTATTATTCGGTATGTATTGGTGGATAGTTGGGTTGGGCATAGTTTGGTTTGCCTTAAGAATTCACAAATTAGGGGTTGGACTGGGAATCTAAGTCCGGTCTCTATTATTGATTGGAGGGTAAAGGGAACAAAACCGTTGTTGCCCCATGGGTCAACATCTTGTTCGGCTAAAGTTAGGTTTACATCGGCTGGAATATTGTAATCCTTTCTGAATTCGGCTAAGCCGCCTGGGGTTTCTACTAGGAATATGTACTTCCCCATTTATAGTATAATTTATGGAATAAATTAATTCGGCTGAGAAGTTGTGCTCAGAAGCTCGGTTGAGCGCACAGAGGGAGTGCCTGGACAACCTAAGTCTGCAAAGTGGAAAAACAAGGTGTTAAGCACAGATCATTGACTGTGCTACAAAAACAAAACAAAAAGGGAAACCTGACTTCGGTTATATAGGGTGCTAACAGGATCTACCTCGGTTTAAACAAGGTGGTTGTTATCTCGGTTTTGCAAGAAGCATGGTTATCTCGGTCCTGACTATGGTTTTTGTTACTTCGGTTAAGCGTCAAGGGGCAGCTTTCTGAGTTCGGTTTAGGAACTGAGAAAGCTGGCTTAGCCCCCAAAGCTTAGCTCGGTCAAGTGCCGATATTTCCAGTTCGGTGTGTTTTTGTTTCGGCTAGTGTGAATCAGGTGGTGGCCTATTAAAACTACTGTTATGTGTACAAGTACTAGTTCGGTTCCAGTTTACCTAAATCTCTACATAAGCGAAAACAGCTTCCTAGTTCGGTTGGACGCGTTTTAAAGATCAAAGTGGTGTTCTACTAGCTATTTCTTGAAGTTCATAAGGTTCTTATGAAGCTTTTCCAGAAAACTACATGGAGCTAAACATGAAGTGTTTCGAAAAAACATATGAAACAAAATGCAGAAAAACAGAAACAGAATCGTGATGCTTACCTGGTAAAGAGGAAGTAGAACGGGATGGAGGCAAACGGCAGTAAGGACAAGCTTCAGAGGTGCAAGAACAGCAAAGAACTAGAAGAGAGAGAAAGCAGGAGCAGTGTGTGATTCAGAGTGAAATGAAAAGGTTTTTTTTGTTTTTGTTTTGGAAGAAAGGAGAGGCGGGAAACTGTTCAAAAATTGCGGAGTACGAGGGCGGCTGCACAGCTGTGGATGTCCAATCAGAGGCTGCCACGTGTCACTGGAAAGGGAAGCGTTTCAGTTGCCGCATTCGAAGAGACGTTTCGACCGGACGTGCACAGTTCGGTTTGAGTTTAGCTCGGCTGACAAGCTAAATTGATTTAAGCTCGGCTGGAGAAGCTAAAAGGTTTTCAGCTCGGCTGGAATAGCTATAGGATTGTAGCTCGGTTGGAAAGGCTTACAAACTTTAGCTCGGTTGTTAAGTAGGTAATCCCTATCATGCTACGCAGATGGAATTAAGGGACAATTGAGAGGGTAATTTATATAAGAATTGGGCCGAGCTGGATAAATTGGGCCAAGCTAAGTAGTGGGTCATTTTGAGCCGCATTACGGAGAAGGGCCGTGTAAAGTTTACTCCGGTCGAAATAGCCTCTGAGTTAGACTGGTCGCGACCGTGATATTTAGTTCGGTCGCATGAGCCTTATTTCTACTTCTACTTCAGTCGCATGATATTTAGTCCGGCTAAAATGTGTTGTGAAGAGTTCGGTCTTCATTGGATAGTTCGGTCCTAGTATATGGAGACCGAGGTTTGCTGAGTCCTTGAGAGGCCTTGGTTCGGCAGATAGTTCGGCTCATCTCTCTTGTGGTTAGCTCGGTCTTAGTATGGAAAAGCCGAGGTAAGAGAAAGGAAAGTTAGGGCCGAACTAGTGGTTACTTCGGTCATATTGGAATTTGGCCGTGGTGAAACCATCTCACTTGGTTTAAGCTGTGAGGGGGGTGTTGGAGGATAAGCATTATCTTCCAGGAGTATGAGTCCTAGGAGGACTCTACATGGAGGAGTAAGAGTCCTACCAGGATTGTGCTACGCGAAACCTATATAAGCTCACCCATATCACCTTTGGAGAGGTAATGCAACTTTGCTCCCTAAATACATAGAGCTTTTGCCTATTTGTCTTGTTGACTGACTTAGGCATCGGAGAGGTTTCCGGCACACACCCGCCGGCTAGCTCACGTGTGTATTTTCAGGTAGTTGAACGACGTCGTACGGAGGAGCGCAGACTTGGTCAACAGGATTATACGAGAAGGTATATTTCTTTCCCGTACATTAATGTTTTTCCTGTAGAAGAAAATATACAGAAGGCAATGAAAACAGAAAATAGATAACAGAAAATAGTTCAGAAATTATCAAAAAATCTAGACTTATGGTATATATTTAAAGTTCTTATTATTTTTTTTTTGATAACTTAGGGTGTTTGAGTCAGTTTGCGAGCATCTCGACTAATCTCTAGGGGACCAATCCCACCGTTCACTAGCAAAGGACCATTTAAAGCCAGAACAAAACTCTGTATGGACTGGCCCAACACAAGGATTGATAGCACCTAAAAAATTTTGAACCTGAGACCTAGAGATGAGCAAATTCCTAAAAAGTTCTTATTATGAGCCACATCTTTGGTGTAGCTTAGTTATAGATTTTAAATTCTTTTTTATTTATTTATTTTTTTTTAAGTTCATAGTATTATTGAAAGATATATATTTCAAAAACTAAATAAATAAATAAACAATATAAAATTTAGGACATTTTATTGATAAATCTCATTTAGAAGTATTCTAATCCAAAAAAATCATGAAGGAATTTTTTAACCCATTTAGTCCCATGTATTTAAACTTTTATTTCATAAAATCATTTTTCTTGATTTACATTATTTTTTTAGACTCTTATGCCTTTATATTTAATATTGATATTTAATGTTGGAGAAGGTGAGTGAAGGGAAAAGACCAAGGCATAGAAAATTTTATACACAAATTAAATAATATTGATGTTATTATTTTATGTTATTATATAATGTGAATATATTTTTAATTGACAACACATTAATAATAATGTGAACATTCTCTCTCATCTGATGTGAACGTTCACAACACCTTTTTGAAAAATTCTTTTTCATCTAATGTAGTGATGTAAACGTTCACAACATGTGAACCTTCTTATTTTTAATTGATAACACATTAAAATAACATTCATTATATTTTTAATTGACAACACATTCTTATTCACAACATGTAGTGATGTGAGCATTCACAATATGTGAACATTCTCTCTCATCTAATATAGTGATGTGAACGTTCACATTCGTATGTTTTAGTATGAATATTCATATCATGTAATTAACAACACAATGACAAAAATTCATTTTAAATTAATGTGAATATAATGATGTGAATATTCATTTCAATTACGTGATGTGAATATTTACATCATATAATTGACAACACAATGATAAAAATTTATTTCAAATTAATATGAATATAATGATAGTCAACATCTTGATACATGAGAACTACCAATACATAATAACAATCAACATTAAATATCAATATTAATGGGGGTAGGAGAGATTGAGAGTGTTTTGGTCTTCTTATTTCAATAGGACCTAATGGAATAATCAAAAACAATATGGATGAGATGGAATAAAATTTTTAGAAAGAAGATTTATCAAAAAAGCTTCCTAAAATTTAAGCTTTAACTCTAAATTGAAGTGTGTAGTGTAAACTTAATAGTTTGTAAGTCATGCTAAAATAAATATGATCCATATATTGTATTTTTAAAGTATTTTTCTTTATATTTTTTCTGATACACAATTTTGCTGTTTTCCTATGCTTTGAATTTCTTCTTGGGGCTATATAAGAGTTGTTGAATCCATGTGCAACCCCCGTTTTTCTTTTCTTTTTTTTATATTATTTTTTTTTATCAACGGTTATATTTTGTGAGACTCCATGTGGGATTTGAAGGTTTTCTTTATTTATGCAATGTGAAACACATCTCATACGAAAGAGAATTGTATCAAGTTTTCTAATTAGTTTGTATCTATCTAAACTTTTTATTTCGGTAAGTTTATTTTTCAGCCGGACCAGCTACTCTTCAATAATTAGAGGATGTTGTTTGGCATTGGTGAGTCCTAATCTAGGCCCATAATGATAATTCAAACTGTGCAATATGTAGAACATGTTGAATACATCGTCTTTGTAAAAAATCACATTAATCGGATATCAATAATCACTTGATCAACTTACATTTTAATATAATTTTCAAAATAAATTGTGATAAAAATGTGATCTGATCAAGTGGTTATTGATATCTGATCAACATAATTTTTTACAAAAATGATATACTCGATGGGTTCTATAGATTGAACGATTTGGATTATCGCTATGGGCCCAGATCAGGGCCCAACAATGTTGAACATCACCCTCCAGTTATTGGAGAGGAGTTGTATCCTTCCTAGAAATAATGTACTAAAAATTTACTCATAATATGATTGTGTGCGGTAAAACTTGAATTAATGTATGTATAGAATAAATCTAGACTATAAATTAACAATTTTGGGCAAAAAACTTGGATTTGAAGTCTTCCTTAAGTTAAAATTTACAGTGCTACATATGCTTGATTGCATTAGCCACTTGAAAAATTATTAGATGTTCGGAAAGTATTACGTGAAATTATCATATGATATCTACCATTATTGATAATAACCTAGATCTCTTTGGGTCCATGATTTGAATGCAATTTGAGCCTGTGAGGCTTACCACCACAAGTCTTATTTCGATAATTTGAACCATTAGTTTTGTCGGGTTATTTGTATATATCACCCACACACGAAAATAGGTCAATTCGATATTCACAACGTATTCAATTTTTACATTTGTTATCAAGAAAATGAATAGTTTATTTTTAAAAATACACTTATCATTTATATTTTTTAAAGACAAATGCAATAAATTGAATAGGTTACAATTATTATATTGACTTAATATTTTATATGAATTATATACTCAAAAGACCCAACAAAGTGAGCAGTTTGAATAATTAAAATAAGACACTTGATGAGCCCCACGAACCCAAACAACATCCTTTAGTTTATAATTTAAGCCGAAGAGAAATCAAGTCTTAATAATATACGAGTGATCTCCGTTGTCTTCCAAACACTTACTATAATACAAATATAATGGACTCTAATACCAATCCAATCACCATAGACAAAAGTACAATGACATATACTCTCCTCTGTAAAAAAGCTCCTCTCAATTACATGATTGAAATGAAATCTCCATTTCATTGCCCGAGGTTATTATACGTCGGACTATAATAGGGGCACTGCTAGAGAGCTCTAGTAGAGCTGCTCTAACAGCAGCTCTACTGAGCTGGCAGCCACTTTATAAAAAAAAAAAGCAGAAAAAGACAAAATGATGAAGGAAGAAGACAATTTAATGCTCGGTTTAGAGCCACTGTTTTAGAGGTATGAAGCAATTTCCCTATAATAGAGATTTCTAGACAGTAAGCTCTAAAATCAATTCTACCGAGTTGTCAATAAAGAGAAAAAAAAAAAAAATCAAAACATCAGATCGATAAGTAAAATCCACCCATTAGAAGTCTCTTAAAAATCTCAAATATTTTTGTTATAAGTCATCAATCTCATTAAATATATATATATATATATATATATGTCCTATCTACTACTATTGGTTTGTAACGGAGAAGTGGAAACCCCAGTTTGACATAAAAATGAAAAAGTACATAACACATTGGTGATCAATGCATGATATTATGTTTCATATATAAATTATATGAAAAATAATATTATATGTATCAATTGATATATTAATTAGTGTATTAATTGATGATGTAATTAATAAGTAGGGTCAATAATAATGTCATAAATAGTATTAATACATTAATTAGTACACTAATTTTTTTTTTTTTTTTTTTTTTTTGATCAGCAAAGAAAAATTTCATTAACAGTATTGTACGGGGAGCAAATATTCCGGCGAACCCGTACTCCTTTCTTCCAAGCTCCGTTTCTGTCCGACCACCTGAAAGCACAACGGCGGTGAGCTACCCGGCGGTGTGTGGCCGGAAAACCCCTCCGACGATCAAGTTAGCATACACCTTGGGATAAGGAGAGAGGGAGGAGAGAGTTTGTGTGTAAGGATTTCTTACAAGAATGTTCGTCTGTCCGCGTATGGGGGGCGCAGACATGCTTATATACCCTCTGCGCCCCATATCCACTCCCAGTCATCTCCTGACACGTGGCTCTGCTATCCCATCTGTCAGCGTAAACCTTGCTGAATATCACCTAATCTCAACTGCTAGCCTTCTCTGCTGAAGCTCAGCAGCCGAGCTGCTCTACCCACGGCCGGGCTACGCTTTACGCCCAAGCACTCCACTGGCTTTGCTCAAGAGAACCGGGCTAGGTAGCACCTCGGCACAGCCGAGCCAGAGACGTCTCGCGAACGCCTGCTGCCGGCCTCCCTGCCGAGCAATTGGGTATCTCGGCTGACCGCGCCTTTCCGGGCGCTGGTCATTCAACTCGACTGCGGTTGGCCGTTTTGCCGAGCAGGCAAGTACCTCGGTCGTGACGCCTTTCGGGACGCCGTCCAACCTGACCGGCTTCGCCTATGCCATCCACGTAGCTCGGTCTAACCGAGCGTCGCCTTAATCGAGCAACTTCCTTCCGGACTGGGCGACGCATACCCGGCCCAACACCTGTCCGGCCCAAGTCCTAACAGCCCAAATCTGTGCGGATCGCAAACCATTTCGGCCCAATGCCACATTTGGCTCCCAACTTGCTCGGTTGTTATCTCGGCCCAATTCCAAATCATAAATCTCCCTCTCAAGTATGAAATTAAAAGTACAGGAAGATGACATGCATCGAGAGAGATTTGAAAGTATAAAAATACCCCTACTACTGCTACTCGCATCCATACAACTAACCCCTAAGCCTCTCAATTTTTTAAATAAAGTTAAGAAGAACTTAACTAGAAAATTAAAATACATGAATCTCCACCAAAATCAACCCACCAAAAAAAGAACCAAACTAGAATAACTAAACCAACTCCCAAGGCAGTCCGAACTAACAACCCAACTAATCAGCAACCCAATATTTTAATCACCTACATCACTTCCAAAGCTGCTGTACACCACGCCTAAGCTGCCCACGCCTATTCTGCTCACGTCTAACACCTATGCTGCTCTAACGCCCTCCTGCTGCACTGCACACCCACCTGCTCACACTCCTCTACTGTGCACGCACCACTGCTTTAGCCGAGGACATCGCCATGGCTAGACATCACCAAGCTGGGCATCACCATTGCATCCTTATTGCCGAGACTCCACTCCTAATAGATACTTACTGCAAACTCATTGCAATCTCACCCACAGCACTCAATGCAAGCTCACCCACTCCCGACAGAAACTCCACACCCAGCCACCCCTAAGCTGCTGCAACTCCACCGGCTGAGAAGACCCCAAACCACCACCGGGAAGCCCGATGCTGCTCCACCTTCAGTCTGCCCAGACTATTTGACCCCAAATTTTTACATGTAACACCACCGACTATTTGAAGCATCCAATAGAGTGCAAATTAATGGTTGTGTCAGTCTAATATCACGCTGATTTGCTTCCCAACTTCATCAATTTTTTACTTTCTGTGAAAAGAGAGATCGGCGGCATTAAATACTGTAATAACCCCGACCCTGATTAACGCTAATTAGAACATAATTATGTCTAATAATAATTAAGGGAAAATCTGGAAATAATTGCATATGCATGGCATGAATTATGTGTTCTTATCTGTTCAGTGTCGAAACATCTGTTCGTGTTTGAAACTTTAATTCGCAATTCGGAAGCCTTATCGGCACCCGATTCCGAAATTGATTAGTGTTTTAGACTAGTTGGATTTTATGTGATTTTATGGTATATTTATCTGAAATGTGTTTAGGTATGACTTAAGTAGATTAAATAGTGATAAATCGCTAACTTGGACTTATTTACCAAACTTGCCACTAAGTGGGCCACTACCTCACACACTTAGAGACTTGTACATGCTTGATCAAAAACCATTTCCTCAGCCCTTTTCCTTATACTAGCCGACCAAGAGAGGAAATAGGAGAGAATTGAGTTCATTTTGTGGATTTGCTTGGAATTGGAGGAAATTGTAGGCAACTTGGAAGAATTAAGCTCCTAGGCTTGGAATTGAAGAGTTAAGGTAGGAATTCATCCTTTCATTCATGCAATTGAACAAGTTTTTGTATATTTCTTGACCCATTGAAGATTAGAGGCTAGATTTAGCTTGAAATTGTGGAATTGGGTAGTATATATGCATGCATGTTTATACTCTTGCCATTTGAGTTTGTTTTCATCACAACTTGACATACATGCCCATATTTTTGTTAGAGTCCATGTATTCATCATGTTTTTCCACCAAATTGGCCATTTGATCATGGTTTGGAGCTTTGAAATTCAATTGAGTTCTTGCATGTTGGTTTAAACTTTGTTCATGAAGATTTATGGAAATGATGCTCAAATTGACTCACTCTTGGCCCTTGAATTTACAAATTGGCTTTTGAAACTTGATATACTATGTGTTTAAAGTGTTTTTCCAGAATTTGGGCCCAAGAGGTTGAGTTTTTGGTTGAAGAATGCTTGGTTCGAACTTGGAAGGCAAATCTGGAAATTCCAGATTTGGCTTCCTCGCTCGAGCGAAGGATTCCTCGCTCGAGCGAGCACCTTTGTCCAGGGCTCCACTCGAGCGACCATCGAGCGACCATCGCGCGTAAAATCGCAGCATCCAGTATTTTTACTGTTTCGACAGACCGCTCGAGCGAAGGATTTCTCGCTCGAGCGAAACCTTTGATTTTGGAAGCTCGCTCGAGCGAAGGAAGGTTCGCTCGAGCGAGGCTCCTATTTTCAGCAACTTTTGAAAAATGTTTTCTAAGGCAATTTTGCACCCTCATTCTATCCTAGGCATTCCTAGGCCATGATTAAGACTCCATACTAAGGGTAAGGGGTTAGGTACACACTTAGAATCGTTGATGTAAGTTTTGTACGATTGGAGAGCGTGTTTCAAAGTGTGTATCCGTGATGTGTTATGTAGGTCACGTGCCGCAACCTGTTTGACCCTCTTGACTTCGTCTACTTGTATCAACGCCCACTGTGAGTAATAACTTTGTAAAGTTATATTCAATGTTATGTACTTTCTGTATACTATGATACGAAATGATTGATTCTTGGAAAAGCTATGATATGTTGGAAATGAATGAATGAATGTCCCATTTTTCTGAAAAGTAATTGTGGCACCCTTAGTCCGGATGGCCCTCGCCCGGGGGAAACAATACCGTGGCCTATGGCCCTCGCTCGGGGGAAACAATACCGTGGCCTATGGCCCTCGCCCGGGGGAAACAATACCGTGGCTACTTGCGCGCAAGATATGGACCTTTATGGTTGTTGGTACCAACTTTGTTGTGGTCTTCGGACCTACTTGTTGTGGTCTTTAGACCTACTTGATCGGATAGCTAATGGGTGTACCACATATGATCTTATGCAAAATCTGAATATGATTATGACTATGAGCCTGTATCTGAATCTATTTCTGATTTGAAAATCTGAATATGCATAAGACTCTATTGCTGATAAGATTGTGTTTCTGATAATAACTCTGGTTTCTAATTCTGTGATGGACATCATTCATTAAAACCTTTACTCTGTTATTATTCACTGGGCTTTCGCTCACAGTTTATATTATATATGTAGGTGAGCCGGCACAAGACCCTGGCCAGAGTTGATGGCCTTCTGTTTCGTTTTTGGTCAGCCACCTGTTGCGCCTCCCGAGGAGGTTCCGCCTGAGGCCTGATGTTATGGCAGTTTTGCACCTCATGCTAGTCTTTGTACTTGTTTTGTTAAGTTGAATCTTGGGATGTACTTATGTAAATATTTTGTACATATGGGTGTACCTGACTAGCATGTTTATGTATATAAATAAGTTTTAAAATTTACTGTCCCATGTATGTCATCACAGCTCATTGGACCTTGTTTATTTTACATTATTGCTTCCGCAGCCCCTTAATATTTGTTAATGTCTTCGGAGGCCGTAGGTAATCCACGGATTACTGGCCGGTTACGTCGCTAAACCTATAAGGGCGGGTTTGGGTCGTGACAAAGACGAATCACCAAAAAACGCGTCATGATAATTGAAGCCATTGAATCTGACTAAATATGGTGAACGGTTAGTTGTTGAGACTCAATATGGTGAACGGTTAGTTGTTGAGACCACTTAATGTGAATCAAAGTGAGAGAGTGAAAGGCTATTACTTTGTGTGCATATATATATATATAGATATATATCTAGGAAGCTTGTGCTGTTAATTCAAGCTCATTGCTAAACATTGTTTGAAGATGATGATAAGTGGTGCAATGAGGATTGTGGTGTTGTTATTGGTTTGTTTTCAAGTTCTTGTGAGTGTAGTGGTTGCTAGAGATGTGGTGGCGAGTGTGAGGCATGATGAGGAGGATGAGAAGTCTCTGGCTTTTGGTAAAGGGGGTGGATTTGGGGGAGGTGGTGGATTTGGAAAGGGTGGAGGAGTTGGAGGGGGCTTTGGAAAAGGTGGAGGAATAGGTGGTGGGTTTGGAAAAGGTGGTGGAATTGGGGGAGGATTTGGTAAGGGTGGTGGCATTGGCGGTGGTATTGGTAAAGGTGGTGGAATTGGTGGTGGAGGTGGCTTTGGGAAAGGTGGGGGAGTTGGAGGGGGCTTTGGAAACGGTGGAGGAGTAGGTGGTGGGTTTGGAAAAGGTGGTGGAATTGGGGGAGGATTTGGTAACGGTGGTGGTGTCAGCGGTGGTATTGGTAAATGTGGTGGAATTGGTGGTGGAGGTGGCTTTGGGAAAGGTGGTAGTGTTGGTGGAGGATTTGGTAAGGGTGGTGGTGGTATCGGTGGTGGAATTGGTGGTGGTGGAGGCTTTGGGAAAGGTGGTGGAATTGGTAAAGGCGGCGGATTTGGTAGTGGAGGAGGCTTTGGGAAAGGTGGTGGAATTGGTGGTGGTATTGGTAAAGGTGGCAGATTTGGTGGTGGAGGAGGCTTTGGGAAAGGTGGTGGAATTGGTGGCGGGTTTGGTAAAGGTGGTGGAATCGGTGGTGGTGGAGGCTTTGCAAAAGATGGTGGAGTTGGTGGAGGATTTGGTAAGGGGGGTGACATTGGTGGACGATTTGGCAAAGGTGGTGGAATTGGTGGTGGTGGAGAATTTGGAAAAGGTAGTGGAATCAGTGGTGGGTTTGGTAAAGGTGGTGGAATGGGAGGTGGCTCCGGTGGTGGGTTTGGTGGAGGATTTGGTAAAGGTGGCGGAATAGGTGAAGGAGCAGGAGGAGGCGGTGGATTTGGTGGAGGAGGTGGTGGTGGAATTGGACATCACTAAAAAATGTTCGTTGCATGAAGAAACAAAAAAAAAGAGTATTTATATAAAATATATTAATATTGTAAGAAGTCTGCGTGTGAGGAAAAATAATTTCATCTTCTTTTTTTCGAGCAGGAATGATTAATGAAATCTTATTGATTGTAATTTTGTTTTACATCGTATACTATTTCTATTACTTGTAATTTTGTTGAATGAGGATATATTTTTATCTCCTCGTAGGTGTGTTTGTATGTAGATTTATTTTTTTATGCAAGAAAAAAATGCATTCCTTCAAAGATTACATAAATTACTAACAACGTATGTTGCCAAATACTTTGTTTCATTTCGTAATTAATCAATTTCATTAAGTAGAACAAAAAAGGTGTAAATGAAAATGAAATGAAATGTAACTAATTAGTTAGCTATTTTTGCACCACCTGGGCAATTAGATAAACAATTGGTGTTCAGGCATTACCAATTCAAATACAAAGTGCTACACTTCACAATTGTCAATGCAACCAGTAACTAGTAGTAAGGGGGCAACTTGGGTGAATTCAATTGAGTTGAGAAATTGTTTAAAGTCTAAATTTTAAGTTGTATTAGTATTATAGTTTGACCTTTTACTCAAATTCGTCTGTTTAAGTCCGTCCCAAGGATAACAAATTGAACTTGGGTTAGGCTAATGAATTGTCCAAATTACCCACAAATTTGAATTTTTTTATTATAGCTAATCTAATTAATTTGTTAAAACTAGACTTTATTAATAATTTTTTTTGTAAAATAATTAATAACATCAAAATAAAAATATAATTTGTGTAGAGAGAGATGAGAATTGAAAAATCATTGCGCCCGGTGGCTTTGCCATTTTTGAGTAAAAGGGAAAATGATAAGTTTAGTTTATTTTATTTTATTTATTTATTTTTGTGTTAGTTATGAATCTATGATATAAATAGTGAATATAATTTAAAGGTTCAAATTATATGTATATGTAATATTTTTTTTAATATTTTATATACACGTTGAGCTTCAAGTTGCTTGAGTTATGTGATATTTATTCCCAAGTCTAGCCCAAATTTAATACGTGGTTATGAATTTTTGTCCGAACTCTCACTGAATCATATAAGTGTCTCATTTTGAAATGGGTGAAAATGATCTAATTTTCTAATTGAAAATTAAAAATATATATATAATTTTAAAATTGAGAGAATAAAATAATATTTAATAATAATTAAGGAGTGTCCTTGGAAATTAACTCTAAATAAACGTCGCCGTAATTTGTGAATTTAAGAGGAGCATGCTGAATTCAAATAAGTTAACAAACTATGGTTATTTTCTGAGTTCTCAAAAAAAGAAAAAAGAAAAAACCACCTATGGTTATTGGCTCAACAATGAAACTAAAATCGGCCATGAAATGGGCAAAAAAAATATTTTAAGAAAATGAAAATATGGAAATTGCAAATAAACAGAAAAAGCAATACTTAATTGCATTTTAGTGGATATTTCTCAAATTGCAAAAGGAATAAAATATTGAAAAATAATTGTAAAAAGATTGTTTGGATCATTTTAAGACAATTATTACTATTTTCCTCTTTTTTTCAGGTATTTTTTTTTGTTATCGTCGACAGTTTGGTTTTGATTGATTTTCTTAAAATTGAGTTTTATTATTTTTCATATTATTTTATTTTTAATAAATTTTTTAAATATTTAAATTTGTTACTTTATAGATGCACATAACTTAGATGCAACTAAAAAATAAAATTAAATACATAAGAATAAAAAATATATACTTACTTTTTATATTTTTTTCGTATTTTTTGTATTTGATGAAATTTTTAAAGATTTTTTTCATGAATATTATGCTTTTTAAGTGTATCCAGGTTAGCTGTATCTAAAAAATAATTTTTTTAAAATATTAAAATTTTTGATTAAAAAATACAAAAAATAAAAAATTCAATTTCCTGATAGATTTAAAAAACTTAACCCGAAACCAGAATTATATAGATTTAAGAGTTAATTACCTAAAAGTTCTATTTAGAAATGTTATGGTAATTTAAGTCTTATTTAAGATTTTTTGAACCAATAAGTCCTATTTAGTAAAACTGAGAATATTATCATTTTTTTTTAATTTTTAAAATTAAGAATATTATCAATTTTACATAGTAATGTTCCAGATAACTGTTTCACTAACTGATGAAAAAACAAAGCATGAGATTAAATGTTTTTACCCTTCTTCTTATTAGTTTGATTCAAGTATCTAATAAAACTGAGAATATTAACAATTTTTTTTTCAGTTTTAAAACTGAGAACATTATTAGTTTTTTCATTTTTAATTTTTAATTTTTTGCATATCAATGTTCCATCATCATGTTCCTTTATCGACACAAAATTTTTAGTTTTACACAAAAATAATTCAGTTTTCTCAATTTTTTCAAAAAAATAGTTTTTTTTTTTTTGCACATAATTTTTTTTTAGTTTTTTTTTTTAAATTTGAAAGTTGATATTAAAGTTTTGAAAATCAAAATAAATATCAAATTGTCATGGTCTTTTTATAGATAATTATAAATGATGAACAATCATTGTTTGAATGGTAATTCTAAATATTAAAAACTTAATGGAACTTGAAAGTTCAAAAAATCTTAATTAGGACTTAATAGAGTATAAGTTCATAAATTTGACTTATGTGTAAATGCCTCTAGATTTAAATATATGAAAATATTTAATATACATGTAAATTATTAGTCATTAAATGATATTAAAATAATTTAAATTGTTAAATCATTTTGAATATATATTACAAACATAAGTAACACAATATAAAACTTACATTTTTCTTTTTTCACTCAAAAATTGTAAAGATAACTGTAGCAACACATCAATAGTTTGAACAGACAATCTTAAATTACAATTCCACCTTGAACAGATTTAGACAATTCTCAATACAACTTAAATTGACCTTGAACAACCTCTCAATGAATTGACCTTGAGCAATCTTAATTCACACATTTCCTTTTTCTTTTTTAATTGGACTCCCATGAAGAAATCTAAAGAAAATTAAAAAACACAAAGATAATGTACGAGTACAGAATAATCTTCTCGTATAATCTTGTTGACCAAGTTTGCACTCCTCCAAACGTTGTCGCTTTGTTACCTAAAAACACAACCGTGAGCTAGCCGGCGGGTGTGTGCTAGAAACCCCTCTGATGCCTAAGTCAACAAGTAGACATTAGACAATAAGCTCTGTGTATTTGAGAATAAGAATTGCAATACATGTCCATAAGTTCTGTCATGAGCTTTTATAGATTCCGCCAAACACATATCTAGTAGGACTCTAACTCTTCTTAACAGAGTCCTCTTAGGAATCCCAATCCTAAAGGATAATGCTTATTCTTGAAACACCCTTCCCACTGCAAGCCAAGTGGGATGGTAACACCGTGCCTGGTTCGTAAGTGTTCGACTGAACTATCATGCTTTGGTTTATTCCTGATCGCACCGCGAGTTCGTCTTCTACACAAGCTGTGCTGAGCTAAGGGTAACTCAGTCCCCTCCACTTGTCTGGTCGTCAGCGAACTAGGTCCAACCCTTTGGTCGGCCTACGGTACAATCTGCTCAAAACCGAGCTGTCTTCCTCGGCCCACTGCTCGGCCTAACTACCACCGAGCGTATAATTCATCTCGGCCTAATTTAATCACACAAATTACCCTCTCAATTGCCCCTTAATTCCATCTGCGTAGCATGATTGAGATTATTGTCTATCAGCCGAGCTATCGATCATGCTAACCGAGATAAAAATTACTGCTTGGCTTTAATGAGTCCCATTAATTACTTAGCACGTTCTCTTGTTGCCCTGACACCACTATCATCACAGGACGCGTGGCACACTCCCACTAGCCCCTGGTACAGCCGTCAAACACTGCCCCAAAATTCGAATGGTCCCGCCTTTTCACCTTATGCACATATACTGCCCACGCGTACGCCTACTCGTATTCATTGTTCATCATCTCTTAGCGAAAATCTTGAGCCAATGCTCCCACCAATTGCATTTTCGTGCGCCAAGCACTGTTTCAAGCATTTTCAAGAATTAATCTGTTTTGTGCCAACTACTAGAGCTTTATCCACTGACCAAAACAAAGTACTACCCTTGCCAACTGTAAGTTTTCTAAAGCTTTTTTATGTTTCTGCTTTAATAGTCAAGCTGTTCTTCGTGCCTTGGTACATACATACGAACCCAGAAAAATACCCCTGAGTCTTAACCCACTAAAATGCTTCTGAGTATTAACTTACCAAAATGCTTAATAAAAAAAGATGAGGCACTGCACTAGGGCCTCTAAATACCCCTCTAGTTTCACGCTTAAGGATGAACTCCATCCAAAACCAGTGATTTTGATCCAAAATCATGCTTGTACTGAAATAAAACTTGTTTACACCATCCTATGCTAGATCAACTACACTGCGAGCATTAGTCACAACCAGAATCGAGCTACAATCTTGCCCCTGGTTAGAACCGGGCTAAACCTTGCCCTTTCTTAGGTCCAGGCTAAAACCTTGCCCTTTCTTTTAGCCAAGCTACACATCGCACACACTCTTATGGCCAACCAAACTACAAACTAATTTACACTGTTGCCTTAGCTCGGTTACCGCCTGGCTATAACACATTCTATGTTTTTCACCGTGCAGACTTGGCTAGGTTTATTCAGGCACACCATTCACTTCACCACTTGACGATGCTGCTCAATCGAGCTTCCCAATCGAAGCCGAGCTACCAGCCGAGCTTCGCACCTTGCCTGACTTAAGACCATGGGCAAATATTGCTTCATGGTCAACTCCCTAGGTGCCATAGCCGAGTTTTGCAGGGACTACAACATTCCTGAGGACGTACACTTCTCCCTGGCCACGTTGGATACAGTACCTTGGGGCAAGCCATGCTTCGTTTCTTTTATCGTGCTGACTATCGTAGAGGGTGGACTATGGTTTCCCGTCCAGCCACTTATTTGCGAATTCCTAAGGCAAACCAGGCTCTGCCCCACTCAACTATCCACCAACACCTATAGGATAGTAAATTGGATTGCTGAGCTCAACTGCCTTCTTAGTCTCCATCTTGGACTGGCTGAAATCTTCTACTAGTACTCGTTCGGCCAAAATGACGACTGGTGGGTTTACTACCTCAAAGTCAAGAGAGGCCAGAGAAATTCGTCAAACGAACGCTGGTGTAGAAACCCCATTTTTGACCGACCTTAAGACTTAGACGTCATCGACTGAGCATTCGGTGATCATGCATGCTGTGCTCGTTTTGAGGTTTCGGAGTTTTTGGCTGAGAGCCTTGCCTCCGGGCCTCTGAACTCTTTGTGCTTTGGCTCGGTTTGTGGACCGAACCTTGTTTTCTCTTCCCTGGAGGGAGGGAGAGGTCTTGTAGACCACCTTTTTGTGGTCGTAGACCACTTTTCATGGTCGTAGACCATTTTCCCTGCTTGGAGACTAGTTTTCGATTTTTTGGAGCCTTCAGCCGCGCGCCTTGTCTCGGGACCGCTTAACGTTCTCCGTTTGGCTTGGTTTTCAAACCATGCCTTGTTGCTTTGGCCTAGAGGGCCACTGTGGTCTGGGAGACCACTTTTGTGATCGTAGACCACTTTTGGTGCTCGTAGACTAGTTTTCGAGGCTCCCGGCCGTGCGCCTTGCCTCTCGGACTTTCGTCTTGCATCCCTTTTGGTTTGTTTTTGGCATAAACCTTGTTTTCCTTGTTTGGAAGATGGTACAAGGGTGGGAGACCAGTTCTTCCCCTTGGAGACCAATGTCCTTCCTGTTAGCCAGTTTTCTGGTCGGACAACTGGTTTTCTTGGTCTTTGGGCCACCTTTTCTGGTCGACCATTGCACCACCACCTTGATTTCATGCTGCAGACCATCTCCCTCCCATGGCCGACCACTTTTTTCCCTGGCCGACCACTTCCACTGGTCGGCCGACCAGTAGAAGTAGCTGGCCGACCACTTCAAGTGGTCGGCAGCTTTCCATCACCTTTTTGGAGATATTTTCTATCCAGCTGTCACAGCTGGAAGGCACAAAAACCATCCTCCATACACGTGTATGGAGGGATGGCCTTAGACCCTAAACTTGTTCAACAAGCTTACACTTTTGTTCTCTATAAGAGAGAACCTCCCCCCTCCTCCTCCAGGTTCAGATTTTTATGCTTGAGAGTTATACATATACCTTTGTATCTATCTTGCATCTTATCTTCATTTTTGTGTTCAAAAGTGCCTTTTTATCACACTATTGTACACAAACACACACTCAAACACCATACTCTTGTTGCTGAGGCTCTTTGAGGTTGGTTTTGGAGTTTTTGGAGAGGTTTAAGCTCAGAAAAGCTGCTGGAATTGTAGCTTTGAAGGTGTTCTTCAAGGGTGAACTTTTAACCCTTAAATCCCTTAATTTTGCTTAAGATTTTAACCCTATTTTCATGCTGTTTTTGGCTTGACTTTCTACTGAAAAAAGTTTTGTTTTCAGTCCTTAACATGTTTGTTTAAGGTCACTTTTGTGTTGGGGGTAGTCTACCCCCTCTTAGGCCTTGTTTGGCCTTGTTTTGAACCTTCCTTTTAAGCTATTGGGACCACCTTGTTTTGACCTTCTCACCAATGAAGCTCAGAGAAATTTCAGTGGTGGAAATTGTGTTTTAAGGTCTCAAATAGGAGAGGGTCATCCCCTCTGCTTGTGTCATGTATGCTTGCTTCATTTGTCTCATGGTTGAGCATGTTTGTTAAGCTTGTGTTGGCCACATCTCAGCCTATTTTAGGCCTTATTTCAGCATGGCATACCACTATTTTGACTTGGTTTTGTCATTCCTTGCATGCCCTATACACTTGTAGTGTAAATTTTGCAAACTAGTCTTGTATGCTTCATGAAGTAGCATGTCTTTCTAGCTTGTTTTGAGTCCATCTCAGCATGTTCTTGGTGTTGTTTTGCCATGATATACCTCTGTCAAGGTTTGGTTTAATAGCCCCTTGCATGCTCCATGCACTTGTATTGCAATTCGATAAATTAGCCTAATGTGTATCATGTTTTAGACTGTCATTCTAACATGATTTTGGCTTAACTCTAAGAAGCTTTTGTCCATGTTTTAGTATACTCTAGCTCTGATTTGTGAGGTTTTGGTCATGCATGCCATGCTTTGTATAGCTATAATGCATTCTAGCTTGTTAGCTTTGTGAGTTGAGCCCACTAGCATGCATTACTTGGGCTATTTGAATGATTTGGCATTATTTGTAATGTTATTTCAGTCCATATAGTGTGGGCATACACTTGCATTTATCTCTCTTTCAATGCGTTGGAGGGTTTGCCCTTTATGCCTTAAACATGAGTCATTGCGTATGCCTTCATGCCTAAGCTTGCAAGCTATTATTTCAGTGTGTTTTTAGGGTTATTTTGCCATAATATAACTCTGATTTTTGTTGGTTAAGTCATCTCATGCTTGGTCTTGATAGGTGTAGTGCAATCCACCTTATTTGCCTTGTATGCATCATGCCTTATGCCCTTCATGCTAACTTATTTTGGCTTCCTTCTATACATGTTTTAGACTCATTTTGGCATGTTCTAGGACTTTTTTGGATTGCCTCGACCATATGCTTCATGTTTTGTATAGTTGTAGTGCAATTGGCCTTGCTAGCTTCAAGTTTTGAGCACCATAGCATGCTTCATTTGCATTGTGTGCTTGATTTGGCATCATTTACCATGACATTTCAGAGTATATAGGACTGCCATGTTCCCACTTCATTCACTCTTTAAGTGCCTTTGAGTGTTATGCATTGTTGCCTTGTTTGTGGCCTAGCATGTATGCCATCTTGCCTAGGTCCTTGAGCCCTCATCTTAGCATGTTTTGGTCTTTGTTTAGACCTAATTAAGCTCTGTCCATGGTTGGTTCATGCATTTGTGCGATGTGTTGCATGTCCCTTTGTATAGTCCTCTTTGCTAGCCTTATGCCTTAAGAACCCTAGCATGCCATGCTTGTATTGTTTGAATGATTTGGTATCATTTCTTGCTTAATTTCAGAACTTATAGTGTTGTTACACTTCTGCATTTGTCACTCTTTGAGCACTCTTGAGGGTTGTGCTCTTAGGCCTAGTGGATAGGCCAATGCATGTGCATGCTTGTATATGCTTTTGTGCCTTAGTTTCATCATTATGGCCATTGATTTGGGCATGACTGAGGTCTGTCCATTTTGGTTTAAGTCCATCGAGCATGTTATGTGAATGTTGTTACATTGCATCATGTTGTTGCATGCTTATGTTGCCTTGCATTATGTGTGCATGCATTAGTATTGTTTACATGTCATTAGCTTCGTTAAGTTGATCATATCACATTGCATTGTATATGCCATGTTATCTTTTGCATTGTGTATGCCACGTAGTTGCATTGTGTTTAGCATGCCTTGCATTGCATGTTTGCATGCTTAAGTTGCATTACATGTTTGCATGCTTGAGTTGCATTGCATTTGTTTGGATTAAGTGTTAGTCAAAACACGAAGAACGAGGGACATTTCATACTTAAAGTGATGAAACGTGCCTCAATTCTCGGTCGTCGACCCTCTTGATCAATCATGATAGAGGTAAAGGCATTTATGTGTTTATTTGTGCATTCATTTTACATTGAATTGTGTAATTTGGCTTCTCGGCCATCATGCATCGAGATGCGTGATTGGTGGCCCAAGGGTCGAGAACCACACTCCCTTTAGCTTATGAAATGATAGGGAGGGTGGTTGTGCACACATACCTTGCAAATACATTGCCATACCCTTTCTTGCTCTCTGTTGCAGCAAAGTGGAGAAGTGCAGCAAAACTGGTTGGCCGACCAGAAGAACTAGCTGGCCGACCACTTTTTCTGGTCTACAGCAATGGAAAGTGGTCGTCCAGTGGCTGGCAGCATCAACAACTGGTCGGCCATGATCCCACAGGTCCCCAAGGTGAGTTAGAAGCTTTGTAGAGCTTGATGCAAGGTTCTGAGAACAATTGCAAACAGAGGCAAGTTGGGGCATCGCGACGGATTTCCGAACGAGACAACCGAGTATGCGTGCATTCTTCTCTCTCTGAGGACATTGCTTTACTGCTTTACTTAGCTTCTTTCCTTAGCTAGTTTATGCTTTGGTTCTGTACCTAATTAGTCAAATGCGTTTAGTTATTCAATTTGGGTTGTAATAACTAGTTAGTTAACTTGTTAGTTAATTAGCTTTGTTTTGTATTTAATTAATTAGCTTGTTAGTTAATTAGTTTTGTGATGTAATAATTAGTTCAATTAGTTTAGATTAACTAGTTAGCTTCTTATTTGGACCCTCCGTCGAGAGGGCCAACTGTTGTAATAAGCGTGCGTGTGTGTGATGCATGTCTTCCAACCCCTATTTCTTTCTCCGTTTTACTTAGCCGTTTACAATGGTTAGTTTTAGGGCATATTTTGATTAGCATCCTTGTGCTTGCATGCGTGCATCATTCATCTGTTTTGCATGCACCGGGCTCGGCGCATCATACTAACTGCATTGTATTTCAATTCCAAGTTGAATACATGTACCAAGTTGCATTCATATGCCATTCTAGATAGCCGAGCCTATCTTAGTTGCATTTTTGCATGTGTTGCATTAGCCATCTTAACATGAACTAGGATCATGCATGATTTCTAACTAGTTCTTTGTTTTGGCTCGGAGTACACTGTGAGTGTTTACACTTTAGCATTCTGTATGTGTGTTAATGTTGCTATGAAAGTATGCTTGCCATGAGACTAACTGCTTATTTGATATAACTGCCTGAATGCCTGTGAGTGAAGGTTGGATTGCTTGAACTGGAACAATTCATCAAATCCCTGACTTAGCCTACTTGCGAGTAGCAAACTTCAAATCATTTTCTCAAACAAACATGCAATGTTTTGTTCCAACTTAGGCGATCTAGTCTATACTTGTATGCTGTGTGCATTACATAGTAATTCTAGGTTAACAATCGAAATAAGAACACATGTGTTTTCAAAAACAAAATATCTTGCTTAGTACAGGCCGATCTTTGATCGGGCGAGCAGAGGTGCTCATTGCATGACCTTCCCCTCTCGTACCTAAGTTCCCAAGCCGAGACAATTTTGGGGACGATGGACACGTGGCCTTAGGCACGAGTCAGGGTTTCCTAAATTTCCCCAAAACAAAACATTTAGGTGGCGACTCTGTATCTGGCAAAGCAGTCCATGTTTGGCACTTCTTTATTAAAATCAGTTTTCCAAAATGATTTGCCGGATTTGGACTCTTTGGTGATTTATCAGTCTTGCATTGCACTTTACGAGATTAGATTCAGAACCGTGACATTGAGTCCGAACTGTAGTAGCCTCAGAACAAAACGATTTGAGCCCTCGCAGCGCGAAGAACGGGAGTTCTCGGGGTGGTCTACAGCTGGACAAAGACTTACATGACGACTATTTTCTTTAGGTTGGAAACTTTGAGAACCAAGAAGCCCAGATACTGGGCTATAACATAAATTGAAATAAAGGCACAACTGGAAAGACTAGCTCGGTCGTAACCATTTCCACTCTCAATGTTTCCTGCCGTGCTAACCCTTGTTCTTTTTTGCAGACTTGAATTTGCTTAAGGAGAACTACCCCTACACCGATCAAAACACTTTTCATGCTGCGCTACGATACCGATATAGGGACTAGACTGAGCTCCTACATTTCTAACCGACCTATTAATACAGCAGCAAGCAAAAGAGTAAGGTGATCGACTTTCTCTTGGAGTCTTCACCTAAACCTGATCCCAGTCTTCTCCAAATTAACCTTATTCCCCTCACCGAAGAGCAAGCAATGGTAAAGAAGAGAGTCATGCGAGCTCTTATCACCGAGTAAGCTCTTACCAAAGCCCAAGTCGAACAAGTTCCATCCGCCTAACCGTGAGAGACTATCGTCGCCCTTCCAACCACCAGGGCAACCACATCTCAGCCGGGCAAGCGTGCTCCTACCTCTTACGCTGAACAACAATGCCTGGTGGATGAGAAAAAGACCGCACTTCCTAATCCCAAGCTGCCAGAACAAGGGCCTGCCCATTCTGGCTGAGCAAGCCCTTCTTTCCACTGGTGTGGACACCAGCCGTGTCCTTCAAGGGCCGCATTGTGTCCACAACTAATTCGGTGACCGCGGAGAAGGGCTATATATTGGCTTTTAACTTATCAAAAAGTCTTTGTCTGCAGGCCGAATAGAACATCACAACCACTTGACCAAGCTCAAGGCTATTTGGTCGGCAGCTAAGTCGATTGTTCTTGTAAGTCACCCACTTACCTATCTATTTTTTAACTTCTTGCGACTTTTTGCTCGGTTACCCTAACCCCTTTAATGTGAATCACAGGCCGTGCAAAAAAGCCACATTGCCCATAAACGTTTGCTTGAACTGCGAAAAACAGCACGGTCGGCCATTACTGATGTTGACGCCAAGGTGGCCAAACTAAAAGAGGTTAAGGGCAAGCTGGCTGAGCTAACTGCTGAACAAGATCAATTGGCCGCGCAGATCCGCACAGCTGAGGAGGAGAAACAAAAGGCCCTCGTTGAGAAAAAAGAGTGTTACCTGCACGAGCTGGCTAAGTTGGAAAAAAAGAAGAACGCCGAAATCAAAGCTCTAGAGAAGAAGATGAAGGATGTCGGGGACTGTGGTTATGCCGAGGGTGAATAAACCTACGTCCAACAATGCGAGGCAGCCAAGGATATTGTCTTCAAATGCGGTTGAAAAACAGCAGCAAAAAAGCTCAGTCAGGCACCCGACTCTGAGGTCTTTCTCAATCCTCCTTCCCACTTCATCCCAAGCTATATGGCGGTATATGCCAACGCCGTGCAACAGAAGTTCCTGCAAGTGGAAGAGAAAGACAATCCGGTGCCGAACGAGCGGGACCCATTGCCAATTTAGTCAGAAGTGCCAAGCCAGACCGAGCTAAGCCTAGTTGTTAAAAAACGTATCACCAATTTGACACTAGATGGTGGTGTTGGCATAGAACTGGTGGGTACAGAAGTCGGTTCTGGTGCGAACGCTGAGCTGAAGGACCTGTTCGGCTGATTGTGGCGTGGATGTTTTGTACTTCCTGCTTTTGCTTTTTTATTTTCTTTTATTTGCAATGTAATCGGGCTATATGCCCCACCTCTTGTAATTATTTCATCAGTGTAATGAAAAATTTCCAACTTTTTGCACGATCACTGTGTTTCTTCTAAAATGATTTATACCTCTTTTGAATGCATGCTTTGCCGAGCTAATCAGCTCAGCCACACCTGACCTTGCCAACCTTCTTTGGCCGAGATGAAAGAATCCAAAAATCGTATTGGACAAAGCTGCCAACCTTTATTTGGCTGAGATAAACATCTTGGTCAAAGAGTGTAAAAATGCTTGTTGGTCAAACCTGCCAACTTGAATTGCCCCTAGTTGGGCAAAGAGTAGAAAAATTTGTTGGTCAAACCTGCCAACCTTCATTGGCCGAGATAAGCATCTCGGTCCAAGAGTGCAAAAAAGTGTGTCGGTCAAACCTATAAACCTTTTTTAGCCTAAATGCTTATCTCGGCTAATGAGTCTAAAAAATTTGTTGGTCAAAATTGTCAACCTTCTTTAGCCTAGATATTCATCTTAGCTAAAAAGTACAAAAAATTCTGTTGGTCAAACCTGCTAACTTTATTTATCCTAGATACTTATCTTAGCTAAAAAATGCAGAAATTTTGTTGGTCAAACCTGCCAACCTTCTTTAGCCTAGATACTCATCTCAACTAAAGAGTGTAAAAAATTTTGTTGGTCAAACCAGTCAACTTTTTTAGCCTAGGTACTCATATCGGCTAAAGAGTGCAAAAAAATTTTGTTAGTCAAACTTACCAACATTCTTTAGCCTAGATACTCATCTTGGCTAAAGAGTGTAAAAAATTTCTGTTGGTCAAACTTGCCAATCTTCTTTAGCCTAGATACTCATCTCGGCTAAAGAATGCAAAAAATTCTGTTGGTCAAACCTGCCAACCTTCTTTAGCCTGGATACTCATCTCGGTTAAAGAGTGCAAAATATTTTGTTCGTCAAACCTGCTAACCTTCTTTAACCTAGATATTCATCTTGGCTAAAGAGTATAAAAAATTTTATTGGTTAAACTTGCCAACCTTCTTTAGCCTAGATACTCATCTTGGCTAAAGAGTATAAAATTTTTTGTTTACAAACAGAATAAATACAAGTACTGAAAGAAATTATGCTGGAAAATATGTCTGCTTGTTTTATTGAATGTCAAAGAAAATTATAAGTATATATAGCTAAAAATAAAATATCTTGAGATTGGCCGCGTTCCATGACCTTGGGATAGCTCGACAGTCCATATCTTCGAGGTAGTAAGCTCATTTTCCTGCTAATCATATCACTTTGTACAGCCCCTCCCAGTTTAGTCCTAACTTGCCATCTCCAAGCACCAAAGTGTTTCCTATTACTTTGCGTAGCACCCAGTTTCCAATCTTGAATTGCCTTAGATGCACTGTCTTATTGTATTTTCTAGACAATTCCTGTTGGTACGAGGCGATGTAAACTAATGCCCTTTCTCTTCTTTCTTCAGCAAGATCGAGCTCCAAAGCTATGGCCTCTCCATTCAAATCTAGATCGAAATTTTTGCTTCTAATAGTGGGGAGGCCAACTTCCAAAGGGATTACTGCTTCCATGCCATAGGTTAAGGAAAAAGGCGTTTCGCTAGTCAATCGCCTAGGTGTAGTTCGGTAAGCCCATAAGACATGGAAAAGTTCCTCATCCCATTTTCCTTTTGCTTTTTCTAGCCTCTTTTTCAAACCATCTAAGGCTACTTTGTTGAAGGCTTCGACCTGGCCATTAGCTTGAGGGTATGCTGGGGTAGAGTTCTAGAATTGTATCTTGTGCTCTTCACAAAAACCCCTAAAGATTCTTCCATCAAATTGGGTGCCATTGTCAGATATCAAGGCCTTGGGATTCCAAACTGAGTTATGATGTTTTGCCATACAAACTTCTTTATGTCCTTTTCCTTGATGGATTCAAGTGCTTCTGCCTCCACCCACTTTGTGAAGTAATCTGTCGCCACAATAAAGAACTTTTTATTACCTGACGAGGTTGGGAGTGGTCCCACTATGTTTAAGCCCCACATTGCAAAAGGCCACGGGCTGGTCAAAGGTAGAAGCTCTCTAGCTGGTTGATGGATTTGATGTGCGAACTTCTGACATTTCTTGTATTTCTTGACGTACTTCTCTGCATCTGCTTACATGTATGGCCACTAATACCCCTGTGAAATAGCTCGGTAGGCCAGAGATCTCCCCTCTTGGTGGCTTCCTTAAATGCCCTCGTGAATTTCGAACAAGAATGCCTCGACCTTACTAGGATGGACACACTTCAAGTACGGTCCTGTGAAGGACTTTTTGTACAGTGCTAGCGATTGGGAGAGCCAAAATCGCTGCGACTTTGCCCTAATCTTGTTGGCCTCTTTTTTGTCCTCTGGCAGAATGCCATCTTTTAAGAACACTACGATTTGGTCCATCCAAGAGTGACCTAGCTCGGCGCAGCATACCTCGGCCACTTCCAGATCCTCAATACTCGGTCTTGGCAGGAAGTCCACTAGCAATGGGTATGGGATAGATGTGTCTTCTATCGATGCAAAACCGGCCAGTTCATCTGCCTTGTTATTTTCTTCTTGGCTGATTTGTTATATCCTGAAGACTTTGAACTTCATGATCTCATTGCTAACTAACTCTTGGTACTTGCCCATTCTATCATCCTTCGCTTCATAGTCACTTGATATTTGGTTGACTACTAGTTGGGAGTCGTTGTCCACCATCAGCTCGGTGGCCTTTATTCGGCAGGCTGACTTCAAATCGGCTAACAACGCTTCGTATTCCGCCTCATTATTGGATGTTAGAAAACTGAGGTTGATAGCCTGCTCAATGGTCAAGCCATCTGGTGAGATGAGGATTATCCTAAGTTCTGTCATGTGCCTACTGGACACTCCATCCACAAAGAGCTTCCATATCTCTCCTACGAACAACTTCCAACAAGTGGATGGATTTGGGGATGCTTTAGGATCAGGGACATTGACGACACCTTCTTCTAAGTTTTTGTCTGCTGTTAGGACTTGATCCTCACTGCTTGTCTGCTTTAGCATTTCCCTTTCAGGCACGTCCTTAGTTGTGCGACTTGTTCTTTTTCCCTCCAGTGATGGGCTGGTTGCACTAATGGACAACGCCGTCACTATAAGGCTAAATGCTTCATTGCGCAGTTGAACGACTTGCTGCAGGGGCTATGCTATTCCCATGGCACTTTCCCCTCTTTGCTCGATTGCCTCAGCTAAGTCAACCGGGCAAACATAATGACTTCCTAGAGCGAACTCGGCCACAAAGTCTGCCAAAGCTTGGGCCTTTATTGCGGTCCTTGGCTAGAACTTGATATCGAACTGTCCAAATTGCACAACCCACTTCAATATACACCCAGAAAAGTCCACCCTTTCAAACAAGGCTTTTAAGGGAAAGGCCGTTAAGACGATCACGGTATGAGCAATGAAGTAGTGCGACAATTTTCTTGAAGCCATCATCAAAGCTAAGGCCAGTTTTTCTAACGGTAAATACCTCATTTCGATGCCCAGCAATGTCTTGTTTACATAAAAGATAGGCAAGTGTTATATTCCCTCGGCGTGTACCAATACTGCGCTGACTGCATGTTGGGAAACTGCCAAGTATAGAAAAAATTCCTCTCCTAGTACTGGGGTTACCAACAGTAGTGGAGAGGTCATGTATTCTTTCAAGCTTTCCAGAGATCGGTCGCATTCGTCGTCCCACTCAAACTTGGCCTTAAGCACCTGGAAGAATGGTCGACATTTGTCTGACGACCGACTTATTAATCGGTTTAGCGTAGCAGCTAGGCCCGTGAGGTGCTGTAATTCTTTGATTGTATTGGGCCTCTCTAGATCTTGAATGGCTTTGATCTGAGAGGGATCGGCTTTTATACCTCGGTTGGTTACTAGAAAGCTAAGAAATTTACCTGACCCCATGCCAAAAGCACATTTGGATGCGTTTAGTCGCAGCTTGTGGGTCTTTAAAATTTGAAACATGTCAGCCAGGTCCTTGAGATGGTCTCCTTTGCTCTTGCTCTTGACCACCATGTCGTCTATGTAAGCTTCCATTGTTCTGCCTAACAATGGCTCTAACATTTTGGTGATCATTCGCTAGGACATTGTCCTTGTATTTTTTAGGTCAAAGGGCATGACCTTGTAGCAATACAATCCCCTAGGTGTTGTAAATGATGTAACTTTCCGGTCCGGTTCATGCATAGCGATCTGATGATATCTACGATATGCATTAAGAAAGCTAAGTTGGTTGTAACCTGCAATTAGGCCCACTAGTTGGTCTATCCGCGATAGAGGAAAATTGTCTTTTGGGCATGCTTTTATTGACTGTCTTGTAGTCCACAAACAGCTGCCATTTGCCGTTCTTCTTTGGTACCACCACGGTGTTGGAGATCCACTTGGGATAGTGAACCTCTTTAATTGCCTCTGCCTCTAGCAAGTTTCCCACCTCCTCTGCTACTATCTCAGCGTGGTAAAGTGCCGATCGGCGAGTTCGCTGTATAATTAGTCTGTTGGTCGGGTGGACATTACGTCAATGACAGATGAAAGTTGGATCAATTCCAGGCATGCCTTATGGTGTCCAGGCAAACACTTCGATATTAGAGATCAAGAATACAATGATCTCTATTCTCTCGATGCTGGACAACGATGAGCCAAGCAAAAAGAACTTCTCTGGGGCCTTTTCATCTATTTTTACCTCCACCAGACATTCCATTGCTTTCTGTTTGGCTGCCTTGCTGACATCTGGGAATAATTTGTTACTTTTTGGCTCTTCTACCATTTGCACGAAACTTTTGGCAGCCTGGCTGCCGTTCACTGTTACGAAGCATTGCTTGGACATGATTTGGTCTCCCAAGATTTCTTCAATCACTCCAGCTTCGTTAGGGAATCGTATGACCTAATGGTAGGTTTATACTACTGCTCGCATGGCGTGCAACCATGCTCTCCCCAAAATAATATTGTAAGTGGAAGGGATTTTCAACACCTAGAATTCCACTTACTTTGTCATTGTCCCAACTTTGGCCGGCAAAATTATCTTATCAACCGGCCATTCTGGCATAGAGTTGAACCCGACCAAGGGAGATGTCGCGGGTGCTAAATCTTTTTCCTCCAATTTAAGTTGTTTGAAAGTCTCGTAGTACATTATCTCGCACGAGCTCCCTTGGTCTATTAAGATCTGTTTGATGTCGAAATTTCTGACACATAGAGTGACCACTAGTGCGTCGTTGTGGGGGCTTTACAACCTTGCTAAGTCCTTGTCAGAGAATGATGTTTTTTGTTTCTGTCTTTCATTTTTTTCACGGTTGGTTGTACACTTAGTACCTCCCTTATGTGCTCTGCCTTTTTAATCATTCTTCTAAGCTCGCAGACGCGCTCAGGCTCGATGATCCCATGTATCACGTTAATTACGCTTTGAGGCAGACCCTCCACTGGCATCCTATCTGGCCCATTGTGGTCCTGGGTGGTAGGTCGAGCTCCATCTTTTAATGTATTGGTCCAAATGGTCTACGACCACAAACTCTTCCAGATGTTGCCTTAGCGGTGTGCAATTTTCAATTCGGTGTCCCACCTCATCATGGAAGGTGCACTGATATCTATCTTTGTAGCCCCTTTACGTCTCTCCCAAGTTGGCTGGCCACCGAACGAAGGGTTCATCGCGTATCTTGCTAAAAATCTGATAAATAGGCTTCTTAAACATTGTGGTGATGGTAATGCGGACTCTCAACGTCCTTGTCTGAGAGTCCTCTCTATTCGGTCGTCTACCTCAACCATTTTTGTTCGGTCGTTTCTCCAGGCTGACCGTGTTAACTTTTGCTGCAGGTTTTTTGTCCGACATCGCTGTTGTGTCAGACTTTGCCTTGGTGCGAGCGCCATTTTCGTCTATCCTGATGTGCTGGTGCACTCTCTCTATTAGGGCTTCCATTGTAAGGGGTAACGTCATTGTCATTGAATCCCTCAATTTATGGCCCGCTTGCAAACCCTACTTATACTGTGCAATAGCTAGGTTGGTGGGGCAATCACCTATCTGGTTGAAGGTCTCCCAATACCTGTTGTTATACGCCTTCAATGTTTCTTTCTTGCCCATATCAATGGCAAGCAGCTAGTCTATCTCGACTGGAGTTTTGGTGTTTGTTTTGAACCTGGTGACAAACGCTTTCGCCAGTTGTGCCCATGAAGCGATGCTACCTTCTTGCATCCTCTCAAACCAAGTAAAGCCTAGGTTGCCTAAGCTTGATGGAAACAAGATACACATTAAAGCCTCGTTCCGTCGTTGTATGGCCATAACCTGGCGAAAGTGGCTCCAGTACATATAGGGGTCTGACTTCTCTTTATAAGTTGTGAACTTAGGCTAGTGGAATCCCAAGGGTAATGGTGCGTTCTCTATCGCTGGAACGAACGACAAGCTTTGCAACCTTGTTAACGCTTTGTTTGCTGGTTCGTAAGCAAGGCATGGCATTGGCATTCCAACCTCGACACTTCTATGTGTCTAAGGAGCTAGCTGTTGTAGAGCAGAGACCCTTCAAGGGTCGTGTACCTGGGTGTCTTCTCTCATTTGAGCCTTTTCTTCTAGCACGGTCCGCAGGTCCACCGACCTAGGTAACTAAGTGTGCTCAGAAGTTGTTTGATGATTATATGAGGGTTGATAATTGCTTCCCTCCGTGTAAGACCTTTCAGTCCTCGTTCTCTCAGATCTGGAGTAACGAGTCCTGGAGGTTCTTGATTACGTTTCATCTGTCCTGAGGTTTCTTCTTTCAGATTACGATGTTGTGACCCGCTTGTCGCGATCCCTTGAATGGCGAGAACATGTTCTTCCTTCCCAGATCTCTTCCCTTTCCAACCCCTTTGCCTTTCATCTAGAGCTTTATGATCTCCATGTCAGTCGCCATCCTCCTTATCAATTCATCTTGCTTTTTCACGCGATCCTCCAAAACCTGAGAATCCACCCTCCGTCTTTGTCCATTTAGGCTTTAAGAGCGATGAGGGCTTGAGCCCCATTTCTCTCGCAAGCCTCTTCATGGGTTCCGTCGCTGGGGATCTAATTCTGCCATGGACAGGACAAAAGGCGAATTCTCGCGCCTCATGTCTCCTTCTGGAGTTTGCCTATCAATAGCAGAATGAGACAAGTCTTCGTTTTGTGCCATTGAACTTAATTGAAGTAAATCTCAATCAAAAGGTTTGTTTTCTGTGATAGCTTCCCACAGACCACGCCAATTGTACGAGCACAGAATAATCTTCTTGTATAATCTTGTTGACCAAGTTTGCATTCCTCCAAACGTCGTTCCTTTGCTACCTGAAAACACAAGTATGAGCTAGCCGGCGGGTGTGTGTTAGAAACCCCTCTGATGCCTAAGTCAACAAGTAGACAGTAGACAATAGACAATAAGCTCTGTGTATTTGAGAATAAGAATTGCAATACATGTCCATAGGTTCTGTCATGAGCTTTTATAAATTCCGCCAGGCACATTCCTTGTAGGACTTTAACTCTCCTTAGTAGAGTCCTCCTAGGAATTCTAATGCTAAAGGATAATGCTTATCCTTGGAATACCCTCCTCACTACAAGCCAAGTGGGATGGTAACAACTAGCCTGGTTTGTAAGTGTCGACCGAACTATCATGCTTCGGTTCATTCCTGATTGCACCGCGAGTTCGTCTTCCACATAAGCTGTGCCGATCTAAGGGTAGCTCGGTCCCCTCCACCTATCCGGTCGTCAGCGACCTAGTCAAACCCTTTGGTCAGCCTACCGTAGAATCTGCTCAAAACCGAGTTGTCTTTATCGGCCCACTGCTCGACCCAACCACCATCAAGCGTGTAATTCATCTCGGCCAATTTAATCACACAAATTACCTCTCAGATAATTTTAGTTTGCATACTTTGTTTGTTAATAGTTTGTGAGTAGATTTTGATACCAAACACAGTTTTAAGTATTAGATTTCAGATCATGGGTATTTTTTTTTTTTTGTGATTTTGGTCTACACCTCTTTATTGTTGTATATGTGTTTTCGTTTTTGAAGTTGTGGATATATTTTCTGAGTACCAACACGTGGCAAGGTGACGCCGACGTGTCAGCCGAGGTGCCACGTGTCCTGGTCGTGACGCCGAGATGATCTCGGACAGGCCGAGGTTATCTCCGAAGATATCGGAATCCGAGATAAGTGGACAAGGGACAGAGTCCTAGAATGAAGAAGACTTCAGTTTGTATAAAGATAAGACTCTTAGAGGGTTTATCCTAATCCCACTGGGAGTTCCAATTAGCAGTAATCCTGAGTCCATAGAGTTAGGCTCCTATTGGGACTAGGTTATGTTGGCTATAAAAGAGAGGCACCCCCATGGGTCTAAGGTATGTTTTTGATACTCAAGCTTGTGAGTTGAATACTTGATTATCTTTGAGAGATATACTGACTTGATCGTCGGAGTGCCCCCGGGTGGAAGAACCACCGCCGGAACCTTTTCTTTCTGTGCAGGACAGCAGGGTGCCATCTATTCTGCCTGTGTTCTACAGCTGAATCACTAAGGAGGGCAGTGTGATCAGAAAATCACTCACACACATTTGGCGCCGTCTGTGGGAAAGAAAGACGAATAGATGGCCAGTAACGCACAAACGAGAAGGTTGGGGACGACGCTCCCGGTGGGAGTGGCAGGCCTATCGACCTTGACGTTGAAGGAGACAACCACAACGAAGAAACCCGCGACCAGGGGCATGGAGGAAAAAACGTCGGCCAGGAGGGCGACACCTCAAAGAAGACAGACCAGACAGATACTACAACGAAGATAACCTCCAGGTATGGAGGGATAGGTGCCTACGAAGGGATGAGGAAGTAAAAGAATTGGCAGACAAGTTGGCAGACCTGCAGTCGGTCGTCAACTTTATGATGCAAAACAAGGTCATGCAGCCACCATACCCGCTGCAGGACACGCCAATTCCAGCGGTTAATACTCAGAAGGGAGGAAGGAAAAGTAATTCCCGAAGCACACCTCAGCATACCAGGAGCGCAAGGCACTCCCCACCCGCCTTCCAGGGAAGTCGGACGAGAAGGACCGAGACAAGAGAAATCCCAGAGGACATATCACACGAAGGACAAAGAGCCAGAGAACATCGGCATGTCCAAAGGCAGGCACTATGCTTTGACACAACCCATGGAGAAAGATCAAAACGGGCCCCCCACGAGGCTGAAAGTAGTGTACCGAAAAGATTAAAGTCAACAGATAGCCGAGCCCCAGGGAGGAGCAAAGAAGACTTGAGAAATTACCTCAAGAGGAAGGAACACAATGCTGAAGCCGAGGTAACCTCACCCGTCAAGCCAAGGACACCGTTCTCGGTAGAACTGGACAAATTTAAGCACCGAAAAGATTCAGTATGCCGAGGTTTCAAATATACGATGGTAAGTCAGACCCTAACTTCCACGTTGGATTATTCTTGAATTCAATGGCACTATACAGTGGAAACGAGCCATTGCTCTGCAAAGTGTTCCCCTCGTCCTTTGGGGAGATTGCATCAGATTGTTTCACAAACTGCCAAAGGGAAGCGTGAAGACGTGGGAAGGCCTGGCCGAGATGTTTGTGGCCAGGTTCGTGACAACAAGCTGCAGCCATTGAGGGTGGACGCACTAATGGCTCTGAAGATCAGCCAGGATGAAGGCCTTAGGGCCTATGCAAAAAGATACTACGAGGTGTTCAATCGAATACCCGAGTGCAACCAGGAAGTGGCGGTCGTATCCTTCAAGAACGGCCTGAAAGATAACTGTTCGCTGCGGAAATCTTTGGCAAAGACATTGCCAAAGAGCATGGAAGAACTCATGGCAAGGATCGAAAATATGCCCGAGCCGAGGAGGATACATCGGCCCACAAGGAAGTCAAACAGGAGAAAGGGAACGGCTCGCCGAAGCGAGGCCGAAGTAACAACGGATTCAGCAAAACAGAGATAGAGTTAAGGGCCAAACAGGCAGTGACAACCGTGTTCCGAATTCCAATTCAAAAAGTCCTAGGAAAAATTCGGAACCAGCCCTATTTCAGAACGCCAGCAAGGGAACCGGGAGAATTTATGGGAAGAAACATGGACAGACATTGTGCTTATCACAATGAAGACGGACATACAACACAGGGCTGCAGAGCCCTAAAAGCACACTTGGAAGATCTGGTAAGGCAAGGCCACCTGAGAGACCTTGTCGATGAAACCAGAACAGAGAAAACAGGCAAGACTGCCTCAGGCTCCAGCAGCCCCACCACCTCCGCAACCTCAGGCAGAAGGACCTCGGATAGTTAATGTGATTCATTCAAAAGTTAACGAGAACGAAGTCAGAGGAGAGACTCAAAGGGTAAGGCATCTGCAGCATGTCTACCAAGTCGGGGAAAAAAGACATCGGCCAGCGGAGTGCCAAGGACCGATGATAGCCTTCACCGAAGCCGACCTAGAGATGGTACAGCACCCACATAATGATGCCTTGGTAGTATCCCTCCAGGTTGGGGAGTGCCAAGTAAAACGCATCCTAATAGATCAAGGCAGCTCTTGTGACATCATGTACGTTAGATGTTACAAGGAGCTAGGCCTTCACCCAGACGACATGGAGCAATCGAATGGCCCGATGGTCGGCTTCAATGGAACGCCGACGTGGCCACTGGGCGCTACAAACTTGGAAGTACAGGCCGGCACTAAGAAGATCAGGACAGAATTCATCGTGATTGATACGCCTTCTCCTTATAACATCATATTGGGAAGGCCATGGTTGCATGCAATGGGGGCAGTTCCCTCAACGTTGCATCAACTATTGCGGTTCCCAACAGAACATGGGATTGAAGAAGTCAGAGGAGACCAGCTACAGGCCAAAAATTGCTCCATGGCAGCAATGAAAACAACCTGCAACATACAAGAACCAGGGAAGGCAGAGATTGAAGATGAGGACATGGAGGTCCTAGATGATGTCGGCAAGGAGCCGACCGAAAAGAGTGAGGAAACGCTAAAGAAAATTCTCGTCCAGGAGGGCGACGAAGAGCGCTTCTTCCTTCTCGGCTCAGGCTTAGCCAAAGAAGAAGAAAAAGAACTGGAAGCCTTTTTGAGAACAAACATAGAGGTGTTCGCCTGGACACCTTATGAAATGCCTGGCATTGACCCCGAGGTCACATGTCACAGACTGAACGTTGACAGGTCGGCTAAACCTGTAATACAACGAGCTAGAAGACCGACGTTGATACACGTCGAAGCAGTAGAGGAGGAAGTAGACAGACTGCTGGAAGCCAGGGCCATCAGAGAAGTCAATTATCCAACATGGCTATCAAACACTGTGGTGGTAAAGAAGAAAAACGGTAAATGGAGGGTCTGCGTAGATTTTACAAGTCTGAATAAAGCCTGTCCCAAAGACAGCTTTCCTCTGCCCAAAATTGATCAATTAGTAGACGCCACATCTGGACATGGAAGGATGAGCTTCCTGGACGCTTACAGGGGGTACCACCAGATAGCCATGTACCCCCCAGACGAGGAGAAGACAGCGTTCATCACCCCAAAAGGCCTGTACTGCTACAGGGTGATGCCTTTTGGGCTGAAGAACGCAGGAGCAACCTACCAAAGGCTGGTAACCAAAATGTTCAAGCACCTGATAGGCCAAACAGTAGAAGTCTACATCGATGACATGGTCGTGAAGACCAAGGAGCCTAAGAGTCATCTTGCCGACCTGAAAGAGGTATTTGAAATACTCAAAACATATCGGCTCCGACTCAACGCATCTAAATGCGCGTTTGGAGTCGGATCTGGTAAGTTTCTAGGGTACCTGGTAACAAGAAGGGGAATAGAGGCCAGCCCAGATCAGATCAAGGCCATCCTAGATCTACAGAGCCCAACATCGGCAAAACAGGTTCAAATGCTCACTGGCAGGGCCGCAGCCCTAAACAGGTTCATAAGCCGAAGTTCAGACAAGTGTAAACCCTTCTTCAACCTGGTAAAAAAGACCGCAGATTTCCTATGGACTGAAGAATGTGAGGCCGCTTTGGCCGACCTAAAAAAGTATCTGACCACGGCCCCAGTCCTCTCAACACCTGAACCTGGGGAGGAGTTGTTTCTGTACTTAGCCGTGTCAGAACACGCAGTAAGTGCAGTACTAATCCGAGAAGAGCAGGGAGAACAGAAGGCTGTCTATTATGTAAGTAAAACCTTGGCCGACGCAGAAACAAGGTATCTACCGCTAGAAAAGTTAATGTTGGCCTTAGTAATGGCCTCAAAAAAGTTGAACCACTACTTCCAGGCACACAAGATTGTAGTGCTAACAGAGCACCCACTGAAGTCCTTGTTGCAACAAGGAGACTTAACAAGAAGAATTGCAAGGTGGGCAGTGGCCTTGGGCCAGTATGACCTGGAGTTCAGGCAAAGAACAGCGATTAAGGGCCAGGTTTTGGCCGACTTCGTGGCAGAATTCACACCTGAGTCCATCGAACATCGGGCTCCGTTGAGCCTAGATGAACGAGGTCCCAGCGAGCAGGGAGAATCCCAGCCAAAGGCCAAGGAACAAAGAAAGGAAAAGCTCAGACCCTGCAGCATCTACATCGGCGACTCATTCAGACTGTTTGTCGATGGAAGTTCAAACCGACAAGGAGCGGGGGCAGGAGTGCTGCTGATATCCCCAGATGGAGAAATAATAGAACAATCCATCCGTTTGGGGTTCAAGGCCTCAAACAATGAAGCAGAATACGAAGCATTAATTGCAGGACTAAAGCTGGCGACAGCAGCAGAAGCAGATGAGGTAATAGTTTTTTGTGATTCACAGTTAATTGTTAACCAGACAACAGGAGAATTTGCAGCCAGAGACGAGAGGATGTCGGCATATGCAAAAGAGGTCATCAGATTGGCAGCCCTGTTTCAGAACTGCCGACTTCTCCAAGTAAGCCGAGATGATAACAGCCACGCCGACGCGTTGGCCAACCTGGCAAGTTCAATACAGACTGGAAAAACAAGAACAATTATGATTGACTATATGTCGGGCCCGAGCATAGAACCACAGAACGCAAAGCAAGAAGCAATGTGTGTGGACATGGGGCCAAGCTGGATGGACGCAATTGTTGCATTCCTGAAAGAAGGAAAGCTGCCAGAAGACCGCAAGGAGGCACACAAAGTCAGGTTGAAGTCGGCAAGATTCAGCCTGACTGCGGACGGACATCTCTACAGAAGGTCCTTCACTGGACCCCTTTTAAGGTGCGTACACCCTTTACAAGTTGAAGATTTTTTATATGAAATTCATGAAGGAATTTGTGGAAGCCACACTGGGGGCAGATCATTAGCCCATAGGGCCATTACCCAGGGGTATTGGTGGCCCTACATGCAAAAAGATGCAGAAGCATACGTAAAGAAGTGCGAACAATGCCAAAGGTTTGCACCTTTGATTCATCAGCCAGCTGCTGACCTGAATCCAGTATCCAGCCCTTGGCCGTTTGCCCAATGGGGCATGGATCTGGTTGGACAACTTCCCCAAGCAACTGGGCAGAGAAAATACTTGCTGGTAGCAACAGATTACTTCACAAAGTGGATAGAGGCAGAACCTCTTGCCAAAATCCGAGATGTGGACGTCAAGAATTTCATATGGAAAAACATTATCACCAGATTTGGCATTCCAAGAGCCATCGTTGCCGACAACGGAACGCAGTTTGACAGCAAACTTATCAAGAACTTTTGTGCGAAATTCAAGATCAAGAATTACTTTTCAACACCAAGTTTCCCCCAAAGTAATGGGCAAGCAGAAGCATCCAACAAAGTAATTTTGGATGGAATAAAGAAGAGGCTGCAGGCAGCAAAAGGAAAGTGGGTAGACGAATTGCCCAACGTACTTTGGGCATATCGGACTACGCCGAGAAGATCAACAGGGGAATCCCCCTTTGCCATGGCTTATGGCACAGAAGCAGTCATTCCACTAGAAGTCGGCATCCCAGGGATCCGAACCCAGGGAGTTGAGAATGGGACCAATGACATACTCTTAGCCCGAGATCTGGATCTTTTGGAAGAACGAAGAGAGAAGGCTGCAATTCAGCTTGCAGTATACCAGCAACAGCTTGCCAGAGCTTACAACAAGAAGGTCAACCCAAGAGATTTTCAAGTCGGCGACCTAGTCTTGAGAAAAGTCGTCGGCAACAAGAAGGATCCCAGAGAGGGCAAGCTTGGCCCAAACTGGGAAGGACCTTACAGAATTACTTCGGTGTTAGGCAATGGAGCTTATCGGCTTGAAGACAATGAGGGCAAAGCATTGCCAAGACCCTGGAACACTTGTAATTTGAAATTTTTCTATCATTGAGATATTCATTGTATTTTGCCGACGTCATCAATAAAATCTTTACAGAATTCCCCAAGACTTATGAATGCATAATGTTGTCCTAAGTAATGAGAACCCGAGCGAAACTCAGGTTCACATTGGGGGCAGAGAGAAAGCAAAGATACAAAGTTTACCACTTGTTGAAATTTGTAGCAATTTACAAGTTGGTCAAACCGATACAAAGTTACCACTTGTTGAAATTTGTAGCAATTTACAAGTTGGTCAAACCGATACAAAGTTTACCACTTGTTGAAATTTGTAGCAATTTACAAGTTGGTCAAACCGATACAAAGTTTACCACTTGTTGAAATTTGTAGCAATTTACAAGTTGGTCAAACCGATACAAAGGTTATCACTTATTGAAATTTGTAGCAATTTACAAGTTGGTCAAACCGATACAAAGTTTACCACTTGTTGAAATTTGTAGCAATTTACAAGCTGGGAGTTAAGCCGAGATTACTGTTTCTCTTCGCTTGTTGAAATTTGTAGCAATTTACAAGTCGAAGTGAAGCCGATGTTATTACTTACAGACTTATGGCAATCTACTGGTTGGCTAAAGCAAAAAAGATGCTTAACACTTGTTGAAATTTGTAGCAATTTACAAGTTGAAGTTAAGCCGACATATGATCATCTGTTGAAATTTGTAGCAATTTACAGGTTGAGGTAAAAGCTAAGTATATTGTTTAAACCCTTGTTGAAATTTGTAGCAATTTATAAGTAGATCACTGTTTAACACTTGTTATAACTTGAGAAAAGTTTACTGTATATGTTAGTCCTTGTTGAAATTTGTAGCAATTTACAAGTAGGTTAGAGTAAAATTACTGTTTACACATTTATTGCAACTTGAGAAAAGTTTGCAAAGTTTACATTGAAAAGTATATGTTTTATACTTGTTGAAATTTATGAAAAGATTGCAGGTCAGTATCTTGCCGAAGTAAATTTAGTAGTTATTTTACCCGAGGTATATAACCCCGAGATGATTTCTTAAAGAAGGAAGAAGTATGAAGAGTATATGCAAAGTATTCTGAGTATAGAACCATGCAGAAGCAATCAAGAGAAACTAAAGATTAAAGCATTCAGAGAAAAACAATTGCAGTTGTATACAAAGAAGGCACTATGGCCTACCAGAAGCAAATTGTTCAGAAGTAACAAAGAAAGGCACATCGGCCATAAGAGGAAGCTTACATTGTTCAGAAAACAAAACAAAGTACAAAAGACAAGGAAATAAAGACATTCAAATTAGGATTCTTCAGCATTAACAGCTGGAAGGGCTGGGACCTCGGAAGATTCTGGTGGAACCTCGTCGGCAACCTTTTCTGCCTCAATCTCAGCGTCAATCTCTGCAAGCGTTTCATCAAGACTTTTTTCGGCTGGAGGAACGTCGGATGATGCTTGTTCAGAATAGCATCCTTAACAACCTCCTCATCCTCTGTAACAGGTCCGCGAGGGAACTCACGGGTTACAGTTCGGACTCGATTTGTGTCACGGTTCGTAATCTGAACCAAAGAGTCCAAATCCGGCAAATCGTTTTGAAGAAAACAGATTTTTGAAAAGAAGTGCCAAACATGGACTGCTTTGCCAGATACAGAGTCGCCACCTAAATATTTTAAAATGGGAAATTTAGGAAACCCTGACTCGGTGCCGAAGGCCACGTGTCCGTCATCACCAAATGTCTTGGCTCGGGAGCTTGGGTACGATCAGGGAAGGTCAGCTATGAGCACCCCCTTTCGCCCGGTTCGAAGACCGGCCTCTACTAACCGTGATATCCGATTTTGAAAACGTTATGTGTTCTTATTCCAATTATTAGCCTAGAATTACTATGTTATGCACGCAGCAAACAAGTATAGACTAGATTGCCTAATTTGGAAATGAGCATTGCATATCCGTTGTTTTGAAAGCGTTTTGGAATTTGCTACTCGCAAGTAGGCTAAAACACGGATTTCAACGAGTTTTTCCAACTCAAGCAATCCAACCTCCACCCACAGGCATTCAAACAGTTTATGTCATATAAGCATTTAGCCTCATGGTAATTATGCTGTCATGTTAACATTCACACGCATGCGATGTGCTAAAGCATAAATACTTACATCGTACTCCGTGCCAAAACAATAAACCAGTTAGCAAACATGCATGTCCTAGTTCATGTTAAAATGGCTAATGCAACACATACAGAGATGCAGTTTAGAGTAGGCTCGGCTAACCCTAAAATGGCATATGAAATGCTACAATTATCACGTTTTCAGTTTGGAATTTGAAATACAATGCAGTTTGTATGATGTACCGAGCCTGGTGCATGTAAACAAATGCATGGATGCACGCATGCATTGCATAAGGTATGCTAAAATAAACGTGCCCTAATCTACCATCATAAGCAGGTAAATAAAAGGGAAGAAAGAAGTGGGGGTTGGAAGACATACACACCACTCACCCACACTTATTACAGATTTGCTCTCACACGGAGAGACCAAAAGAATATACAGTCCCAAAATAATACAGTCCAAATACATAATAAATTATTACAGAAAAAGTCTAACTTAAATTAAATTCAATGTAAAAAAGAAAGGGGCCTCAGCCCTGCCTCGGGATGCGCGAATGATGCATGCTCGATCCATCTTGCCCGGAAAACCCGTGTCATGCCACTGTTGCTTCTGTTTTTTACTGCCCTGTCTCTCCAAAAATTTCCAAAATCCCAGAATACCTTCCTTGCATGCTGCTGTACACCACCGACTGGAAGAAGTGCCCACCGGCCAGCTAAAATTTCCATCGGCCGTTTAGGAGGTTATCGGCCATCCATATAGTGCCGGTCGGCACTCTCTACTGCCGGTCGGCATAAAATTCCTGCAGAAGACAGTTTTGACAGCAACAGCAGGCAGACAGTGCATGATATGGGATTTTGAGCATATGTAAGCATGGCCAATGCTTCCTATCATGCATGGGACTCAAGGAAGCATGACCCTTGGTTCTTGGGCCATCAATTATGCATCTTGGTGCATGATAGCCTAAGGAACCAAGATTGCATTTCAATGGGAATGCATGCAACACACAAAATGGGAACTAAGACCCCATCATGTCAAGATCAAGGGCCTTAGTGACATGAGAAGTAAGATGTGTTTTGTCACTTGAAGCACAAACACCCCTCATTTCTCACACTTGGTTTGACACCCCAAACCAAGTAATGCAATGCATGTTATGCAAACATGGCTCAACAATACAACATGATGCAAAAATGCAAGGCATACCAAATGCTATGCAACATCATGTTAAGTCTATAATGGTAATCATGTGGGAGGTAAATGTGACACAACCATGGACACTTAAGGCAATAGTATTAGCGTGTGTCAAGACCATGTTGACCAATCATGCAACAAGCATTAAATAAATGTGCAATGGTGGACTTAACCACAATGGGGTAGACCTCAAATCCCCCCAAAACAGTGGCAAAATGTGCCCAAAATGATAGACCAATACTCATGCAAGCATGCAAACAAATGGGCCTAAAACCAAGGCATAAACAAGGGGGCTTTTCACTACCACCAACATGACCATTCATAGCATGTATTAGGCCACCAAAAATAGATCCTTAGCATGCAAAAATACACACACACATCTTGATATGGCAGCCCCAAAATACCCTAAACATACAAGCATGCATAAGGCATATTCCTAGGCATAAAGGAGCACATCCTTAAAGCATGAAATGGGTCACGTATGCAAACATACAAACATGATTTATGGACTGAAATATGATCCTAAATGATGCCAAATCATGAGGATGGTCCAAGCTAAGCATGTTAGAGGCTAATATGCTTAAGGTTTACAAGCCAAAACACTAAGCAACCACATCAAGCACACCAAACATGGCAAAATCAGTGGCTCACAGCCCTTAAACATGTCAAATCATGACCAAAGACTTCAATAAGCTAAGCCTAAACATGAAGATATGCAAGGCTAAACATATGACATATTTCTAGGGAAAATGGAGGATTACAAAGCAAGTATGGAAAGCATGCTAAGGACCATAAAACCACTTTTGGACAGAGATGAAATATGATCTAGAACACCCAAAAAAACTCTGAAATGGTGCCAAAAACAAGCAAGCATGCATGTTCCCTTTTAAGCCAAAGACAAAGGCAAAAGAAGGGCAAAGGGGAGAGGGGTGTCCCTCCCCTATACAAGACTTCAAACCACCTTATTTACCACTAAAAACCCACTGGTTTTCAGTGGTGAAAGGACCCAAAGCAACAAGGCAAATAAAGCTCAAAGTAAAGACACCAAATAGGCCAAAACAAGGCCTAAAAGGGTGAGTTTACACTCAAACCACAAAATGACCTTAATGAAAGTTCAAAAGAAAGAAAATCTAAGACTTTTTTTAGTTATACACAAAGCTCAAAACACAAAGCAAGATAGGTAAAAACTTGTTGCAAAAATGGGGAATCTAAAGTAAAGTGCTCACCCTTGAAGAACACTTGAAGAACAGGTGGTGCAGCCCTCCTCTATTGATCAAAACCAGTCCAAAAACTCAACAAATGACCCTCCAAGTCCCTCAATCTCGAACTAGGGTGTAATGGTGTGTGTATTGGTGCAAAAGTAAGGTAAAACCACACTTTTAGGCCTAAAAAACACACACACAAGAAGAGAGAGAGGGAAAATGTAGAGAGAGAGAGATATATATGACAGATATATAGATATAGAAGCTCTGGTTTTTGATCAAAAATGGCCAACCTCTCTCAAAGGGAGAGAGGTGGTGTTTATATAGGCCAAGACCAAGCCAAATGACTTAATGGCTAAGCAAAGGAAAAGAGGCAAAAGGTGCAAAGGGGTCTTGGCTTCTTAGAGAAGCTAAGACAGCTGGCCAAGCTTCTCCAAGAAGCTTGGCCAAAAGGATCAACCTTCTAGAAGGTTTAGGGGTGCAAAGGTGCAAAGTGGTCACTCCTGTGCACGGGGATGAGTGATGGTGCATTCCAGCTGGCACAGCTGGCATGCACCATGCCTCAGGGGTGCAAAGGGTGCACGCCGGCCAGCCAAAGAAATCATCGGCACAAAAAGGTGCCGGTCGGCAACATATAGTGCCGACCGGCCAAATATTTTAACAAAACAGTGCCGGCGATACACATATGCGGCCGGTGATGGTAGGGAAGGGCCGGTGGGGTGTGGGGATGGCCAACAAGCCATTCCCTGCCCTTCCAAGGCAAAACACAAGTGTTTGGTGCAAAACCAGACACAAAACAGTCGAGTTCGGAGATCCTGAGACAAGGCGCGTAGCTGAGAACTCCGGGAACTCCAAACGAACACAAACATGGATAATCACCGAGTGTTCAAACGGTGACGTCCAAGTCTTGAGGACGGTCAAAAATGGGGTGTCTACACCTCCTCATGAGTCAGGTCTAGGACTTGATCATCCTGAGGAGGAGATTTGGTCTCATTAGCACCCTTGGGCTTCCTTACTAAAGCATCATCATCATTTTTATCTTCACCCTCAGACTCAGACTCAGAATCTTCTTCAGCCTGACTTGGAGGTGGAGGAGGAGGAGGAAATGGAAGAGGAATAGCATCGGCGTTGCGGAAAGGCGAGTCAGCAGGGAGATCAAGTTTTTTTATCAGGGACATCCAACCAAGGGAGAATCCCCTGTTGTATGCCTGCCTGACTTGAAGCTTGTAGTCCTCAGTGACGTCGGCCACGCCCTGGGCATGAGCCTTTTCATCAGTTTCCTTGATTTCAGCTTCTTTAGTTGCCAAGGCTTGCTGAAGCTCCTTCTCGGCCTAGGCCGCTTTTTCTTCGGCTTCTTTTTTCTGTGCTTCAGCAACCTTTTTTATAGCTTCAGCAGCATCAGCTTTTTCTTCGGCCAAGTTTTGGGCTTTAGTAGCAGCCTCGGCTTGATCTTCCAACTTCTTCATTTTTACTTGAAGACCCTTGTTGATTTTTTGAAGGGCAGAATACTCCTTTTTCAAATTAGATAACTTCTCCCTGGTCTCAAAAGATTGCATAGAGAAGGAATGGGCATGCTGAACAGCCTGAAGGAGCATAAAAACAGAAGTTAGTGCAAAATTTACAAATATAAAAAGATGAAGAAAGACAGGTTACAAGGTGAAGACACTTACTTAAACGCAACGTTGAAGCATCAGAGCATAATTTTCATACTCACTGAACTCGGCATTCTTTTCTAGATCTCCTGGAGAAGTAAGGCTGTGCTGAGTGCAACGCCGACATTGATGTCGTCGGCGCTGTCGCTGGCAAGAACAGGCTTATTCTCCAGGGTAATCTCAGGTGTCCAGGGGACATTTGGTACCTTGGACTTTGAAGTCGTCGCAGAAGAAGACCTCGACTTCTTTGATTTTTGGGATTCTGATGGTTGAGTTTCAGCAGACCTTTTGACCGAGGTAGAAGCGGTCTTCTTGCTCTCGGCCAATTGAGAGATGGGCAGAGCATCTTCAGCCTCAGCCTCAATAGCCTTGGACTTCGGCTGGGCCTTCTTGGTTCTTTTTGGTTTTGGTGGTGGCATGGACTGAGTGGGGACAGTGTCAACGTCGGTTGGGAGGTCGGCTAAGAGATCTTGGGCGACAGGCTTTGGGCGAACCATTTCGGCAGTTTTGACAAGTCTGCACTGGTGTTTTCGTTCAGGTATTGGTACCAAGTATGGTGCCGAGGTGGAAGGCTGATTGATTGGGTCAGATGCGGACTCCTGATCTGTTCGGGATGAAGAAGCAGCTTGAGTTGTGACAGTAGGTGGAGAGAGGCTCTTTTTCTTCTTCCTTGGAACGTCGGGCAAAGTGGATTTGTACGTGGGGATGAAATTTAGTACCAATGGAGCCTTGCGCTTTTGGATCGGAAGGTCTAGGAGCTTCTTTAGGTCTTTGCCAAGAAAATAGGACTGGCAAAAGTCCTTTGGTGGCTTGCGAACGTCTGCAAAGAAGAACAGGACATCAGAAACAGATAAAATTTTTGAGGACTTAAAAAAAAACACACAACTAAGTAATTGGCAATGGGCTCTTACCCTTGCCCTCTTTAACTGTTCGAGGAAGAGGGTAAAGATGAACATCTTCGTCTGGGCCAAACTCCCAATTTCCAGAAGCAATGAGATAGTCATCTCCAGCCCCTTTGTTGGAGTCTCGGAGGTCGGCTACAATTTTGAATTCAGTGGACCTCGGCTTAAAGTAATACACGTAACCTTTTTCTTTCAGGTTCAGGGCGCACATAGTATAACAGTATTGGATGTCGGCGAGAGTGATTCTAACATTCTCCTGCCGAGCTAAGGCTATGATACCATTAAGCACTCTATAGGAGTTGATGGTGAGTTGCATAGGGTTCAAGGTATAGTAGTGAAGGACTTCACGAAAAAAGGGGATTTAGTGGGAGCCGAAGTCCACATTCAACGAAAGCAACAATGGGAAAAGGCATTGTATCATCCGAGGGCATAATAGAGTCATCCTCCCCAGCTAGTCTCAGGTGGACATCATCTGGGATGGAGAACTCTTGCCTAAAGAATTCGAGTTTGGTTGGGGTGTTTACCCTATGTCTCCACATGCCCATGGCGTCAATCTAAATATAAAGGGCTAGGTTTCAGAAGAGAGTTTAATTCAAAAGGGTTGCAAGAACCTCGGCTACAAATCTGGGTATTTACAGGTAAGGCTTGTTTCAGTTTTTTCCTAAAGAATTGAAGGTTCTATAAACAAATCCCAAACCTAAAACTATGAAGACGAAGATCAAGAGCACAGATCTGGAAAAAATACAAAAGGCAGAAAACAAAGGCGAAGTTTCAGATCCAAAGAACAAAAAATGGGCTATTAGAAACACGAAGATTACAAAGGGTTGAGGGCCAAGAATAGTGGTGAAACAGTGCAAAGTGTTCATGACATGTGCAAAATCATAAAATAAGACGCATTCAGGTGAATGATTCACAAATTAAATGCTTGAGCAGAACAGTAAAAGCAGGAAATTCCAGAAACGATCAAGAACTGGGAAAGAATGGCCAGTTGCTTACCAGATAGAGTGAGGCCGGAATGAAATTCGCCAAGGATAGACGACGGTTGAAACAGTAGCGAAAGCTTCGCAGGAATGGCAGAATGAAGACAGTTGCAGAGTTTGGAGCTTAGAGCAATGGCAGATTCGAAAGAGCTTTAGAGAGAGAAAAAGCAAGTAAACAAGTGAAAAGGTGAAGAGACAGAGGAGAGAGGCAAGAGTTTTTGTCAAAAATGTGAAACGGCGGCAAAATAAGGCATTTATTGCGCCTAGAGCAACGTATGCGTCAGACGGTGCAGACGGATGAAAGACGGCTTACAAGCGCGTCACAGGCACGGGCCAATGAAAATAAAACACGTAAGAGAAACGGTTGAGAAGTGATGCATGACAGCTCATGCGCGTAGAGGAGTACATTTGAATTCTTGTTCTTGAAAGAAGACATGTCGGCTTTAAGAGAATGACCTCGGCTGAAGAGTTCTGACGCCGACGTACTGGGAAGAAGAACAATATAGGTTCCATCACCTGAGAATGCCGAGGTAATAGAACCTAGGGGGCAGTTGTGGGGATATATTTTCTGAGTACCAACACGTGGCAAGGTGACGCCGACGTGTTAGCCGAGGTGCCACGTGTCCTGGTCGTGACGCCGAGATGATCTCGGACAGGCTGAGGTTATCTCCGAAGATATCGGAATCCGAGATAAGTGGACAAGGGACAAGAGTCCTAGAATGAGAGAAGACTTCAGTTTGTATGAAGATAAGACTCTTAGAGAGTTTATCCTAATCTTACTGGGAGTCCAAGATTAGCAATAATCCTGAATCTATAGAAGTTAGGCTTCTATTGGGACTAGGTTTATGTTGGATATAAAAGAGAGGCACCCCCATGGGTCTAAGGTATGTTTTTTGATACTCAAGCTTGTGAGTTGAATACTTGATTATCTTTGAGAGATATACTGACTTGATCGTCGGAGTCCCCCCGGGTGGAAGAACCACCGCCGGAGCCTTTTCTTTCTGTGCAGGACAGTAGGGTGCCATCTATTCTGCCTGTGTTCTACAGCTGAATCACTAAGGAGGGCAGTGTGATCAGAAATTCACCAACACAGAAGTTCTAATGTTTTTGATCATGTAAGAACTTGCAGAGTTAATCTTATGATTAGCAAATTGTTGTTGTTGTTGTTGTTTTTTGTTGCTAGACTCTTGTATTTGCAAGTGTTTTTGTCATAACTGAAGCGAAATGGATTTGAAAAATCGATTTCAATTTATGGGTATATGTTTTTTTATTTATTGTGAAAGCTATGTGAGAGAGTGATTTAGTGGTGGTCGGCGGTGGGCGTCGGTGAGAGAGGGAGGCATTGGGGAGAAAGAGTGTTATTTACCATTTTAGAGGAAAGAGAATTGAGAGAGAGCTTTGTTTACCGTTTGATCGGAAAGAGGAAAGAGTAATTATTAAGAGGTAATGTTAGGGATATCAAATTTTTTATCAAATAAATGATCAAATGACTCACATGAATGTAGGATCTACACTTTTGTGAACCCACACCCATGTGAGATATTTGGTCATTCATTTAGTAGAAAATTTAGGACCTATAGCATTTTCCATTATTAAGTGTGCAAATGCATATGGAAGGTCTTACAAATATATGTAAATTGCAATTTTTTTAATTTTTATAGATAAACTTACATATAAAAATTTGAGAAATCACAATTTTACGTATATTTGTGTGAAATTACGCGATTTTGTGAGATAATTTATGTATATTTGTAAGAACTTACGCAAGTACTTATGGTATGCACTTTGTACACCCAAACACTTTCCAAAAGAAAAAAAGAAAGGAGCGTAGGTTGTGTTTCAGGCAAATGGTGCCAACTCATTTGGGGGAGTCGGGGGCGTCTTTTTGTGTGGATCAAGCATTTTTGTATTTTTAAAATTTTCATATCCTATGCAATTATTTTTGTAGTCCTGCTAGGTAGCTCGAAATAGTCAAGGCTTGAGGTGCCAAAACGATGCCGTTTTGGCACTTGTTTTTTTTTTTTTTTCTCTCCTCTTTCCCCATTCTCTTCTTCTTCTTCTTGCTTTCCCATCTCTTTTTCCTTCATCTTTTTGCCCTGTTATTTTTTAATCCAAACTCATAATCAAATTTTTTTTTTTCCTTCCCCCTCTCTTCTTCCTTCCCCTTCTTTCTCTTGTTTTAATGTCTAATTGGGTGCTTAGAAAATTGTTGGGGGGAAAGTTTTGAATTTTTTTCATTTATTTACCTACAATGTTTACCAAACAAAATGTGAAATCAGTTAGCTTTTAAATGTTTGATCTTGCGTGTTGTTTGGTGTAAAATTCTCATCTGTCTAATCTTTTCTCTCTCTCTTTCTCTCTCTCTCTCTCTCTCTCTCTCTCTCTCTCTCTCTCTTTCTCTGTGTGTGTGTGTTGTTTTTTGTTTTGTCTCATAAAACTAGTCGGCCGGCCATAAAACCATTCGGCCGACCAAAAAAAAAAAAAAGGCCGACTCACCAAACAATACACCCAGTTATCTAGAAAGAAGAGAAATGAGGTGGGTCATCTTTCACCTCAAACTATCAAAACCAAAAACTCTCAAATTCATCAATGGATTCTTTCTCTCCCAAACCTCCCATGCTTCAGAAAGGTAAGGCCTTGGAATTGAAGATTCATCAAAAGTGCTACTACTACTAGTCTCTTTCACTTGTTCTTCACCATCATCTTTCTTGGCCAATCTTTGTAACCCATGAATAATCTCAACCAAACTTGAGTTCACATCTTCTTCTGAGAACACAAAACCCAAATCCATAAACCCTTTTAGCTCCTCAAACTTAAGGCTTGACAAGCATTTTGTCATACCCTTATTTGTTCTTCTCCTCATGCTTCTAATTTTCTTGGGTTACTTTTTGCTTTATTGTTGGCTCTTATTCTTTTATAGCTTCAAATCCTAAGAGGATGGTCTAGAGATTAGGTGTGGAGGAAATGATAGAATATGGAGAGAGAGAGAATCAGAACTGAAGCTTCCAGTGGTGCTCATCAATTGGTCACTTTAACAGAGGAAGTTTTAACAGAGACGAGAGCGATGAGAGAGATCTGGCATGAGACGGATTTGGGGACTTGATGGAAAATGGCAACAACCAATTAAAGTCTATAAAAGGCGTGGATCCAACAGTTCTAAGGCCCAAGCCTTAATCTGACATATGCTAGATGATGTGGGGCTTACTTGGGAGATTAACTAGACTTGGGATTTATTTAAAAGTGTCTTTTGAGTTTCTCAAGTCAAATGTCTTTAAATTTCTAGTTAAGGTCTTTGGATTATTTAGTTGGTCAAAGAGTTTTCTAGTGTCTTTTACATGATTAATGCATTAAAGAGTCCTAGGGAGTCTAAGTTAGTCATGTCATTTAATTTTGGAAGTTTTAGAGACAAGATGAAATTAGTATAAATTATATTGTAAGTCTTGTGGCAAATTATGGATTGAATGAATGAAAATTAAGCTTATGCTTCTATGATTGTGCAATGCAATCTTTCTTTAGTGTGATGCTAAAGAGCCCCATTGGTGTGATGCCTTAGATTTTCTAGGTGTGATATCTAGATCTATCTTTCTTTAACCCTTCCACTACTTTCTACAAATCACTGTTCACATGTACTGTTCATATCTGCTGTTCACAGCCCAAAAAACAGCCTTGTTATTTGTGTTTTTGCTCATACTTAGGCCTATTTTGAATTTGTCCTGCATCAGGACTGAGAGAGATAAGGGAACAGAGGTGAGTGAGAGTATTTTTTGTGTTTGAATGCTTTTTTGTTTCCAAGAATAGAGATAGAAAAGAGAGGAAAAGAAAGAAAAGGAAAGAAAACATATAAAAAAGAGAGAAAATTTTCAGGCCAATTGAGCCTCAGCTTATTCGAGCTACGTAGCATTTTTGTTATTTTTGATACCATGATTCATTTATAATTTTATTTTATTAGTTATAATTTTTAATTAGAGTCTTTCCATTTATTTACAATTTCCATAAAATACAAAGGTCTCAAAAACTCTGAGCTTTTTTGTGTACATTATCGTTTCAAAACCGCTGAAAATTTCATACGCAGTCATTGCACTTCACAGAACTTCAAATTGTTGTCAAGGTAACCATGTCTTTCAATCAGGTCTTCTCAATTTCTTTCAAATTTTCTACTCTGTTTGGTCCAGAAAATAGAATGTGAAAAATTGGGGAACGAATCCATCTATTAGGTCCTAATAATGTAACCTAAAAGTTGGTTGCCTATACTTTCTGAGCATCCAAACAGAGCCATTTTGGAGTGCTTTTTATGGTTTATGTTTGATTGATTAGGTTAAGAAATGCCGGACGTTGAGGGCCTCGTGAATGAATTCGTTGTAAAGCTTGAAAACCGGTGAGCAAATTTGTGGAATTATTGTCTAAAATTGAAGTTTTTGAACTTGAATTCTGATTTGATCGATTGGTTTTGTGTCACATTGTGGTTTAATTTTGTGGTGCCAGTAAGGTAGAGGGATCTCATGCCACTGCTCGATTAACGGCAGAGTTGCTTCGCTCCGTGATTTCGCAGCAGAGGGTTCCATCTACAAACCAGGCTGCCACACTCATTGAGGCAGTGAGGGTTGTAGGAGACAAATTAACTGCCGCAAACCCTGTTGGTATGCATTCCAATCAATTTCTGTAGATTTGACTATTTTATGCATACTTGCTTAATTATTGTGTTAGGGCTGTGGATGGGGAGAATCTTTAGTGGAAATTGTAATTATTTGTCTCTTTTATATCGAATACCCAAAAACAAACAAAAATAGAAAAAAAACAGGCTCAAAGAACCTCACCAAGACAAGAATTGAACAGAAACCACCTATTACAAACAATCAAGACTTCAGAATCTTTATAGAAATTCCCCATAGTATACAAAGATGCATATTCATTTGTGTATCTTCAACGTTTCTCTAAGAACACAACCTACTTGTAACATTGGTGACAATTCTACCCAAATGGCCCCAATTTTTTTAGGGGAAATATTAGTTCAGTGTATGTTTTGAAAAAAAAAAAAAAAATTTCAGGTCAGCTTAAACTTTACAAATATTAATAATTAAAGTCTTAAACTTTTCCACGAATATGTATTTATTTTGTGAAGGCACCACCACTGTATTGTAATTTTTCCTTATATTTTTATTTTTTATAACCTCTCTTTCTTTGCTTTTCTTTTTTCAATGAAATTCATAAAATTTACCCATTTGAATATTTTAGTGTGCTGAAAAATCCTTAATCCCTTTTGTATATTTCACATTCTCTCTCATGTCTTTCGTACTCTTATTTTTGTCGTTTTCATTCATTCTTTGTTTCTTTGTCTATACCAATTTTGATCAACAATCATGAAGCTGGTTTATGTTATATGGACTCTTAAAAATATATCGAATACCCGTGTCAAACACTTGACACTTAGACAAGAGTTTGGGATGTGTCCGATCCGATACTTTCCATCGAACACTTTTTATATATTTATATTTAACACTATCATTTATGTATATATTGTGTTATAATTGTTATACAATGGGTAAAATACCTCTTTGATATTGTATGTTACATATAATATCATTTTATCTCACATAATAGATTAAAAATATAAAATATGACCTTTTTTTGCCGAGTGCATGTACCCTTCAATTTGAAGTTTAATGAGTCTGACTTTTAAATACGCATCCACACCCAACATTCGTACTCGACTTTTAGTCGTTTTTCTTTTGCTTGTATTTTTGCATCGCCTTGATGCTTTTCTAATGAAGTTTGATTATTTATCAACATAATAATAATAATAATAATAATAATAATAATAATAATAATAATAATAATAATAATAATTACATGTTCAAATTAGTTTTGATGGAGTATTAGAGAACATAACTTGGACTAGAGTTTTGCAGCCAGTTGATATCAGTTCTTTTCTTTTTATTTAGGAGATAAGGTATACTCTGTTTTAGTACCTTTTTATGTGAAAATTTAGAACTTTATGTCCATTTTAAATGCATTTTGGAAACACAATAGTTTGTAGCATGTGGAGGGGAGACCCCTTTTTATATGAGAGTAGGGCCATGGAGGCTAGTTCACTCTTGTGGGTTGTGCTGAGTATGTGTGATACACCTTACGAGTTAGCAATGAGGAAGTATGATACACTCTCCAAGATATCATATCATATGACTTGGTCAATATGTGTCTTTGTGTAGAGGCCTCTCTCATGTTTGAGACTAGTCAAAGTGGAGCCACTCAGGCAAGGTGAGTAAGGCAACTTTGATGATCCCTTAGTTCAAGCCACCATTGCACAAGTCCCTAGTGATCCTGCACAAGGTCATGAGTTGCTCGACTATCTCTATAACTAAGGCACCGATTTCGAGGAGGTCCCGCTGAGAGGGTGAGGCTCTTAGTTGCATGTGTGAGATTGTGTTCTCCTTTTTCCTTATAGGATTAGGAATTAGTGTCCTATATCTATTAGACTTCTATATGTCAGTGATGTATTCATGTAGGATTAGGAATTAGTGATTCTCTATATAAATGATGTATTCTTTGTTCAATCAATTCAATCTAATGTACAGTTTCATTCAGAAAACTTACATAGTATCAGAGCCAACTCAGAGTCAGCAGATAGCAAATGGCTTTCTAGGGTTTGGTTCGTAGTTCTTCCCTTTGTTTCGTGACTGGTTCTCCATCGCGACTGGGTCTCTGTCGCCTTTGATCCGTGGTTCTGTGTGAGTCGTCTCTAGTGCATCTCTCTGCATCGCTGGATCGTGATTCTTCTCCTCTGATTCGTGATTCGCACTCTTTAGCGAGAGTCTGCTTTGGTTCGTTGTCTCTTTCTGTCTCGCTGGTTCTCCTTAGGGCTTCGACATCATCATCGAGCTCTCTGGTTATCTCTTTCTCTCTCGCTCTCTCTCTCGTATTGAGCTCTCTTGTTAACTCTCTCTCTCTCTCTCTCTCTCTCTCTCTAGTATTGTTATTGGTATCTAAGTATATGACCCAACTGTGTTAACTTTAGGATTATTACAATTTGACCCCTCTAATTAAATTTATTTTATACTTGGACACCATAAACTTCGCTTTATTACAATGTCGGATACTAAAATCCAAGCCATCAAATGCAAACTCACTGGTGGCAATTATGCCTATTGGGCCAGTGTTATGAAGAATTTTATTCTTGGTAAAAAAAAATAGGGCTATGTTTCTGGTTCTGTTCCTCGTACATCGGACCCGAAGGCGGAAGGGTATCTGACTTCCTGTGACACTTGGGATTGTGATGATGCCCAAGTTTTGACCTTATTTCATAATCCTGTTTTCTAAGTACAATATTGTCAAGGAGGTGTGGGATTATTTGCTAGGTATTTATCAGCAGTCCAACTTTGCCAAGCGGTATAAGTTGGAAACAGCTATTCAGAGTGCTTGTCAGCGAGATCAGACTATTCAGGACTTCTATATTGAGATGACAGGTCTCTGGGATCAATTGGCTCTTATGGAACCACCTAGTCTCAAGATACTGGATGCTTATCTTGAGTTTCGGGAGCAGGGTCGTTTAGTGTAGTTCTTAACGGCTCTCTCCCCTCAGTATCAGGCTATCCGAGGTGGCATCCTTCACTGATCTCCTCTTCCTTCTATGGATGCTATTGTTCGTGAGCTCCTCTCCAAGGAAACCCATCTTAAGATGGCCAGTTAAACTCTGCCTCTTTCTGTCTTCTTGGCTCCTGCCAAGCCTTCCTTGTTATCGACCCCACCTCCTCATCAGCTTTAGGCCACTGCGAAACCCAAGAAAGGACCATTAGGGCCAGATGAGTGTGCTTTCTGCCATCAAAGGGGTCATTGGAAGAACAACTGTCCCAAGAAGGGACGTCAGCCTGCTCCGTCTTCTCAGACATAGTTCTGCGGTCCTACCTCGGGTACTTTCCGACCTCCTGCCGCTTATACTACATCTACTCCGGCTCCCAATCCTGACTTGGCTCCCTTGAGTGCTCAGGTTGCACAACTTCAGCATATTCTGTCTACCTCTCAGTCATCTTCATCTGCCTCCACTCTTACCTTTTTTCATTCAGGTTTGCTTGGGTCCTCTTTAGGTATCCCTTCTTCTGTCTGGCTATTTGATTCTGGTGCCTCTCATCATATGACTCCTCATATTTCTTTACTTCAAAACTGTATTCCCCCACCCGTTCCTATTACTATTAATGCTGTTAATGGGTCTGGTATGTCTGTTTTATTTATTGGGTCTGTCTTACCCTCTGACATGTCTCCTGTTACTATTCCTTTTGTTCTTTATGTCCTTTAGTTCTCTGTCAGTTTATTATCTATCAGTCAACTTGATGCGTCTGGTTTTGATGTTATCTTTTCCTCTTCTGTTTGTTGTGTGCAGGATCGGGTGTCCAAGAAGCAGATTGGGACCGGCCGTAGAGTTGGAGATCTCTATGTGGTTGAAAGCTTGCATCTTTCCTTAACCATCTCTCCAGCTGCACTTTCCTCGTTTTAGTTAGATTCTCAGTCAAGTCAGTTTTACTTATGGCATTCTCGCCTCGGTCATTTGTCTGTTGATCGCCTACGGTCTTTAGCTTAGTCAGGGTTGTTTGGTGGCCAAAGGTTTTTCCCAGGAGTATGGTATTGATTATGAGGAGACATTTGTTCCTGTTGCCAAGATGACTACTGTCCGTACTTTGATATCTGTCGCTGCTGTTCGTTCTTGGCCTCTTTATCAGATGGATATTAAGAATGCTTTTCTTAATAGCCATCTCACTGAGGAGGTTTACATGCGTCCTCCCACTGGTCTTCACCATTCCTCTGGCCAGGTTTGTCGTCTTCGGCATGCTTTGTATGGTCTGAAGTAGTCTCTCCGTGCTTGGTATGATCGCTTTCAGACTGTTGTTACCGAGCTTGGGTTTCATCCTTCTGCTTCCGACTCTGCTTTATTTCTAAGACATACCTCGGCTGGTTTTGTTGCTCTCTTACTATATGTGGATGATATGATCATCACTGGCTCTGACTTTTTTGTTATCTTTGAGGTCAAGCAACATCTTTTCCGTACCTTCGAAATGAAAGATTTGGGACCATTGCGGTATTTTCTTGGTATTGAGGTGGCTTCTTCTCCCAAGGGTTACTTTCTGTCCCAGGCTAAGTATGCTAATGAGGTTATCCATCGTGCCAGACTTACTGACACTAAGCTTTTTGATACCCCATTGAGCTTAATGTAAAGCTCAACATTACTGATGGTGTTCCTCTAGACGATCCTACGTTATATCGCGAGTTTGTGGGTTGCTTAGTCTATCTGACAGTTACTCGCCCTGATCTTGCCTATGCTATCCATGTGATTAGTCAGTTTGTTTCTGCCCCTCGCTCTACACATTGGGCTGCTTTGCTTTAGATTCTTCGATATCTTCGCAATACTATCTTCCAGGGCTTACTATTCTCTTCTACTTCTTCCTTAGACTTGGTGTCTTATGCTAATGCTGATTGGGCTGGTGATGTTAATGATCGTAAATCTACTTCTGGTTTCTGTATGTTTTTTGGCGATTCCCTGATTTCTTGAAAAAGCAAGAAACAAACTGTTGTTGCCCGTTCTACTGCCGAAGCTGAGTATCGTGCTATGGCTCATGCTACTGTTGAAATTGTCTGGCTTCGTGGTCTCTTGTCTGACTTGGGTGTCCCTCAATCTTCCCCGACTTCTCTCTATTGTGACAACCGAAGTGTTATTCAAATTGCTCATAACACTGTCTTTCATGAACGGACAAAACATATTGAGATTGATTGTCACTTCGTCCGTCAGCATCTACAGTCTGGCTTTATCTCGCTTCCTTTTGTCTCTTCGGCTCTGCAACTTGCTAATTTCTTTACCAAGACTCACACCACTGCTCGGTTTCGATTTTTTCTTGACAAACTCTCAATGTTTTCTGCTAAAACACCTTGAGTTTGAGCGGGGTGTGAGAATGTGTTCTTCTTTTTCCTTATAGGATTAGGAATTAGTGTCCTATATCTATTAGACTTCTATATGTCAGTGATGTATTCATGTAGGATTAGGAATTAGTGATGCTCTATATAAATGATGTATTCTTTGTTCAATCAATTCAATCTAATATACAGTTTCATTCAGAAAACTTACAACATGAAGCGGGAGCAGGAGAATGTGACCACTTAGAGGAGTCGTAGATTAGGAGCGCTTACGGAGTCATAATGGAGTGATATTATTATATATGATTTAATTAGATTTCTTTTAAATAATTAAATGATTTATTTTATTTATTATATGTTAAAAAGTTAAGAAATAATAATTTGCAAAAATTATTATTATATATGATATTTTAAGAAAAAACAATTAAATATTTTATTGTATATGATATAAATTATAATTTATAATTTTTATTATATATATATATATATTATATGATAAATTATATTATATATGATAAATTATATTATATAAAGTAAATTATATTAAAATTGAGAGAGAGAGAGAGAGAGGGGGGCAGAGAGAGAAGAAGATCGAGAGAGACAGAGAGATCGAGAAGAAAAGAGAGAAAACGAGAGGTAGAGAGAGAGGAGAGATCGAGAAGAAAAGACGAAGATGTTCGAAGAGAGAAAAAGAACGAGAGACAGAGAGATCGAGAAGAAAAGAGAGAAAATAGAGGCAGAGAGAGAAGAAGATCGAGAGAGAGACAGAGAGATTGAGAAGAAAAGAGAGAGAAAACGAGAGGCAGAGAGAGAAGAAGATCGAGAGACAGAGAGATCGAGAGAGAGAAGATAGAGAGATCAAGATCGAGAGCTCGAGATCTTGATCGCTTCCTTCTTGCATCAAATTCACGTTTCTTACTCCTCAAACTCGCGATTCTTCTCCGATTATTCCTCAAAAGCGCAAAATCGCACTTCTTCCTTAGATTCGTGAGTATCATCCACGATTCCTGCTACGAAGACGAGGCTAGGCGCTTGGTGTCTAGTCAGTAGTCGTTGATCATTGGTAGTGAAGTGACCAAGTCGCAGAGTGAGGATAATGAGAAGAACATATGGTTGTGGAGTTGGGAGTGGTGTATAGCACTTGCGTGAGTGAAGGCTCAAGCCAATGTGAAGTGCTTGGGTGAGCACCTTTTGAGACAAAGCTTATGCCTTGAGGATTTGGGGTCCACTCCATAGTGGTCGTACGGCTAGTCTAAGGTATTTAGATACCTATAGGGAGTTGTTGATTACTAAGGTGTTATAATTAGTAGATGTAATATGGATGTTCTAGTTATGTTAATTGTTCAGTGGTTTATTTTAGGATGGCATGTGGACAAACCTCCAAATGGAGGTTTCTGTTATTAACGTTCTTGATACTCATGCTAAATATCGGGTCATTGTTCTCTTGAGTACTCATGGAGTCATGGTAGCTTCCTTTTTCATGTTTATTGGTCAATGCCAATATTTATTTTTTGGTTTATCTGGATGGTTTCTTGTTTACTGAATATAATTGTACCTAAGGAAGGATTCAGGACACTTTTCACTCCCTCTCTCTTTTTATGTATACACATGATTTAATGTGAAAGAAAATGTTTAAAAATATATTTGTATTGGTAAATATAAATTCAAAAACACTAACAACCAATGGCTTTGTTGGTTTGAGCATTAGTGAGGATAAGTCTGAAGTTGTGAGTTCAAGTATTTGCAAATATATATGTTAGTATATATATATAAGAAGTTCCTTCTAGGACTTGGACTCCTAACGTCATACTCATCTCCAAACCACTCAAATCAATTGAGCTATAGGTTGGTGTTTTCAAATACCCAGATATTACATAAGACTTGAACCCATAGACTTAGTCCCATCCTAACACCACTCTAGCCTATTAAGATACATATCATTGTATGTATCTATGCATATATGTATAAACATATAGGTTTCGAAAACTAAGATATTTCAGAATTATACAGATTTATTATATAATCCTGAGAAATGAGATTATTTGCGTGCACAGATGAGAGTCAGGTTCAATGCTCTCCAGTTATCACTGCTGACTGGAAGTAATACGAATATGCTTTCCTATAGATATTTATACATAAATGGCACACACATTTTGATGTTTTTTAGCCATGCATACATAATGTACACACTAGCAATAAACTCTGGCCAATGTGCAGGGTTTTAAAATTTAAAAACATAAACAAAAATTGGATCCCACATAGTTGTCCAGATTTAGTTTCCTATGTGGTATTTTTTTTAGGCCCCCTGATCTTGAGCAATACATGTGGCATCGAGATGGTAACTGTAGCACTGCTGTAATAGCCACAACCATGACTATTGTGAGTCTTAGTTGTTTTTCGCCCTCTATAATTAGCAAAATAATTGTTAGTTGCAACTAATATAGATCTTTTTAAGCTTATAGGTCAATTTCTGAAAAAAATAAAAATAAAAATAAAAAAAATAAAATAAAAAAATAAAAAAATTCTATCTAATTGTAAGTATTTATAATGACAAAGCCATATGGATGGAACTGCAGAGCTTGCTGTTGGGAATATTGTGAGGCGTGTTCTGCATATTATAAGGGAGGAGGAACTTTTGCTTTTGACAAAGGACGTTGGAGGTTTAAAGTTAATAGTTGGTAGTGATGATGAAGACACTGCTGAAGGAGATTATAACCATGTTGCATCTGCAGCTGCCGTTGCTGCTTCTAGAAACTCTCTGCTTCGACCTTCATTGCATACTCTTCTGGAGAACATTCAAAACTCAACATTAGCTTGCCAGAATTCTTCTGGGGGTGATTCTGAAGAAAAAAGCAAATGTATTGTTTGGTTCTTATCTTATTAAAAAATTTGAAATAAAAGGATCTATGGAACAATATTGAACGGTATTTAGTCTCTATTCATCTTTATTTAAATTTAAATTATTTTTTATTCTTTATAACAGCTGATAAAAATTCGAGCCGCCGAAAAGTAAAGCACAATGTCATCGAGGCAGTTAATATACTAATTGAAGATATTGATGCTTGCCATGAACTAATTGCTGAGCAAGCAGTGGAGCATATTCATCAGAAGTACTATTTTTCACCAAGGATAAGTTTATTTTCAGTCTTGAACTTGTTTTATGTGCTGCAATTTACGTTAAAAAAGGTTTTCCTTCTGCTAATGTTTACTTGGATAACTACTTAGAACATGTATATATGCATGCCATCTATGCATTTGGTCTGTGCTGACACACCTGTTGTTCCTAAGAATTTTATGTTGGCAATTGTATTAAATCAAGTTAACAAGACTGTTCATTGTGTTATCGTCCTCTATGATGTGCTTGGTTTTGATCAATCATGATTATTGTTGCAATTTGTGTGGAAGCTTTTAGTAATTTATTTGTCAGAAGATTAGGACTTGATGGCATCCAATTAGTTTTTGAATATTGCGCCTACATTTACAGAACCATGATACTGATTCTCTGACACTAACCTAGGTTAGGAGCAAGGCCTACAAACCCCTTCAAGTTTGGTGTTGTGGTTGTGGGCTGCCATGCGCTACCTCGTGACGTACATGCAGCACCTCTCTAGGTTCATATGACTCAATGGCTAGGTTTAGGGTTTGAAATTATCAATATTCCTAAGGAGTTATTAAGACATATAAATAATTGCTTCTTTTCACTTTAATGTTTGGCTTACATTTTATTTTCTCCAAAATTGTTTTAAAAATAGTCTCAGGAGTCTTGGCTATAGACATAAATCCCATGTGTGTACAAATGTGTCCAGTTTATGAAGTTTTGAAAAACGTGACATGTAGATATGTGTCCGACACTGTCGGCGTGTTCAAATGAGTTTGATACTTGTTGAACAAGGACATGGACATGACACCTCAATAGGTGTGCGTTGCTTCTATCTGAAAAATATATGAAATATTTATTGGACATGGAGATTTTTGCTTGATTCTGACGCCTTTATTTAAGCACTTCCTATTTGGATTTTCGTGAATGTTTTTAATTTTTATCTAAATCATGTACTCAGCAGTTAATAGAACTTTTATTTATTCACCCAAAAAAAATAGAACTTTTATTATGTACTTTTCTAATACATATATTTTTCTTGGCAGTTTCGCCTGTTTTAACTCTTGAACTGTTTTTTCAGTGAGGTAATATTAACCTTAGGTCATTCTAAGACCGTGTTGGAATTCCTATCTGCTGCAAAGGAGAAAAAACGATCATTTCGGGTTTTTGTTGCTGAGGGTGCTCCAAGGTTTGTACACAAGTCTGCCTACTTTTTACAATTTAAAGCAATAGAACAAGCAATTTTTTACATTGGATTGACATATTGTTTATTGCAATTTTTATCTTCTTGTTGCTATTGTCATTGATCAGGTACCAAGGGCATGTTCTTGCAAAAGAGTTGGTCAAAAAGGGTGTGCAGAGTACTGTAGTTACCGATTCTGCAGTGTTTGCCATGATTTCTCGAGTAAACATGGTAATTATGAAATTTGACTTCTTTTCACTACTATTACAGATAACGTGGATCACATTAAACTGTCATAACTTGAAACTTCTCATGAAGGTGATAGTTGGTGTTCATGCTGTGATGGCCAATGGTGGGGTCATAGCACCTGTTGGGATGAGGATGGTTGCACTTGCTGCTCGCAATTATGCTGTTCCGTTAGTTGTGGTTGCCGGAACCCACAAGGTATTCCATCAGAAAATAAAAATTATATAAATCCAGTATATGTATGGGTTATGCAACAAGACTTTTGAAACTTTAAAGTTTTCAACTTGGTCATAGCAGCTTAACCTAATTCTCATGAACTCTTCAAAGATGAGGGTAAGTTTGAAGATGATGCAGGGTATGCAAACAAGGAAATGCATAAATCTAAAATTTTGCATGGAGCACATTTAGGACACTAAAATAAAACCTGGTATATGTTAACCTAGAACGCAGTTTGTTTTGGTATGAGGAACGGGAATGGGAATGTGATACGCCACATGCTCTAAAATGTGATACGATAGGGGTAAACTTCTTAATTTGACATCTAGTATATTATAGTGTATTTTTCTGCAAATTAATTGTTTAGCATTATGACCCATTGTTCTTCCATTCTGTCAATCCAAAACTCCACTCCATCTAGATAGTGCATTATGTTTGTCTTTTTCCCTATTAAGGAGAACGTCTAATAAAAAAACAAGAAAATATTGTGGGATTGCTTTGGATCGACAAATTCACCGTTTGGGAACAAAAGTGTACCATGTTTCATGATGTGTGTTCCAAAATGTAAATTGCTAGGGTGTTAGCGTTTTTGGGTGACAGTTGAATTTTGTAATAAGGCAATAAAGTTGGATATAGAGAGATAATACAAATAGAAAAGAGAAAAGTAAGAATACAAAGGTTTAATGTGGTTTAGTCAACATTGGCCTACATCCACACACACAAAGCCCTAAAGGGTTACATCTTTCATTCACTCAACTTGATACTCTTGTTTACATGATACACCATATATATAGAGTGGGAGATACAATCAAATTCCTTCAGTTAAGGAATTGAAATAAATTAAAGATACAAAAAATCATAATAAGTATAAATCATGGGATTTTCATATATTCTAATATCTTTCATATCTTCTGATATCTTTGACAATATAATCTTATCTCCAATAAACATTGGAATTTCTAGTTTCATTCATTTTTTCTTTTCTTTTCTTGATCTGCCTTCATGTACTCCAGTAGATCACTTTCTTTCATTTTGCTTTACTTATCACAAGGGGAAAAAAAAAGTGACCAAAATCTACTCTGCTGGATATGTTCCAAGGACTTGCAGATGCAGGAAACTGCAATAAACACACTCCTAGTTTCCTGCAATAAACACACTCCTAGTAGAATTAGAAGTCATGCAGCCAACAAGTATCAAACTGTAGGAAAATTGATAGAGAAAGGGAGAGAGACTAAATATGTATATTTTGATCTCTATTAATTTGTTTACAAGAGTTCTCTTTTATAGAGAGAAATGGGGGATACAATGGATACCATAATGGTAATGGAACACTAACTATGGTGCACTAACTATAGTGGAGTAGGTGTAATGGTAATGTTACATTCAACAGCCCCCCTCAAACTCAAGGGGGTTAGGAACTAACCAACTTGAGTTTGGAGAGAGTAACAAAACAGGAAAAATAAGCTGACAAATAAAAGTAAATAGGAGACACTGTATGGTCGTGTCAGACCGTTGTAGAAGACAGTTTACTGGGTCATGTCGGACCGTTGTGGAAAACAGTTTACTGGGTCATGTCGGACCGTTGTAGAAAACAGTTTACGGGGTCATGTCGGACCGTTGTAGAAAACAGTTTACTGGGTCATGTCGGACCGTTGTAGAAAACAGTTTACTGGGTCATGTCGGACCGTTGTAGAAAACAGTTTACGGGGTCATGTCGGACCGTTGTAGAAAACAGTTTACTGGGTCATGTCGGACCGTTGTAGAAAACAGTTTACTGGGTCATGTCGGACCGTTGTAGAAAACAGTTTACGGGGTCATGTCGGACCGTTGTAGAAAACAGTTTACTGAGTCATGTCGGACCGTTGTAGAAGACACTATATGGCTGTGTCGAACCGTTGTAGCTGAGAACCGAAATCAATGTCGGAACAGTTTACCGAGTCTTGTCGGACCCACATAGGAGCTAACCGGAATCAATGTCGGGACAGTTTACTGAGTCTTGTCGGACCCATATAGGAGCTAACCGGAATCAATGTCGGGACAGTTTACAGAGTCTTGTCGGACCCATATAGAAGCTAACCGGAATCAAAGTCGGGACAGTTTACAGAGTCTTGTCGGACCCTTAAAAGGCGTGCCCAATCTTATCAAAAGACGTGCCATCAAAAAGCGTGCCATCAAAAGGCGTGCCATCAAAAGATGTGCCCGACAGCCATCAAAAGGCGAGCCATCAAAAGGCGTGCCCGACAGCCATCAAAAGTCGAGCCATCAAAAGGCGCGCCGATTTGTCGTCTGGCGTTGAGAGGCGCGTGATACGCGTGTCTGCCTTGCCTATTTAAACCAAGGCGAGGCTGCCGCTTATGCAGAACAAAACAGCTGCTGAAAAAACAAAACTCTGAAAACCTCTTCATTTTGTTGAGAGAGATACTCTGTAACATTTCTGCCCAGAAAATGGCTTCTTCTTCCCGTTCCGCTACCCAGAACATAGCCTCTTCTTCCCGGGGTCTTACTCTCTTTCCCGACCTCAATGAGTGCACAAGAGAGATAACCGGGGCAGTTGCCCTGGAACCGCAACAAAGTGCCCTTGGACCAAGCCCCCCTGGGTTTGCACCGTTGAACTATCCGATGGTGGCAGTTGAGCAGATAATGGCTGCTCAATCTGATATTGAGGCCAATTATTATACATTACGGTCATGTGTTGAGACCATGACTGCGGTCAACAACCCGTCGCACCGGCTTCAGAGTAGAACAAATGAGGTGCAGCAGGTTAAAGCTCAACTGGCTCTGCTCCAGCGCATGTATACGGATGCCCGAGTAGAGATATGTGTGCTCAAGGCAGAAAACAAGGAACTGAAGCGGAAATCCACCGTGATGCTCAGATTTGGAGGTCCGCCATATGTGACGGTGGAGGAGCAACGGGAAGTTAACGTGCTTGGCGGCGTGGGAAACACGGAGGCAGCACCGGCAAGGGACGCCCAAGACAAAGGCAAGAGGAAGAGAACAGCTGAAGAGGCGAAGAAGTGAGGCCGGTTTGTTTGTGGTGGTTATGGGTTTTTTTTTTTTTTTTTTTTTGGTGTAAAAATGTGATCGGGGTTGATCCCCGAGATGAATAAATGACAAGGTTGGAAAATGTTGTTGGTGGTGTTTTGTTTAAGAATAAAAATAAAATAATGGATAAAGAAAATAAAAAAATAAAAAGATGGGACTTTAATAAGAGAGAGACTGTGAATTTCCTCAAAATGAGGTCTCGTTGCGAGCTTCGTATCTTCGATCCACTGCTGAACTTTCTTGTGTGAGCCTAATATTTGATTGCGATCCTCCTCATCCAAAACCTCTAGTTGCATAATTTCACAAACCAAGCTGAGATCTGGCTGCCTTTGACGGAAATGGCGAATGGATGGGGCTCTAGAGAAAAGGCTAGGTTAGCCCTTAAAAGGATGCAGCCTGCCCCTAAACAGGATGAGAACGCTATGGCTCCTAGTACATCAGTTGAAAGTGATGAAGAAATTGATGATGTTAAGCCTCTTGCAGTTTCTAGTGGTTCTCTGTCTGGACTACTCCTGGAGGGAAGGCAGAGGGCTTCTCCAAAAATTGACAAGGATGATATCAATATTCCAACTAAAGCTCAGGTTGATTTGGAATTGGCTAGGATGAGGAGTATGGATCCACAAGAGGCTGCTGTTGCTGCTGCCCAAGCAGTTGCAGAAGCAGAAGCTGCTATAGCAGAAGCTGAAGAGGCAGCACGGGAGGCAGAAGCAGCATTGAAGCACAGAGTAGACTGAACACAGAGTATACTTAACCCAGCATAGCTCAATCTCTCTCACCATTTCACGGTTCCCACTGCAGAAATACTGCCATAATCCAGAGAAGCAAAGAACCATGAACCACTGCTAGTCAGCAAAACCAACAATGACCACCATTTGCATGGTTGAGATCTATGCCTGCAATGACTGGTACTGTTGTTGAACCATCTTGAGGGTTTGCACAGAAGACTCCTTTGTAAGAACACACATTTGAGCCAACCCTTGTGGACAAAATCCCCAATGGGTCATCTGTGATTGCTGATTTCCATGCTTGGAGAGCAGTGTAAGCATTGCTGGTGCTTGAAATTGAGGACCCAGGTGGAGTAATGACTGCTGAGAGGTTTTGGGCAGTGATGGGAAGGTATGTGTAGAAAATAAGTGGAATAGGTTAAGGTCCGGCGGGCGGCCAAGGAAAGAATGCCGCCCGCCAGAAGGCAAAGAACACTAAGAGCTTAACCTATTGCTCTGATACCATGTAGGAAAATTGATAGAGAAAGGGAGAGAGACTAAATATGTATATTTTGATCTCTATTAATTTGTTTACAAGAGTTCTCTTTTATAGAGAGAAATGGAGGATACAATGGATACCATAGTGGTAATGGAACACTAACTATGGTGCACTAACTATAGTGGAGTAGGTGTAATGGTAATGTTACATTCAACATATCTTTGTGATAATAATTTAATAAATATGGTTTTCAGGATCTCTTAGAATCTTTTGATGCTGTGGCATGACACCTAATGCAGATTAAGCTTAGAAGGTGATTCCTAAAGAATTGTAGGTGGGTTCCTAGTTTCTTCCCTTTTCTTGCTAGCTTCTTCTATTTCACATGGAGAGCAAAGTTGCTGTCCACCGGGAACTGTTCAAAGCATAGCCCTTATTTCCATCACCAAAAGGTCCAAAAGCCTCATCTAATTAGCCTAATCATCTCTACCATTGACGTTTAATTTAGCACTGCAAACCAAGAATACATCCTCTCTAGAATTTATCACAACTAATTCTCTGCAATTCCTGCAACCCAACCTGCGAAATCAAATCAATACTAAATCCTTTTCATCTAGAAACCCTAGGACTTTTTCCTCTGTTTCAAATTTTCATCCCACAAGCTTTCACAATCTTATTTTGGGGAGAAAAAAGTGCTACACACTTCTTACAAGAACTCTTATGAAGACCTGTGCAGATTTGTTTCCCTATGTTTGAGGAGCTTATTGTGGTGAAGCCTAAAGATACTCAGCTATTGTTAGGCTTTACATCCCTTGCTTTTTTTTACTATGAGAAAATGACTATGAGAGAGAATATGCAGTCTTCAACTGTGAAAATTCATGGTTCTGTGGGCTTAGTATATTCTGCGCTATTTCTTTCTTTGCATAATTTAGTCATGAATTTGATATTTTACCTATCTGACACTTTCCTTATATTTTTCAATTGCCTTGTTTATGCGAAAGTTGTGTCCCTTGTACCCACACAATCCAGAGGTCTTGCTGAATGACATGAGATGCCCATCTGAACTGGTCGATTTTGGCGAATTCTCCAATTGCATGGATTTTGGAATTGACAGTGGTGCTCCTCTTCTTCACATCGTCAATCCCGCATTCGATTATGTTCCTCCAGAGCTCATCAGTCTTTTCATCACTGACATGTAAGGCCATCTTCTGTGCGCATTTTATTTATTTAAATAAATTTCTTTGTACAAGTAGCACTAGTTATTTCCAATCTCATGTCTTTTGAACAAATACAATATATTTTAATCAACAATTCGTGGTTTAAGCAAAATATGATACTTTCACAACTTGACCCATTTAAGAAACCATTTCTTTTCAATGGAACCTGTGAGACATATTTGCTTCTTTTACAACTTATTCAACTTGGGAACCACAACCTCCGTGGTCAGCAATCAGAACCGTCTCGTCAATGATACTGCATTGGAATTCCTTGCGACTCGGGGGAGTGGTATAGGACTATAATGTGCTTCTACACAATTCAAAAGAATTTTTTTGTAAAAAAGGGAAAACATTCATAGTTTATTGTTTATCCTACTAATTTGGTTGGTATTCTCTATATACCTATGATGTTTTTGACAGTTTAGCAATTATTTGATAATATTTTGAACATTAGATGCAACAATATTGTGATCATTGTCTACTTTATTCACAGAGGCGGACATAACCCATCATATATTCATCGGCTCATTGCTGATTACTACTCTGCTGATGATTTGGTGTTATAACGGGAGTCCATGAATTAAAGGTGAATTTCTTACTCATATGCTGACTTTTATTGGACAAGTTTATGCTTTTGATTTCATTTTTAGATTAGGAATCAAAGTGAATTTTTGTTAATTACTTTTTATCTGTTCCTTAAACATTGTAATTAACTAGAAATTGAGTCTTTTTGTGCATGGAATGAAAGAAATACTATTGACGAAACAATTTTTAGTAAATATTGTGGGGGATTTATCATGTTTGTATTTATACATATAAATAAATTTTATTTTACAGGTCAGTTTAGATAAAATTATAAATTGTTCTATAATTACTAGCAAGTATTAACTAACTATCCAACTTGGCGACAATAACTTCGGGTTGTGAATGAGAGGGATGACTCATTTCCATACCCACTATCTTCATATTTTTTCATACTTTATTTTGTCGGTCCTACAATAATGATTCAAACTGTTTATCTCGTAACTCGTAATGAAGACCGTTTGCACAAAAAATTATCTTCTTCGGATATCAATGAGTAGATGAACAAATTACATTTTATAAGATGTACGGTTTAAGTTTAAATTCATAATTGTCCATTCTAAAAAAATAAAATGTAATTTATTTGCGCAACTCATTTTTATTGTTGGGCTTACTAGATGAACGGTTTTGATCATTATTGTGGACTTGAATGTGACTAATGAAATAAAGTATGGAGAATAGTGATATGGAGGAGAGCCATCATGGATACAACTTGAGAGCACCCAATTGGAATTCAATCTATAATTTTTTTCTTCTTTGAGCATGGTTAGTATAATTTTATTTGGGTCTGGATTCAAATATTTCACCCCAAACTAAATTTGATCTGAACTTAGATACAATTCTCACAACTTAAATACCTTGAATTCTATTATTAATAATATATCTACAATGGTGGACATCTCTCTAATTATTGAAAGTGAATTTGTTTGATATATATATATATATATATATTGTATTAAATCCAGGGAAGTCAAAATCTTTGAGATAAACTTAGGCTCAGACTTGAGCTAAGTTTGGACAAATCTCTTCACACTTGGGGGTTTGTATGTTAGTTGTTTCTTAATATAAATGTTTTTCATATTCTCAAAAAGGCCGAGTTTTATTTAATAGATCCTGACTAAACTTGACTAAGTTGTAGTTCTACTTGCATTAGAACTCCTTTAGACTTTGGATAAGCTTTTTCTTTAATACAAAACTTATTTATTTTTTAGTTTTTTAAATTGCAACTTTTTTTTTTCTTTTTTCTTTTTTTGGAGTTAAAGAGCCAAAAATTCCACACTAAAAGCCCATGATAAAGAATACTTGAATTGTAATTGGAAAAATGCCCCAATAGAGTGAAAACATTTGCAAAAGGAGTGCCTTAGAGCATCCTTAGCAAATTTCCTAAAATTTTATCCTAAAATATTATTAAAAAATTCATTTCTTATTTTGAAAATTACTTTTTCAACTACTTTCTCCAACAAACTCCCTGAGCATTCTCTATTCTATTAAAATATTATTTTTAATTATTTTATATCTTATATTTTTGGGATGGAGGTGCTTGAGATCAATGATGATGGTTGAATAAAGAGTAATTTTTTAGTATTTAGGGGTGAACAGTGGCTCCCTACATTTAGGGCTCAACTTATAATTTGGACTGATTTAAGGGAATTGATAGGGTTGGTTTTATGAGAACACACACACAACCCAACCCCCCCCCCCCCCCCAAATAGCTAAAAAAAAATGAAGAAAATGGATCCAATGGGGATGCTCTTAGAGCATCTTTATAGATTCCTTAAAATTTTATCCTAAAATTTTATTAAAAAAATTATTCCGTATTTTATGAATTATTTTTTCATCTACTTTCTTCAATAAACTTCCTATTCTTTCTCTATTTTATTAAATATTATTTTTAATTATTTTATATTTTATATTTTTGGGGTGGAGGTGCTCGAGATCAATGATGATGAAGGAGTGTAAATTTAGCCTGGTCTGACTCATATTGCGCTTCACAGGCTCCAGCCAAAATTCAGACCGGGCTTGGCTGGCTCACGGGCCAAAAAAATAGGCTCACGCCCTAGCCCAAGCCCAAAGGTGTTCGGGCCTTGAGTGGGTCGGCAGGCCGGGCCTTTTTTTTTTTTGTAAATTTTTTCTACTAAAATTTTATTATTGTCCATTAAAAAAAACATTGGGCCTCGGGCTGGGCCACAGGCTGTGCCTACGGGCTGGTTTGGCCTTTAAAATGATGGCTCGGGCTAAGGGCCCTGAGCTGGGCTCAGGCACGGGCCCAAATAAGCCTAAACGGGCCCGGCTCACCCTGAGTCGGGATCGGCTTCGGACCGTCCATGGGTTATTTTTACACTCCTGGATGATGGTTGAATAAAGAGAAATTTTTTTTTTAAAAATTTTTTAGGGGCGAACAGTAACTCACTCCATTTAGGACGCAATTGTAGCTCAACTTATAATAGGAGCTGGTTTAAGGGAATTGATGGATTGATTTTATGAGAAATTTTTTTCTAAAATAGCTAAAAAAATGAAGGTAAGGAATCCAATGCGATGCTCTTAGGCTTTTCGGGGCTTTAGCTAGATTTGCCCCATTCTACATTTGAAATGAAACTCTTATTTGAGGAATAAAAATGTAGACTAGGGCTTAGCCTTAGCCCATCCTAGTCGGGCTTCCCAAAAAAATCAAGTTGAACAACTGGGTTTGGGCCCATACCAATCCAAGTCTTAAGGCCAGTTTGTAGCCCTAGCCCCAGCTTTACACTGGTCAGAGATACTCTAGTGTGGTTCTCTTTGAACCACACAAAAAAAATAAAAAAATAAAAATCCTCTTGTGCCCTGCACTAAATTATATTACAAAAAATTATAAATATATATATATATACATGTTAGCATAATGAGGTCAAGAAGTATGTGCTCACTTACTGATATATTACTATTTACACTAGAAGTGGACTCCATTATATTAATATGTACATTTTAAATATTTTTTATAATTTAATTTTATGCATTTCAAGTAACATTGATTCTATCTATAGAATCTAACTAGTCTCGTTAGTAGTAATGCTTTAGGATATGAGATTGAACCCTACCTTCATTTGAAGATAGGGAGGTGGGAGACCACGTTGGGTCATTTTGTCTAGTTCATTCTTTTTTGGGTGATCTCATTGATTGAAAGCATCATGTGTTGATCTTGTGCACGTTATGATGTTATGAAATTAAATAATTTTAATTAAGACTGTAAATGAATCGAGTCGAGTTGAGTCGAGTTTTGCTAAGTTCAAGTTTGGTTCGTTTACTTATTGAGCTTGTTTATTGAGTTCGAACTCAGCTCGATAAAAAACTGGGTTCGAACTTGGTTCGGCTCGACTCGTTAATATTAATGAAACTCGAGCTCGGCTCGGCTCGATAATTTTTTTTTAATATTATTTATATTATTTAATATATAAATAATGTATTTATACTATTATTTATATATATTTATATATTATTTAATATATAAATAATATATTTATTGTATAACTTAAATAAAAATAAACGAGCCGAGTTTCTACGAGTTCGAGCTTGTTCATGAACAGTTCGGTTTGTTTGCAATCCTAATTTTGACATACAATTTTACTTGTTTTTTTTTTATGCAATATGGGTCCTAATCTAGGGGATGAGAGAGTATTGTCTATGACAAGATTTAAACCCTTAACTTTCTAATAAGATGGAAAGAAAATGATATAAAATTTTATTTTTTAGACTTATGGATGTGTAATAGAAATGATTTGTTGATGATTAGAAGAAAGAGAGAGAGAGAGAGAGAGAGAGAGGTTGTCACATTATTGAGTTTAAAAAGTAAGTTTAATTTTTGAATTAGAATAATACACTCTGAGATAAAAATGTTCTAATAACTAAACTAGTTTGAGATGATTACAGTTTTAGTTGCTTTGCGTCTTTAAATTGTCAAGTTTTGTTTTGTTAGTTAATGTGCTATAGTATTACACAAAAGAAACATGATGGTCAATGTTTTGTTTGTTTTGTTTTGTTAGTTAATGTTGCGTCTTTAAATACAATTCACCTATATATTTATAAATATAAACATTGTCATTGACTTTACACAAAAGAAACAAACCCTAGATAACCATGATGGTGAACATGATGTAATTTTCTTGTAAAAGTTTGTACATAGTGGTCTTTTCCAACATTGCGGTTTTGATCATCCCTTTGCTTTGTCATTTTCTTATTTTATCACCAGACAAATAAACATGGCTTAAAATATCACAATTGTTTTGAAAATCGGATTGGACTAGTCAAATTTAATCGGTCCAAATTTTGATCTAGATCAATCCTCAAATTCGGATTAGTTTGAAAACCGGCCTTTCTAAGTTAAATCGCCAAATCCACAGTTAAACCGATTTGCTATGTATGGTTCAATATTGATAAAATTGATGTTACAAGGAGTTGAACTCAATATTTCAAGCTCCAAAGAGCATGAATTTCTATTATGTCACCATAGTTCTTTATTATTATATACGAGATATATAATTCAAAGTAATTTTTTTCAAACACATGTATAATTAATATTTTTAAAACAATATTAATATAAAAATATATATAAACATAAAATTTGATAAATATATGTATCTTAAATAATAAAAAATATTTTAAATGAATGTATTTTATTTATTTTTAAATTATAAAATAATTATGATGTCACGGTTTGATTTCGGTTCAACCCAACGGTTGAATCAATGACCCGTCTACCAGATCTCTTTTTCGATTCGCTCACTGGTTCAATTTTTAAAATAATGTTTGTCTTAATTATCCATTAATCTCTCATTTGCATATATTATTTGACTACATGAATGGCTATCAATCATCTACCCAAGCAAAATTGAAGGCGTGGCGATATATTATTGATTAGTTTGGGACGTGCTTAGAAATTGCCTGACTTTGCTTGTGCATTAATTATGTTTGGCTAATAGAATTGTCTTGATATAAGTGTCATTTCGGTGATTGCGAGTAGATTGTGATAAAAAAAACAAAGATGAGATAATGTCAAAAAGTAAGGCCATGTTTGACAATATCTAAATAAGCAGTGTTTTTAAACCAAAAAAAAAAAATAATAATAATAATAATAATGATAATAATAATAAATTATAAGCTTGTTTAGCTTAGTCAGCCTCCGTTTAGGAAGTGGGTTGGTTTTTTGACTTTTTTGGCTATTTTAGCTTGGGCTAAAAAGCTTGGTTTGGGAATGACTTTTTGACTTTTTTTGTGACAGAAGAGTGTAATGATTATGAATTGAATGTGATATTTTATTTTTTGTTGCTAAAATAATTTATTTTATCTTTTGTTGCTAAAATAGCCAAAAAAACTTTAAATAGCTCTTCCCAAACGGAAACAAGTAACTGCTATAGAATTTTTTTGTTTTTTTTAGGATGTCAACAAAATTGTTAAAAGATGATTTTACTTATCATATTTTGTGAAATTTTATTGTGACTTTTTAGTTATGTTAGCAAAGATTTTATAACACTATAAGATACCATAGTAATTTCTTACTAAAAAAAAATACCGTGTTTGGTGTGGAGTTGTAATTATGACTCTGCACCCATATTTGAGTATGATATTTGATTACTAACTTTTAAAAATTAATTTCACACCACTTTTAAAAATTCATTTTAGACGAGATTTGAATTTTGAAATTTAACCTATTTGATCGTCCTTCTGGACGTTCGACCAGTTGATCGTAACAATGCAATTTTTTTTGGCAATTGGCACATGTTATTTTTTATATATTAAATAAAAAATATATTTCAAAATTTTTAAAATTTTTTGTGAGTTTTGAATAAAACTTTGGATTGTGTGTTTGGTTTATGAGTTGTAAATTTTTTAATTAAATATCATATGTCACATCAATTATTCCAAGTTCAATTCAAAACTCATAACCAGACAAATTTTCCACACTCAAATTATAATTTCAAAATTCACAAATTCGAAATGCAACTCTATTCTTGAATCATAATTCTAAAACTCGACCAAACGCAACCTAAATGTTTAAAAACACTCATAAAACTTTCTTCAATAGAAAAAGTATTTTCTAACAATTATTTAATATATCAATTTTAAACGTTTTGAAAAATAATAATAATAATTATCAAACTCAACTTAGATTGAAATGTGTCTAGAAACTACTTGAGCATGTCTATAGATTACTCATAGGGGGATTACTTGAAATGTGTCTAGAAACTACTTGAAATGTGTCTGGACCTTGCTACATTTTCTTAAAAACACTCCCTCTAATTCTCCTAATTTTCATATTAAGTAAAAAAAAAAAAAAAAAAAGGAAACAGTTACCTAAAATGGAAATTAGGAAGATTAGGGGGACAGTTTTTAGGACTTCAAATCATTTTTCTTACTCATATTGGCCAATTAGAAGTGAACATGGCTCAGTTTGATTAAGGTTTAAAGTAAATACGATTTCATAAAATTAAGAATCAAATTAGTTATGAAAATTTTGAAATCAAATCAAATCGAATAAAAAAAATAATTTTGGTTCGACTTAGAACCACAGTTATTATAAAACCTGGCATCATTCAAACATTAAAGCCAAGTTTGGCAAGTTAGAAAAAAGTCAAAAAGTTACTCAAAAAGTTAAAAAGTTATCACTATTCACCAAAAGTAAAAAATTACGGCTGCACAACTCCTAATCTTAATTTTCCCCTATATATTAATTTATTCAATTTTTTAATACACATTTTTTCATAAAAAGTCAGAAAGTTAATCTAAACATCTATATTTTTTTCCTTAATTTTTTAATCCAAAAAGACAAAAAGTTCACTTATTTAGGACATCCCAAGTCATCATTTTATAAATAAAAGTTACTTAAATGATTGTAAGGCCTTGTTTGGAAATATGTTATTTTAGTAATTTTTTAACTTTTTATGAAAAAATATGTAAAAAAGTAGAGAGAGTGATGTGACAACTTATAGTGACTTTTTAATACACTTATAAGAGTAACGGTTAATGTAGGAAATTAATGTATTGATATTATTGATTGATTCAATATATATTTTTGTGTATTTACAATAGAGAGAGAATGAACTCTCTTTTATAGAGAGAATGGGTACAATGGAGTAATCAAATCAAATTAATGGAGCATTAACCTAAATGGAGCACTTGCTTGTGGAGTTGGTGGAGTTTGTGGTAGGTGGAGTTGGTGGAGTTTGTGGAGTTTTTACATTTACATTCAACAGCCCCCCTCAAACTCAAGGGGGTTAGGAACTAACCAACTTGAATTTGGAGAGAGTAACAAAATAGGAAAATAAACTGAAAAATAAAATAAAAGTGGATAGGAGACACTGTATGGTCGTGTCAGACCGTTGTAGAAGACCGTATGGTTATGGCAAACCGATGTAGAAGACAGTTTATGGGGTCATGTCGGACCGTTGTAGAAGATAGTTTATGGGGTCATATCGGACCGATGTAGAAAACAGTTTACGGGGTCATGTCGGACCGTTGTAGAAAACAGTTTACGGGGTCATGTCGGACCGTTGTAGAAGACACTATATGGCTGTGTCGAACCGTTGTAGCTGAGAACCGAAATCAATGTCAGAACAGTTTATCGAGTCTTGTCGGACCTATATAGGAGCTAACCGGAATCAATGTCGGGACAGTTTACCGAGTCTTGTCGGACCCTTAAAGGAGCTAACCGAAATCAATGTCGGGACAATTTACAGAGTCTTATCGGACCCATGTAGGAGCTAACCGGAATCAAAGTCGGGACAGTTTACAGAGTCTTGTCGGACCCATATAGGAGCTAACCGGAATCAATGTCGGGACAGTTTACAGAGTCTTGTCGGACCTATATAGAAGCTAACCGGAATCAAAGTCGGGACAGTTTACAGAGTCGTGTCGGACCCAGATAAGAGCTAACCGGAATCAAAGTCGGGACAGTTTACAGAGTCTTGTCGGACCCACAAAAGTCGCACCCTCAAAAGGCGTGCCCAATCTTATCAAAAGGCGTGCCATCAAAAAACGTGCCATAAAAAGATGTGCCCGACAGCCATCAAAAGGCGAGCTATCAAAAGGCGCGCCATCAAAAGATGTGTCCGACAGCCATCAAAAGGCGAGCCATCAAAAAGCGCGCCAATTTGTCGTCTGGCGTTGGGAGGCGCGTGATACGCGTGTCTGCCTTGCCTATTTAAACCAAGGCGAGGCAGCCGCTGATGCAGAACAAACCAGCTGAAAACTCTTCGTTCTCTCTGTAACACTTCTGAGAGAGATACTCTGTAAGACGCTGTTGCTCTGAAAATGGCTTCTTCTTCCCGCCCTGTTACCCAGAACATAGCCTCTTCGTCTCGTGGTCTTACTCTCTTTCCCGACCTCAACGAGGCCACAACTCAGAATATAGCCCTTGAACCTCAACCAAGCCCCCATGGTTTTGCGCCTTTGAATTTTCCGATGCTGTCTGTGGAGCAAAGAATGGCTGCACAATCGGATATTGAGGCGAATTATTACACATTGAAGTCATGTGTTGAGACAATGACGGCGGTCAACAACCTGTCGCACCGGCTTCAGAGTAGAACAAATGAGGTGCAGCAGGTAAAAGCCCAACTGGCTCTGCTCCAGAGCATGTATACGGATGCCCGAGCAGAGATATGTATGCTGAAGGCAGAAAATAAGGAACTGAAGCGGAAGACCACCGTGATGCTCAGATTTGGAGGTCCGCCATATGTGACGGTTGAGGAGCAACGGGAAGTGAACGTGCTCGGCGGCGTAGGAAACACGGAGGCAGCACCGGCAAGGGATGCCCAAGACAAAGGCAAAAAGAAGAGAACAGCTGAAGAGGTGAAAAAGTAAGGCTGGTTTTTGTTGTGTGGTTGATTTGTTTTTTGTGAGGTTTTTTTTTTTTTGGTGTAAAAATGTGATCGGGGTTGATCCCCGAGATGAATAAAATAAGCTAAGGTTTGGTGTGCAAATTGATATGGTATGAATGAGATTTGAAAAAAAGAGTAAAAATAATGTGAAATAAAATGTGATATGGGAGGATAAGAAAAAGAAATAAATAAAGAAAAAAATGAAAGGTGAGCCCACGTGGGTGGGTAGTAACCAGCACATGAATGAGATATGTACAAAGATCCAGGCTCTGGAAGAAGGGCACAATCAATCTGTCAACATACCTCCGCACTTACCACATTGGTGAGTATGTCGAAGGTGAAGATAGTGGAGCCAAAGAAAGACGTGAAAACTATTGAAGAAATTGGCAGCAGTGATGATGACTTTGAAACAGATTCTTCTGAGTATGCCTCTGAATCAGATGAGGATGAAGATAGCGATTCTGAGAATGAAGGTAAGACTGAGGATGATGACGAGGACAAGGAGACTCCAAAGAAGGTTGAACCAATCAAGAAGAGACCTGCAGAATCTGCTACTGAAACACCTGGTCCCCTCAAAGAAGGCTGGAAAAACTCCTGCTAATCAGCCAAACCAGCAGACCCCAAAATCAGCTGGATCACATCCTTGCAAGTCTTAGCTTGCAGGCTCCTACTGAATCCCACAAGACAGACAACATCTCCACGACGCAGCTGAGGTTCAGGTAGAAGTTCCGCAGCACGAACTGCCGAGGCACCATCAGCTCCCAGAGCAGAAGGGTCATATGCAACAAGAGCATAATTATGGACAGGATGGAGGAAAATCACCTCCCCAGGGATTTCAATTGGAAAGGCAGCAAAAGAGAGCATCACATCAGACACAGATATCGCAACTGTGTTTTTGTCAACAGCAACCAATCCCATGTTATGAGAATGATATATAATAACACCAGTTCCTAAAAAATGTTGCGAGCGCACACCATCAACCATGCATGATGGTGGTACATGAACCTCAAACATCACAAGAGTAGGTTCTATAACACGCTCAGCTACTGAAGCATTAGCTGCTGTGACTGATGCATCTTGATAATCTTCCAGGAAAGCATTTTCTGAGTTTGTCGAGTCCTCCAACTTTTCTTCTCTAGGCTCATGTAAGGAACAATTTGTGGCAGCGGTATGTGTAGAGGTCCGGCGGGCAGTCAAGGCAAGGTTGCCGCCCGCCGGAAGGCGAAAAACACTAAGAGCTTAACCTATAGCTCTGATACCATGTAGGAAATTAATGTATTGATATTATTGATTGATTCAATATATATTTTTGTGTATTTACAATAGAGAGAATGAACTCTCTTTTATAGAGAGAATGGGTACAATGGAGTAATCAAATCAAATTAATGGAGTATTAACCTAAATGGAGTACTTGCTTGTAGAGTTGGTGGAGTTTGTGGTAGGTGAAGTTGGTGGAGTTGGTGGAGTTTTTACATTTACATTCAACAGTTAACAACTTATGTATATATACCAAACCAAACCAAACCAAGCCTTAAGTCCTATCAAATGGGGTCGACTACATGAATCATTCTTCTCCACACGGCCCTATCAAAGGCCATTTCATTAGTCAAATTAAGTAGATTCATATCTCTATTTATAACGCTAGTCAACGTTAATCTAGGCCTACCCCGTCCCCTAAGACTTCCATCTACCATTACAGCATCGCATCTCTTCACTACTGTTTCTGTTGGTCTCTGTTGAATATGACCAAACCATCTCAAACGATTCTCTCTCAACTTATCTTCTATCGGTGCTACTCCTACCCATTTCCGAATACACTCATTCCTAATCCTGTCTTGTCTAGTCTTACCACACATCTACCTTATCATCCTCATCTCAATCACACTCATCTTATCTACATGTTGTTTCTTAGTTGCCCAACATTCCGTCCCATACAACATAGCTGGTCTAATAGCTGTTCTATAAAACTTACATTTTAGTCTAGTGGGTATTCGTTTATCGCACAATACCCCAGACGCACTTCTCCACTTACGCCATCCCGCCTTAATCCTATGGGCCACATCTGCATCAATCTCTCCTGCTGTTGTGATAATCGATCATAAATAACGAAAATGTTCACTTTTAGGCAGTTCTTGGTTCTCAATCTTCACTTTTCCTCTGCTTTCATTGTTACTGTTACTAAATTTACACTCCATGTACTCTGTCTTAGTTCTGCTTATTCGGAATCTTTTAGATTCAAGAGTTTTTCTCCAAATCTCCAACTTTGTGTTAACTCCTTCTCTAGTCTCATCCACTAACACAATATATATGAAATACTATTTAAGCATTGGAGTGTTTATTATAAAGAACATATATATATATATATGGGCGGTCTAATTTGGTTTCAAACTAAAACATAATTATAAAATTATAGATCAAATTGTGTGGTCGTTTGGCAAAATAGGCTTTTTAGCTTCTAGGTAAAAGTTATCACATCTAAATCATAATTTTTTTTTTTCCACAAAAGTCAAAAAAGTTAAAAAGTCTATTCCAAACGAGACTATTAGCCCCCAGAAAATAGTTAAAAAACTAAAAGTCAACCTATATCCCAAACGTAACCTATGAAGTAAGATTCACATATTTTAAAAACCAAGAGTAAATCATATATTGAACAAGCAAACCAAACTTATTTATGAATTGTATCAATTTGTAATTTTTCGTTTTCGGCTGATGACATTGGGCTTTTATTGCTTTCCAATGTCGAGTCGTGATGATCTATTTTGACAACTGAGTAAAAATTAATTTTTTAATTTTTTTAAATTTATATCGTTTTTTTTATTTTTTATATAATTTTTTTTAAAAAAAGATAAAAAAATTAACTTTTATCTTTTTTTTTTTTTTTTGAAACAGGAAAATCCTCCTTACCCTCCTGCAGGTCCAAGGCAGCGCCCCTTGCAGAGATCACCATGGTGTCCTGTTAGCCGTTTCGAACGAGGAGACTATAAACTGGGAACTTGCCCGACCTCCCAAGACAAGTTCCGCTTAAGTCAAGACTCGCACAGTGGGAGAGTATTGAACCCACACCAGTGCTGATTAGACAACTTGAGGTCCAACCTCCTAACTAACTGTACTTCGCTTAAGAGATTGGCTCAGAGAGAGAAAATTGAACCTGTGACTTTGAAGTTTAAACCCTAAGTCTTAACCACAATGCGACTTTTATCTTACGATAGGCTTACGATATATGCAGAGAGCACTGTCCTATAATGTCATGACTTTTGTATCACATGCCATTTGCAGAGTCGATCATAAAAATAAATTTAAGACTAACTATTCCCAAATCCAAGTCTCTGGTATGAAACTTTGACTTCCCCACATGGCCTCATTCATCATCAATCATAGTCTTCCAGAATTTTGATAGATATTTATATAAATATTTTTAAAATAATAAATGCAAACTTTTTATTTGAAATAAGAAAAAACGTTAATGGCAGCTGTTTAGATGGTCAATAGCCTCAAATAAAGGGAAATTCTATAAATTCTTTGAGATGTATAAAATTACATTCTCATATTTAACTTTTTCTTTCCAATATTGACAGTCCATTCAACTATCATTGCAAAAAAAATAAAAAAATAAAATTTAGCTCTTATAATAAATTAAATTTTATTAATTTAAATCTTAATTTTTTAATTTATTTTCAATCTAAATTATCTATCTATTTTTGTTAAGTAAAATTGATGAATACAATGGTATTGCAATCATTTAAGTCAACGAAAAAAAGTATTTTAGACATTTTATGTACGCTTATATTGAGTTTAATGGCTAAAACACTTATTTTTCATCAATTTTAGTTCACGAAAATAGACGAAAGATTTAAATTGAAAAAAAAATAGAGTTTAAATTTTCAAAAATTAAAAACACAGAATTTATTTTGATATAAGAATCAAACTCTGAATTTTATTTGTTTCAAGTGTATAATTTATTTTAAAATTGTTAAACTAATAATCTATAAAATTATAATAATAAAGTTAACTTATAAATGATATCAAATAACTTATCAATCTATGTAGTAATTTATCTACTAATTTATTAACATCCTAACCTGTTAAAAAAGCACACACACACACTGGTGTTTTTGTCAACACGGCATTTGCACTTTTTGGGCCACGGCATTTGTTGACTAATGAGACTTTTCCACCGTAGCCCTGGTTGGCTTTGATTTTTCTAGTTGAAAATGACATTCTACTTTGGAGATTTTTCGTGTCTAAAATAATAATTTAAATTGTTTATCTAGTAAGTTTAATAGTAAAAATGAATTATATAAAAAATTAATTTATTCAAACATTACTAAATACATGAACAAATTATATTTTGTTATTTATTTATTTACTTAAATTGTCTATTTTATAAAACAAAATATGATTTGTTCATCTATTCAGCGATATCTGATAAATTAATTTTTTACATAGACGGTCTTCACTATGAGATTTATGAAGGTTTGAATCATTGTTATAGGTCCAAAAACAAAATATAGAGAAATATAGAAGATAGTGGTATAGAGATGAGCCATTCTCCATTTTGTATTATATACTCATAATTGAGGTGAAAAATGCTAGTGGGTCAACTTCTCTCCATTTCACGGACTTGGGTCATTGCTGTGTTAAAGACATAGTAGTGACTGTTGTGTCTCAATTTAAGGAGTATTATGGATTTATTTTTATGATTTGAACTGATCATTTTGTAAGGTTTGTTGAGTACTTCATGCTTACCAAAAAACATATTAATCAAATATTAATAACTATATGATCGATAACCAAAAAAATAAACAATAAGTTTTTCTTTTGAAAAAATAAAAAATATGCAATTCGATCATATAGTTATTTATATCCGATTAATATGATTTTTGGTAGGCATAAAGTACTCAACAAACCCTACAAAATGAACTGTTCAGATCATAAAAATAAGCTCATAATACACCTCAAATTGAGACACAACAGTCACTACTTTTCTTTATTTCACATAGTACATTAAACAAGTAAGTATGGGTTTGGGGAATTTACCGTGGTCCCAATTTTAATAATATGAATAATTTATTTTGTAGATCATTGACAGTAGTTCATCAATATAAATCAAATTGATCTAAATGATTAACAAAATACATGAAAAATGTGATTTTCAAAATAATTATTTATTTATTTAGAAAAGAAATATAATAAAATCATTTGATTAAAATTATCAAATCGGTTTGATTTTATTTTTAAATAACCTATACACAAGAATTTATAAAATCAACAATTAAATCATAGACTTATAATTTAAGACAAGTTGTTTGTTTTAATCAAACCATGTGCAACCAAGGTCATAGATTATTATTTACTCTCTCTATTCCAAATATTAGTCTTTTATTCTATTTTTTATTGTTCCAAAATATTCATTTCTTTTAAAAAATTAAGGACTAAAATAATATGAATTTTCTATTTTACTCTTCTTTTAAATTCATTACCATTATTTGAAGTGTAATAATTGGAATTGGAGTCACTGCTGTGGCTCTAGCATAGCAGTAACTGTTGTGTTTTATTTTGTAGTGTATTATGGATTTATTTTTATAATCTGAACCGTTCATATTGTAGGGTTTGTTGAGTACTACATGCCTACCAAAAATCATATTAATCGGATATCAATAATTATATGATTGATAACCAAAAAAATAAACAAGAAGTTTTTCTTTTGAAAAATAGTATAACAATATGCAATTCGATCATATAGTTATTGATATCCGATTAATATGATTTTTGGTAGGCATGTAGTACTCAACAAACCCTACAATATGAACGGTTCAGATTATAAAAATAAATCCATAATACACTACAAAATGAAGCACAACAGTCACTGCTGTGCTAGAGCCACAGCAGTGACCCCAAATCCGTAATAATTGTACTATCAAAGGATAGTTTTGGAAAGTTAATATTTTTAAAACATAAAAATTGTACTACCAAAAAAAAGTTAAATTTTCCAAATTAGACTAATATTTTGAGACGAAGAAAATAATAATGATAAAATGATCATATTTTTTTTACTATATTGTGTTTGTTATTTTTCTTGTCAACATTGTATTATTAGTTTAATATGCCCGACCTTAAAACTAATTTATAATATTGACATATAAAATCATAAATATAACATGATAAAAAAAATGGTTTGATGGAGAAGACTATGGATTTTTGCAAAAAGGAAATATACTTTTCAAGGTTATAATTTAAGAAAATTTGTTCGTTAAAATCCAACCATGTGCTATAAAAACCACAGGTTAGGTTATTGGTGGAAACTAGGAGGACAAGGTATGATTTTTATATGACTAAAATAAAATATAGGTACTGGCTTACTGCTCTAAAAAAAAATAAAAAAAAATAAAAATAAAAAAAAAAAAAACATAACTGAATGTTCCCATCTAAAAAAAAAAAAAAACATAGCTCACAATAATCAAAAAAAAAATTTTAATCATTTTCTTATAGAATTTTTTTTAAAACTAAATATATATATTTGAATGGAAATTTGTAACTAAATCAAACGTTTAAATAAATTGATACAATAATTTCATTACTAATAATAATATTTTCGGTAGTGAAGTTTTCGTCCAATATGTTATACTTTCATCATCTAACACTACAAGAAAAAACACCTTTGGCGACTAAATTTTTAGTTCCCAAAAGTCCTTTTTTAGTCGCCAAATGTCGAATTTTCACTTTCCCCGACTAAATATTTTAGTCGCCGGTTTTGTCGCGAATACACGGTCGCGAATACCTTTGGTGACTAAAAAACTGTTAGTCGGCAATATACAGGTCTTCAGTGACTAAAGAATTTGTCGCCAATAGTCAATTCCATTTTTGGAAATTATACATTTAGCGACTAAATTTTTAGTCGCCAATAGTGAATTTTTTTTTTATTATTTATACATTTGCCGACTAAACTTTTCGTCGTCAAAAGCCAATCTTTCGGCGACCACAGACTTTAGTCGCCAAAAACATTTTTCAGAAAAAAAAAAAAAAAAATTGCCTCTGCTGTTTCCAAGTTTTGAACCACCAACCTCCCAACATTCTCAAACTTTACCAACACTCTCTCTCCACTACGCCACTACAACATCAAATGAATATTAATGCAACATATATTATTTATATACTATATTGACCGGTATTAATACAAAACTATATATATAAAAATAATTATTTTTATTTAATATATTTTATGTAAAAAATAAATTATTTACTAAAAAAAATAGGATAGCACTTTTGGCGACTAAATCTGAATTTTAGTCGCCAATTCTATATTTTTTGGCTACTAATTTCTTTTTTGTCGCTAAAAAAATTAAATCCCGCCTAAGGATAGCACTTTTGGTGACTAAACTGAATTTTTGTCGCCAAAACCTATACTTTGGGCGACTAAACTGCATTTTAGTCGGCAATTCTTGACCTTTAGCTACTAAATTTTTTTTAGTAGCTAAAAAGCTTCACTTTTGGCTACGAAATTGATTTTTTCGGTAAAACACGTACAATCGGCGACCAAACTATTTTTTAGTCGCCAAAACCTATACTTTTGGCTACTAAATGTTTTTAGGCGCCAAAAACCTTCACTTTTGGCTACTAAAATTTTTTTAGTCGCTAAAACCCCTATATTCGGCTACTAAACTGACTTTTAGTCGCTAAAACCCCTACATTTGGCTACTAAACTGTTTTAGTCGCCAAAAGTGTTCACTTTTGGCGATTAATTGAATTTTAGTCGCCAATTCTGGTACTTTCAGCGACGAAAAATTCATTTTTAGTCGCAAAATCTGCTTTTTCTTATAGTGTAAACATAGTTTAGAATATGAAGAGTAAAGGTCAATATGTTTGGTTTATGAGTTTTCACGTCTTTTATCTCATAACCCACTTTTCTATCGCACAATCAATGTTGTAGAGGAAATTTGTGACAGAAAAAAAGAAAAAAACAAAAGAAAAAAAGCATTGCTAATCTGTTTTATCAAATGAAAGGCTAATATTCTCATATCTTTTATATCATAATCTATTTTTCTATCTCACAATAAATGTTATTGAAGAAATTTGTGATAGAAAAATAGAAAAATATTGGGACAAGAAATGTGGTGGCCCTATCATCATCAAGACACTGCCAAAAATAAGGCAATTTGAATTCAATTCATTCGACTATTTTTCACTATTTTCGTTGGAAAAAAGAATGCAATATGTGTAACCGAGTATTTAAGTTTGACTTTGGCATTGTGTGTGTGTGTCTTACACTAAAGACAAGTCAATAGAAATCAATAAGCTTTGAGTTGGAAAAGTCAAATTGAAAATCAATCATAGCTTCTTTTTGAATGTAATGTTGATTGATTGATTCATCAAAATCAAATATCTCACTAAGGATTTAGAAAAAGGACTGGACGAATAGTAAAGGGTTCTATATGACCCACAAAAAGCAACCCACCCGGCCCACCAATTGCAACCTTACAAGTCAAAAGAAAAACGAGTTACAATCTATGCACATTTTGCTGGAATGTTCTGCCTTGGAAAGTCTATGCTAACACACTTGGCCCATGTTTGATTTGGGGTTGGTAGGAGGATCGAATAAACCATCCCTGGATTTCATTTAAATCATGTTTGTTTGTAGAAAAATGGTAGGAATTGTTAATTCTATGGGACTATCAATTCAGGGGACACTGAATGCATCCCTATTAATTTGGTTGGGTACTCTAATTTAAAATAATAATAATAATAATATTCTACCCCTTAATCAAATTGCCAAAATGGCTAAACTCAAACCCTAACTTTGGCCATCTCTTTCCAGCTTTAATCGCCCTTTGGCCAACCCCACAGACCCAATTAGTCGTTCCCAATCACTTTTCCTGTCGCACCACCTTCTCTACTCCTTGTTGTCGTTGCCGCCATTTTTTACACTCACCGAAACCATTTTCTTATCTCAATTCTTCTTCTTTTTCCTATCACCGCTTCTTTGCCTTTCTTTTCCTTCTAGGGCTTTGTGGCGAGAAAGATCTAGATTAGTTTTAGATCTAGGATTTTCAAACGGGAGAAAGGGGGCAAGGTTAGGGCTTCGTAGCGAGGGAGAGGTTTTGACACAAAGACAAAAAGAAAAAGGGTGAAGGTTTGTAGGGGGTAGCAGAGAGAGCGAAGTAACGTAGTTATGGAAGGTGGCAGAAAAGAGGTTGTCGACAGGGCTAATTTTGAATCAGGTGGAGGGGATTACGAGAGTCGGAGCGGGGTGCAAAAGATGGCTTCGGTGATGAAAAGAAAATTGCTTGAGAGCTCTAAAAGAGTGGCTCTAAACTAGCATTAATTTGTCCTTTTGTGCCCATTGTTTTGTCTTTTTCTGTTTTTTTTTTTTTTTTTAAGTTGGCTGCCAGCTCAGTAGAGCTCTTTTTAGAGCTCTACTTTTAGAGCTCTGTAGCATGGTTGGTGATGAAAATGGGCCTGATAGCAAGTAGGTGAGGAATGGTAAATATGAAATTAATTGGGGTGTTCAACATAAAATATCAAAATTTAAATTTTAGGTTGGGGTGTTCAAATAACTGAGGCTCCCACCAAATTAATGGGGTATATTTAGGCTGTGTTTGGTTTATGAATTTGGGAAGGGGGAATTGGAAAAGAAAATAGACAATGTATGCAAAATGTAATTATATTTTAGGAGAAAATACAATTTTAGTTCCTAAAGTATGTGTTGTTTTTTTATTTTTGTCCCTTCATTTTGAATTTTGCCATTTGAGTCAATTTAACTTCTGTCTACATTGGTAACAAGAATATGGTTAAAAGGCAGTTTGGTCCTTGAAATATGTGTTTCTTATTATTTTAATCCCTCAAGTTTTAAATTTTGTCATTTTCATCTTCAGAGTTGTCAATTTGAGTAAATTTGCTCCTAACTCAAATTGACAATTTTGAAAACTAAAATGATAAAATTTAAAACTTGAGCGACTAAAATGACAAGAAATACATACTTTAGGGACTAATACTATCTTTCATCCAATGATAAAATACTTTTTCTAGTTATTAATGTAAACAGATATTAGAGGTATGACTAAATTGACAACTTTAATGACTAAAATGATAAAATTAAAATTTGAGAAACTAAAATGACAAAGAACGCATACGTTAAGGATTAAAATTATCATTTATTTTATATTTTTTTATCATTTTACTCACCTTTTATATTTTTATTTTTATATTTTTATCTAAATTTATGAGTTAAACATAGTGATAGAATCTCCGCTAGTCCAATCTCATGGTAAATTTTAATTTTTATCTAAATTTAAATTTTTAGGATATGTATCGTGCGCATATGTAGATTATTTGTGCAATGGCATTTGAGGGTTAAAAAAAACTTTCGATCCAACAAAAGGTTATTATACAATAAGTAGTGTTTGCTTTAATATTTTATCACTATTTTATAGGGTTTTTTTATGATTTTTTTTTAATATTTAAAATAGATCCGAACAGTTTCAGATTTAAACTTTAAAAAAATCTAAATTATATTACGTATGTTATGACAAAATATATATATATATATATATATGAGACGCATTTAAAAAAAAATTACACATTTTTAAATGTTAACAACTCCCCCACTGGGGTGTTTGGGAAGTTAGTTTTTAGGTTTTTTTTTTTTAATTTTTTTTACTAAAAGACAAATTAGTTATAAAATCAAAAAAAACAAATCAAAACAAAATATCACATCAAACTTTATAATTATTTTATTTTTTTCTCTCACAAATATTACATCTAACTATAAAAAATCCAATTATTTTTTTAAATACAAAAAAAAAATTCTCCAATAATATCCTATAACTAAAAAAAACCTAAAAAAAAACCCACTTCCCAAACAGGCAGGACAAAGAAAACTAAAGATTGGGTACGCCATCTATGTAAACTCTTTTACTGTTCTAGATAGAGAAAAAGTAAAGGGAAGTGAGAGGGAAGGAAAATGATGCGAAAGAAAAGACTTTTTTAATAATTTTTAAGTTTTTTTTCTTAAAATATGATGTAAAAAAATTAATATTTTTGTAATTATTTTTTAATTTTTTTATAAAAAGATATATAAAAAATAGAGAGAAAAGAGAATTTTGACTTTTTAATATAAGTTGTTAACTTTTTTATTTTTTTAATAATTTTTTAATTTTTAAATTAAAAAGTAATATTGTCAACGAGACGTTATTTGTTTATTTTTCAGTTGGGTAGTAATGAACACATAACTGCAAAATGAAAAATATCTAGTTTTTGATTGGTTTTCACAAAAAAAATTTAAATATTTATAAATAATTTCATTTTCATTTTTTTCTCTTAACAAATCTAATATTTAAAAATAGCAAAAATATTTTATTGTAAATCCAAAGTCATAAAACAAATTAAGCTACTCAAATTCTTCTCCTTAAAAACTTGTTAGAGATTGATTTTTTATGTAAACAATTAATTTTGAACACATTTTAAGATTTGTAAATTTTCCGATAACATCTTTACCCTATAAAAAGTCAAGTTATTCAACATCAATTAGAATAAAACTAGTTTGTGATCAACTTGAAAGGTAAATAAATTAATTTTAAAACTCATTAATTTTTTGAAACTAAATTTGAACAACATATTACTCAATTCTACTTGTTTAGTAAGGGTATTCACCGATTAAATTGGTTCAGTTTTAGAATAAATTAGGAACCAAACCGGTTTCTATGGTTTTAAAAAAATTAAAATCACAACCAAACTGTTAAACCTTTGTAATTGGACCAGAATCAAAACATAAAAATCAGTTTGGTTCAGTTCTAAAAAATTTATATAACAATAAATATGATATATATACATATATTTTTATAATAGTAAATAAACTAATAACAATTAGTTTAGTTAAGTTGGTTATTGTTGGTCATTTTTACAATCAAGACAAATGTTTAAATTTTATTAGTGATTTTTATATTTTATTTTTACAGACAAAAATTTTAAAAAATAATAAATGAATATATATTTTATTTTTTTACACATAAATATATATTAAAAAATAATAAGTGAATATATCATGGTTCACAACATTAACCATAGCCTTAGAATTGGAAACCAAACCTGTAAGGGGTTAGATTACATCAACCTCGCCTAAGATCCTATGCAATGAAGATTCCTAGGCAACAGGAGTTATCTACACAACAAACATGGATGAGCCGAGATAAATACTTGTCAAACACCATCTTACTCGACAGACTCATTGGCAAATGATATTGTAGTTCGGAATGAATTTTGCATGGCAAGTGAGAAAGGACAGTGCCACAGAAATGGTATCACAAGAATAATTTAAACGGTTCATCATTTTCAAAACTGGAATTAAAAATGAAATTAAAAAAAAAAAAAAAAAAAACTGAATTAAACTGATAATTTAAAACTAGCTTGAATTGATTTATAAATTCCATCAATTTTTTTTTACAACACTGCTAAGTAACCTGAATTTTCATGACTCGAATAGCTCGAATGTGTCAAAACGACGTCGTTTTGACACATTCAAGCCATGAAAATTCGGGTAATCAAACATTTTTTTTTTAACATCCTACATTTATTTATCAAGTCAATCCTTCTTTTCTTTGGTCTACCTTGGTAGGGGATAATTATTGTTACTTGCACCTCATTTTTTAAAAGTTTGAGGTATATGGATTTATAAATATAGAAGATTAGAATAGAAATTGGGAAGAAATTATCTGCTATACATCTAGAACCTTTGACTACGAATTGGGAAGAAAACACATCTAGAAGCTTAGAAATGTGAAAGATTTTTCTAATATTACTCTTAAATTCACCTTTAATAATGTGAAAAAAGAGTTAACTTTCAAGTGATTAATTTTTAAACTAATCAATAAATAATTCATGTCAATGTTAATAAATTTAAGAGAAAATTACACTAATATTTTTTGAGATTTGAGAAAAATTATGAAAAAAACTTGTGTTTTTAACATAATTATAATGATTTACCGAATATAAATGGTGGGTAATAGAAAAAATATAACAACGACATTTTTTTTCATTCACATGTCTAATAAATTACTAGTAAAAAATGATCTAATTATTTCATGAATTAAAATCTCAAGGGAGACCAGTATATGTTAAAATTATTTCTTTTTTCTAAAATTTCTGTAATTTATCCTAATAAATTTAATGATTTCAAATTTTTTATTTTTTATTTTTCCAAAAACAGGAATTCAGTGAAAGTGACCAATAGGATGATGCCAAATGTAGACTTGTGGCCAATATTACAAGCTCACAATCTAGAAATGGCATCGTTTGATGAAAAAGTGTAATTGGACAAAATTTTATGAAATATTCTAATTGGCATCCACTTTGTAATTTTTAATAACACATGTGGGTATCTATCTTAGGCAGAAAAACCAAACTTTGGAATAAAAATGTTTGATTGGAAGTGAATTTCCAAGTTTTCAAAGATTCATACAGCATCAAATGTACCCACTTTTCATGGTTATCTCTGTTGACCATTTAGGCCAGCCACCAAAAATTATTGTAAGTCATCATATTAAATTTCTATAATACCCTTAACCTAACTTTTAGACAATTTTAAAGCTAAAAAGAATTAGAGTTTAGAATTTATATTGAAAAGATGTAGTGTAATTTGTTTTGACGTAAAATATTTTAATTAGTAAAACATTTTTTTGAGGAAAATATTCTTCATCAAAATCTCTAAAATGATTTATTATTCAAAAAAATTTAAGTCAATTTTTAGGAAGTTTACTATCACTCTTTTAATATATTGAAATTCTTAAAGGTGGAATGGTGGCCCTTCATTAATTTCTACTCAATGCATACAGTAAAAAGTTTTTGTTTCAAGTGTCAATTAAATACTGAAAACTTATTATTATTATTATTTGTGCGAAATCAATTTAGATGAATATTTTTAGATATAAAATATTGGAGGCAGCTCCTCCTAGCGATGTTTGGACCCGTGGAGCCCACTATAGGTTCCGTTTTAAATATTTAAACCGTTCATTTGATCAGATACTTTATATATTTTATCCACACAAAAAATTAGATTGATCTAATAATCGTAACTTATTCAATTGATTGCGTTTGTTACTAAAAAAATAGATGGTTTATTTTTAAAAATACAAATGTCATCTTTTTGGTTTGTTTGTTTGTTTTTTTTGGTGACAAGTGCGATAAATTGAATATATTACGATTATCGGATCGACTTAATTTTTGTGTGAATGAAATAAACAAAATGTCTGATAAAATGAACTGTTTGAATTATCAAAATGGGATCATGATGTCCAAACAACTCCCTCTAGTCTATACGGGAAGCGTCGAAACAATGTGAAAAAAAATATGGTCAAATTGATTAAGACGAACTTTTTTTATTTTGGTTAGGTTTTCTTTCTTTTATTTTTTCAATTATGCATTGACATTGTCAATACCTAATATGAGGTATTAAATGTGGTATAAATAAACCACTTCTCTCATGCTATTTTTTATAGGAGTACCAAGTCATCGGATTATCTTCCCTTTTATTAAATGGTTAAAAATATATTTTTTAATCTCCTCCTTTATTAATTATATGATAAAAATTATTTCATCTATTATTCATTGTTATTACTCATCTCATTAATCGAATCACAATTCCATTGTTTCCAATCTCCCTTAAATTAATAATCCATCAATCAAACATAACTTTAGAGCATTTTTAATGCTAAATTGTTAAAATGACACATCTTTTAATGCTAAATTATTAAAATGACACATCAAAATAAAATTTTAGCATACTGTGATTATCAAAATATTAAAATTTGACAATTTTATTCCAATGTGAGGAATATTTTTGACAAAATTCAAATACAAATGACATTTGTAATCTCCATCAAATTTTTTTTTTTTTGCCCAAAATAACTTTAGGCCATATATGTTCAGAGGTTTGGGGAGGGGCATTGGATTGCTAATAAGTGAGTCCAATAAGAGTAATGTTTTGTTGTGAAAAAATTACATAGCACTAAGAATTCCATAGAATTGCTAGTCACATTAAAAATTATTCAAATATAAAGTAATTACAGGAAAATATTCAATAATTTTGAAATATTATGCTTCATTGTTAATTTAGTAAATCTTTTTATAGGTGTATAATACTGATACACCTTTGTCAGGTGATTGAGAGACAAGAAATGATCTATTTAATACGTTTTGTTGAAATATGAGATAAATAATATCATTGTCATATGATATTCTAAAACTACCCAACAAATTTTCACTAATAACCAAATATGATTTGGCCTATTTTTGTAATCAAATGGTTGGTCAATAAGCCTTAAATTGCCATAACCATACTCAGTTTTCACAAGTGAGTTAGGTCAGCTGGAAACTACCTCATCAAGGTTCAACCCAAAGTTCCTAAATACCTGCCTGCAAGGTTGACCATATACAAGTTCAAAAAAAAAGGTTGACCATATACAAATTTAAGGGGAAATTACCCTAACACCCCTGAGATTTTTATTTAATACAGATTCATTCTTCACGAGAAATTCTATTTAGGGTATCGGTATTGCTCAAAGTTAATGTTTCTCTAATTATACCACTCTAATATACAAAGATGGCCCTTGTATCACTAGATTTTCTAAATTATAGTTGTAGTAGAGAACTCAGAGTTTTAAACATATTGTGAAACAGAGTTTTTTAAGTTCCACCAACTAATATATTTGTTAACTAACATAAGAAATTGATCTTTAAAAATATATCTTTCCTAGACTGAGGAAGTTGGTTGTTCTCTTATGGTTTGAATTTGTATTCTTACATAGTGTATAAAGGACTCACTGTTAGTTGCTCATTAAATCTACTACTAAAATCTCAAATTTTTCTGGTTGCTGGACAGAGATTTTAGTAAGGAAAAGAGAAGAAACGACTCTATTTTGAGGAAAGAGGTAATTGGAATTACAAATATGGTGAAGTACATACTCTTGCCGAATTTGGAGGGTTTTTAATGGAGGTCTTCAATGGAGGAAAAGTGTCTTCACTTGATTTCACTTCAGACTTTGGTCTTCAAGGGTATCACTACAAGAATTTTCACTTTTGGCGACTAAATTTTTAGTCGCCGAAGGGTTTTAGCGACTAAAATATTTGGTCACAGAATTAGTCGTAGAAGACTTGTCGGGAAATGTCATTCGCGACTAAAATTATTTTAGTCGCCAAATGTACTACATTGCCGACTAATTTTTTAGTCACTAAAAGGTTTGAAAAAAAAATTAATTATCACATTTTTGGCGACTAAAGATTTAGTCCGGAAAAAGTTTTTTAGCTACTAAATTTATTAGTCGCCTAAAGTAAGTAAATGTGTTTTGGCTACTAAGCTTTTAGTCGGCAAATATTTTATGTTTTGGCTACTAAATATTTGGTCGCCTAAAGTCTCATATTTTTTGCCACTAAATTTTTTAGTTGGCAAAAGTTTTTTTATTGTTAAGCTTACTTTTTTTAGCTACGAAATATTTTAGTCGCTATATGTTTGATTGTGTTTTTGCTACGAAATATTTTAGTCGCCAAATGTCTTATTGCTTTTTTGGCTACTAAACTTTTAGTTGTCAAAACTATTTTCCCAATTTTTTTTAGCTACTAACAATTTAGTCGCCAAAAACATGATCTTATCTTTTATCGCAAAATGACAATTTCTCCACAACCTGTCTATATTCCATGCAACTTGTAATACGTATATAAACAAAACAATACGTATATTATCAATCATTCCACATCTGCATCCGTGTACAAAAAATGAATAACTTTAAATGTCAAAATCCATACAAACCAACTATTGTCCAAAATAAACTAATAATTCCATACAAAATATATAATCATACAAAAATCAAGCCATCTATATACAAAAAATACAGTTAATAGCATGCGAAATGGCGATCTGGCATGATACAAATTACCATTATAATTGGTAATTTGTACCACGACAAAAGGTGATCTATGTACCATGACAAAAAGATGGCATATGTACCATGACATAAGCTGATCTATGTACCACGGCAGTAATTAACAGTTTGTTTCCAAAAGTTTTATGTATCAATAATAGTGAACTACACAAAAGTTGAGGATGACAAAAGTATTAGTTATATACAAAAGTGTAATTTCTTCTCCATACGCCAAAATGGATTATCCACAAGTCCACGTGAAAAGCCATCTACAAAAAAAAAACATTGCAATTGGTCATAAAATATCAATTGATCTAGACATAGGGAAAACTTGTAACATGCATTTAAGGTAGAACAATCTATAAATGCCTTCTTGGAAATAAATCAATATATATGTATCATGCAATATTAATTCCAATCAATTGCATAACCAATATTTTCTGTAATTTCTTCATCCTATAAATATACAAAGGCAATTATTAGAATTTGTGGATGTTAGTTTCATAAAGTTGTTAGTCTTTAAACTAGAGTTTGTGAGGTTTCCCTTTAATCTAAATGCCATAGTTGTGGTTCTGAATTGTAGTGGCTGTAAACATATACTACATCAGACTTGCAGCTCTCCATTGTCGTACTATTGTGAGGTATCCTTCTAAGCTTCATAATGTTATTTTCATAGCAACACATTTTTTATTAGTTTGTCATGTGGCACTTCTTGTACCTTTACAAGATGTAGTGGCAAGCACCCAACCTACGCGTGCTAGTTATATTTCGTTTGTTGTCACTGGTCATATTTGTCATGGGAAAGATGTCTGTGACATCCATACGGTGGTTCGGGGGTTGTTTTCAATTTTCGCCACCTTTTACGCCATATTTCAACTATGTTTAAGGCGTTTCTGGCTTTAACTCTCAATCTACAGGTCCGAATTACATTACGTCTGTTGTCACAGATCCTGTTTGGCACAAGGAAGCTATCCGTGACAGCCATACGGTGGTTCTGGGGCTATTTTGATTTTTCGCCCCCAGAATGCCCTTTTTCGATTAAGTTTAAGGTATTCTCGGCTCCAACTCCCAGCCTACGGGTCCGAATTACATTCGTTCTATTGTCATAGGTCCTATTTAGCATGGGAAAGCTGCTTGTGAGAGCCGCACGGTGGTTCAGGGGCTGTTTTGAATTTTAGCCCCCTTAATGCCCTTTTTCGGTTAAGTTTAAGGTGGTTTTGGCTCTAACTCTCAAACTACGGATCCGAATTACATTCCGTCTATCGTCACAGGTCGTATTTGTCAGAGGGAAGCTGTCTGTGACAGCCATATGATGGTTCAGGGTTTTTTTTTGAATTTTTGCCCCGAACGCCCTTTTTCGACTAAGTTAAAGGCGTTTTCGACGCTAACGCCCAACCTACAAGTGAAAATTACATTCCGTCAGTTGTGACAGGTTCTATTTGTCACGGCGACGTCGGCCATGACATCCATACAGTGGTTCGGGGGCTGTTTCGCAGTTTCGCCCCCTTAACACCCTTTTTTCGATTAAGTTTAAGGCGGTTTTGGTTCTAACTCCCAACCTACGGGTCCGAATTACATCCCGTCTATTTTCATAGGTCCTATTTGTCATGAGAAAGCTTTTCGTGATAGCCACATGGTGGTTCGGGGGCTATTTTGAATTTTCGTCCTCGGAACGTCCTTTTTCGACTAAGTTTAAGGCGTTTTCGGCTCTAACTCCCAACCTACGGGTCCGAATTACATTCCGTCTATTGTCACAGGTCGTATTTGTCAGAGGGAAGCTGTTCGTGATAGCCATATGATGGTTCGGGGGTCTTTTGAATTCTCGCCCCTAGAACAGCCTATTTCGACTAAGTTTAAGGCATTTTCGGCTCTAACTCCCAACCGACAAATGCGAATTACATTCTGTCAGTTGTGATGGGTCCTATTTGTCACGGCAAAGCTGGTCATGACATCCATACAGTGGTTCGGGGGCTGTTTCGCAGTTTCGCCTCCTTAACGCCCTTTTTCGATTAAGTTGTGTTTGGGAAGTTGGTTGATTTTTTTTTTTTTTTAAGTTGATTTGATGGTTGTGAGAGAAAAAGTAAAATTATTATAGTTTGGATGTAACATTTTGTCTTATTAACTATTTTTGTTTTTTTTTGTCATTATTAACTATTTTAATCTCTAACCTACTTCCCATTGAGAAGTTGAACACAAAAATTATACTTTTCTCTTCTTTCCCTCTATTTTTTTTTATCCATCTAACAAACGGGGAGTGCCAATATCCCATAAAACAAAATAGATTCCGAAAATAAAATCAAACTGAGTTTCTTTTCAATTTTTTTTTTTTTTTTCAACGTTCTCTTCCTTGTCCATTGTTGTTAAGAAATCTCATATTTAACAGCTGGTGACTTTCCTTCATGCCAAGAGCATGAAATAATTTTGATACCATCCTCCATGCCCCCACTCATGACCTAACAAAATAAAATCAACATTTTTTTCCTCCCACCAAAACTCCCATTCTACCAAACCAAAGAGATTTGGATTTGGTTTTAAAAACCCATACGTTAATTGGAAAACATTTATGGGTAATTAAAACACAAATGATTTGATTAAAAAGGCAAAATTATGATTAATATCACCAACTTTACCTTGTCCACTGTTTGAGTTTCTCTTGCAAAAGATTTTGTCACTGTTGTTGCAACCTCAGAAGGACTGAACTCCAATAAGTCAAACTTTGCATTACTATCATTAGTCAAGTTTGAAATGATTGTACATTCTTTATAAAATGTGTAACTATTTAAAGTTTCATTATTCAACAGTAAGTGAGAATTTACCTTTCATTATGCTCAATATGAGTTGGGTTGATCTAAATATTGAAGATCTTGGCAAAACTTTATCAGCATTGATCTTTCTAAGGAAATTGTCTATGAAAGAGAATGGGGTGACTGCTTGCATTCTCCACTTCAATGTGCTCAAGACCAGAAGCTCCTTTTTCTCCATGGTTCTTTCTAGCTTCAAACACAAATTTAGACTCACCCACCTATCACATTCCTCATTATGATTAGAACAATTGGATCTACAAACAATAACAAAATACACATGAAGATTCATTGAATATAATGGGTATGTTTGGTTTGGTTTTGGGAGATTAGTTTTTAAAAATTGTTTTGGGGAGAGAGTTTAGAAATTTTTTTGGTTTGTTTGGTTGTGTATTTTGAAAGTAGTTTTGGAGTTTGAGAGTTTAGAATGATTTGATATTTTGTTATAATTGAGTAGATGTATGTGAGAGAAAAAGTGATTGAGAAGGAGAGAGGAGAGATGAGAGAGAAAAAGTGATTGATTGATAGGTAAGAGAAAGAAAGTGATTTTGAAAATTATTTTGGAAAATTTACAAACCAAACAAATTTTTTAAATTTTTTTTCCCAAATTCACTCTAGAAATCCAAACCAAACATAATCAATGTCTTTTACCTGCAAGTCTGGACATTATTTTTTGCATATTTTCAGTGTCTCATAGTTTCACATTCATATTGAACTGTTCATACATCTATCCCATGGTTGAACAACTAAGCACTACCTTTACCACCAATAGCTTCCTAATCACCAGAAAGGAACCACTTATCTTCTTATCACTTCTTCATACTACCCAATTTCTTCTCATTTTTTTGAAAGGCCTCAATGAATATATTAGAAAAACTGCATTTATAAAAAATGAATCAATTTTGTTATAAATGTACTTTATATAGAAACTATATGTGGAATTAAAAAAAAAAAGAATAACTTCTGTAAGAGGAGCTAATTTGAGCCCACTAAATTAATTAGGCTCAATAGTCCAACGTTGGTGGGCTCGAATTTATCACAAGTCCAAGATTGGTGGGCCCAGATTTATCGCCATCAAACGGGTTGAATCGCTCTAAGCCTCGAAAGGGTTTGGATCCACGAACTTAGAGACTTACTCAGACCCGGACTCGAAAGGGTATTGAGCTATCCTAGAGATCCGAGGCACTTAGACTCGAAAGGATTCGGATCCACGAATCTAGAGATCCAAAGCACTTGGCTTCGAATGGATTCAAATGCAATCTAGAAGTCGCTCCGTTAATGAGTCCCAGAACACTTGCGGGCTCGGAGCTTTCTGGGATCTACGCACCAGAACCATGGGCGTAATGGAGTTCGAACAAAGGACTCGATCTCGAGGACGGTGAGTGGAGATAAATTCACTCTTCGGTTAAACTAGCCTATACCCGGGTTGAGGTGGCACGATCTAGGGGGTCCATGAGACTCGGTAATATTTGCGGCAGAGCGTTCTCTTGAACTACCCTTGACCCTTATGTGGCAGGACGTCCTCTGGGACTACTCCTGACCCTTTGGGATGATTGGGGATCATTGGTTAGGTGTGGCTAAGAAGAAGGGTTCGCCGAGAGGTTGATCTCCTCTTCGGGGTTTTCCTCATCCTCAGAGAGGTCACCTCCTTGGATAAGGTGGTTAGAGAGAATATTCCCCATGTGCCTTGCACATGGGCTCCATCGTACATCATGAGGTGCCTATAAATAGCACTCACCCATAGCTTTACAAGGGATGGATTTTGAAGAGATAACTCTTGGAAAAGAACTAATTTTCCTTTTCCATTATCAACCTTGAGAATGAAACTGGGAGATCCATGGGAGAGCCTTGCCATTATTCTCTCTCTAACTGCTTTGCCTTCTTCTTCACCCAATCTCTTATCTCCATCATCTCCTTTACTCTTGTGTTCTTAAGTTGAGACTATTGAAGAATCTAAGCCTCTCATCATCTTCTAGAGACTTCGAAGTTGTTCTTCAAGGATCTTCGAAGATCTTCGAATTTTCTAACGACGTTCTTGAACCCTTTCATACAACTTCAAAACTAAGCCCCAGCCTCCAATGGGTCTCCAAGCTTTCTCTTTAAACCAGTGACCAAATGTATGACTCTGCGCCTGGGAATAACATACTTAAATCAACACAAATTCTTCAACCAAACATTAATAATAATACCTTGATCTTTGTCTCCACATGCATACTATGCTTGGCTTATGAAAACTTGACAAGAAAATTTTTACATTGGCTGAGAATAAGATGCACCACAATGTACAGTATTATTAAGGTGCCTTGAACGGCTGAATATTTTATATCTAACTTAGATGTTGTACTCCATTGATAAAAAAAGTTAAACAGTAATTTATAGTTGATGAGCATTCCAGGCTACCAGTATCTAGTGTGAGCAGAGTCTTAATAACTGCTAGTAACAGAGTCAATTTGCAGTCTAATTATGTATCAGAATAATTTTAAGATGCATAATTGAGCAACAAAATGATAACATGACCAATTGTGCAGGATTCATGAATTGTTCCAAGCAACCAAATAAGATACTAACTACCAAAGTAAACAAATGAAGCAATGTAAATGGGGAACCAACCAAAGTGCATACTATAAGAAGATGGCATTGCATGACCATTCTTTCCAAATACCAAAGTACATACTATAAGAAGATGGCATTTCATCTTCCAAACACCATGTTGCTTCTTTAAAAATTTTATCCTTAAACATTTCTAATCTCTTACTATATTTTTCAGTTCGAAGTTACCCTTTTAATGTATATATGCAGTAGGGCTGGCCTATGTTGAGATGTTAAACATGCTCATGAGTGTAACTAAAATGAGAATATTGAACTGGATGAACATTGTTACAAGAAAAGATAAAATAAGAAATGAATTGATTAGGATGAAGTTATAAGTGGGACTAATTGAAGATAAGATATGAGGGAAATCTGTTTGAGATGCATTGTAAACTAATTTAGAACTTTGAATTTCCATTGTTTAATTTGTTCCTAAGGTCCTTGATCCCCAATTTGAGCCTTCTAGCTTAAATTGTTTGAGCATGTAAATCTCCATCTTCCTAATTAATGTGTTTTTTTCTAGTTGTACAATGAACGTTTAGCCTCTTGATTCTCAAACAAATACCTTAATGATTCTAGTTATGCATACAGTCATTAAATCATGGGTTCATTAATCAGCTGAATGCAATAACACAAATACTGGCAATAGAACCAAAGGTATAGCTCACACCACAAAATAGCCACTGCTCAAAATTTTTGAATTTACCATTAAACATATATTCTTAAAATCTAGCAAAGGTGCACTCTGATCTTCTCTTATATCAGTTGTTTTCTCAGTTGTTCCAAACTCCCCTGTTAATCATGACTGACTATTCAAGAAGCAGGATGTAATCTAGGTTGGCCATTGAGGAAAAAGAATGAATGACATGAAAGAACACACTAGTGTATAAAATGGATAGTGTTCTGGGTAACATACCTTATAACCAAGTGTACAAAAGTTAGTAGCCTCACGTCACCAGGAAAAAGGTTGATTTTTTTTATTCCCAACAAAGTAGCTTTTAGAATTTTTATAAAAAATAAAATAAAAAACCATATTCTAAAAAAATCAAACAAATATATATAAACATGTCAAGATACAAATTGATAAGATGCACCAAACGCATAAGTTATTAACAGTCACGGTCGTTCAAGTAGGTCTTGATTGAAGGTTTGAATCATATGAGAATAATGTAAAACATTAAATTTGAAAAAAAGACACTACAAGAAGTGCAATTAATTATTTCTTGATAAGGTTATAGAATTCAATCATTCTAACAATATAAATAATATAGGACCATAACAAACCGACCCTCATATATATTTTAAGTTTGAAAAAAGTTTTGGAATCTGGTGTTTCTTTTGGCCATATTAGGTGTTTCTTTAAAAGTGTATAATAATAATAATAACAACAATAATAATTTTCATACTATAAAATGATATGCAGTAGGTCCTAAGTTAATTCCTCTATAATGAAAAAATCACTGCTGAGATTACATTCTTAACTCTAGTTTAGGGGATAGTCATCATGTGGACCCATTTCAGAAATGAGTAGTAAATGCACCTAAATCAAGTATATAAACCAAGACAACGATGTATTAAAATGGGTTCGGCTGAGAGCGAGATTGAAAGAATAAATCAACTGAATCAAGCATATAAACCAACTAAATCAAGTATAAATCAAGCATGTAAAACCCTAAAACCACAATCAGAAAAGGGGGAAACAGAGGAATGGAGAGAGAGAGAGAGAAAGAGAAGAGAGAAAGAGAGAGCGAGTGAGAGAGAGGCACAGAGAGACTGTGAGAGAGAGAGAAAGAGAGACATACAGACACACCAAGAGTGAGAGAGCAAGCGAATGAGAGAGAGATAGACAGACAGACAAACACACCAAGTTTGAAAGAGCGAGCGATGGAGAGAGAGAAAGAGGAAACCTCTGATCTGCGGCTGTGCTGGTGGTGCTTTGTGGTGGTGGCGATGGTCGTGGCAATGTCTTCCGTACGGTGGGTTGCGGTGAGGTGTTTGTCTCTTCGGTTTGGAGTCTGATTGTGAGGTTTAAATGTTGTTGTGTGTAACAGAGAAAGGGGCGGGCATCAATAAAAGAGTCCGCGTGCACACCCTAAAAAATTTGAAGATTTAGCGACTAAAAGAAATTTTTGCCGGAAAAAGTGTTATTATTAATGACTATAATATTTGGCAACAGCAAGCAAATCAACAGCGACTATTTTATTAGTCGCCAAAATTATTTGGCGACTAAATCTCCATTTGGTCGAGAAAAATTTGTATTTGCCCACTAAATTTTTTAGTCGCTAAAGATTAACCAAAAAAATATACTTGATTTTTGGCTACGAACATTTATTTTGTAGGCAAAAATTCATATACAACGACTAAAAAAAAAAATTAATAGCCTAAAATTGAGACTAATGGTGACTAATAAATATTTTAGTCAGTAAAAGTGTCATTTTTGCTGACAAACAAGTAATTTAGTCGCCAATAAATAATATTTCTCGACTAAAAAATTTTAGTGGCTGAAAACTGCACCAACACCGACTAATACACATTTTAGTCGCCTAAAGTGACATTTATGGCGACTAAATTTTGTTTAGTCGCCAAAAGTGGTTGCCAAAGGTGCAAATTCTTGTAGTGTATTCACGTGGGTGGTTCTACAAATGTGGAAGTTGGGTAAATCAAAAGTGTGTGGAAATGAGGGTTAAGTGGTGTGTGTACAATAGTTATGAGTGAAGAATATAATTATAATTTTTAATGTGTGGATTGAGAAAATTAATCAATAAACAATTAATAGGTGTGTGTATTGAGAAAAAATGTGCACTGAGGTAATCAAGTGTGAACAAATAGAATTTTCCCTTCCTCACATTTGAAAAATTACATTTACCCCTTGTCAGATCAAAGTGACATATTTGCCCTTTACTCTTTATACATATAAAATAATAAAATAATACTGATATTTTGTTCATGTCATTTAAAGAGAAATAACAACCATCTTCTTTGGTTTAACGCATACAAAAAATTGAAATTTTAAATTTTCATGTTTTTTTTTTTATTGAATTTTTTAAATATTTTACGCAATTTTTATTTTTTATATTTTAGATACACATAATCTAAATATACTTAAGAAGTATAATATTTTGTGATTTTTTTTTTTAAATTCATCAAATACAAAAAAATATAAAAATATAAAAATTTAGTAATACTGTAATAAATGTGAATGATGGTGTTTGGTAATACTATAATAAATGTGGGTGAATAGACGAGAAAGAAAAATGATTGTGAAAATAAAAATAAAAAATATTATTCATATATAAAAATTTATATAAAAAATATCATAAAAATATTGTGATAGTGATGTTGTAAATATGAATCATGTTTATGGGTGTTTTGATTTAAAGTGAAAGGTCACCCATTAGGCTATATCATTATGTTTGAAAATTTTATATAAAATTTATGTTTGTATATTATCACTCAATAAGAATATGTTTAGGTAGAATTTAATGATGAAAAGTTGTAAAATATAGTCATGATGATAAGAAGAAGATATGGTAGAGGAAAAAGGGCAAAATGTCATTTAGAAAATTTTAGGACATAACATTAGCAATCCAAGGGTCAATTTGTAATGAGATTACAAACTTGAGGGAGGAGAAAGTAATTTTTCAAACGTGATGGGAGAATCTGTATTAAACAGAAATCTCAAGGGGTGTCAATGTAATTTACCCCAAATTTAAAAAGAAAAAAAAAAAAAAAAAAAGGAAAAGATTTAGGTGTATCTACAACAAATTAAAAAGAATGCATTGAAATTTTATGCACTTATATATGCATGTGTTAAATAAGGATAAATTATCAATTATTCCCTCCAACTCTCCAACTTTGGTTCAGTTTGTAATATGAATGTTTCATTATTTCTCTAGAATCAATATGCTCTTTAAATATATGCCTTTCAATTTCATTAGGTCAATATAGTTTAATCTATTACCAGACGTGGAAAAATTATGGTGGAATTACTAATTTATTTAATTTTAAGATTTAACTCGATAAAATGGTAGTTTGGATGTGAGGAGGAAAAATTAAGAATAAAAACTACTAACAATTTTAGGTGAAACTATTTGCGATTTTCACCTAATAGTTTTAGGTGAAACTACTATTAGTAAAAACTACGATCACGATTTTTCTTATTCATTAAACATTTGTTAGTGTAAATTCTAAAATTAGATCAATTAAGAAGCACATGATATAAAATGATTAGTTTTCTTTTCCATATTTAATAATGAATTGAACTACATAGGCATTATTATGAAACTTGTAGGGTTTAAATAAAAAATTAAAAGTTTGAGGTTTACATTAGAAGGTTAGGTCGCATCAAATATTAAAATAAAATTGGATTACTTAAATTTAAAAATAAAAATAAAAAAAGAAATTTTGAGGGTTACATTGAAAACTAGATCAAAGTTCAAGAGACTAATTGATAGTTTATTTTCACATCTAACCAATATCCAGGAGGAAAAATAATTTATATAACTTTTGTACAAAAATATTAGAATAAAAGGACATTGACATTTTTTAAATTATGGTTATTTTACTTAAAAGTGATCAAACCAAAACTTATCATATAATTCTATATTAGTTTTTGTTCATTTTATGAATTTGTATAGAACTAATTTATCAAGAGTTATTTAAGATGTCATCACAAAAAAAAAAGTACATTAAAGCATGCAGTAGTGGTTCAAAGTAGGACCAAGTTGTTATTTAAGGATGAGCTCATCACAAATATACAATGGTGGTTTCTTGATCTTTTCCTTATTTTACCAATCCTTGAGTCAACTAAAAAGAGATTGCTCTCCAATCACAAAGAGTGTGTTTGTTTTGAGGGATTATTTTATGGGATTGGATTATTAGTCCGTTCTGATTAATAGTTCATTATTTGGTTCAATTTTTTTACTCTGGATTAATAGTTCCTCCGGACTATTAGTCCCTCATATGAGGGATTATTGTATCTTAGGAGAGGGAGTGAGATTATTTCCATGGGATTGGTATCTCATGGGACTAATGTGTGAAATGTCTATTTTACCCTCATGTTATTACTTAATAAACAATTGGAAAATGGTAAAATAGTCTTTTGAACATTTATAAATTATTTTTTTAGTGTTGTTAATTTAAAATTTATACTAAATAAAAAATATAAATTTTAAATTATAAATTTAATTTAATTAAAAATAATAAATTAAAAATTATGGCCTTATAATTTTTTAGTGTTGTTAAAAAATTAAATTTATATATTAAATAAAATTATTTTTTTAGTGTTGTTAATTTAAAATTATATATTAAATAAAAAAATAAATTATAAATTTAATTTAATAAATTAAAAATTATGGCCTTATAAATTAAAAAATTTTAGTGTTGCTAAATTATAGATTACAAATTTAAAATTATATATTAAATAAAAATTATAAATTACAAAGGTAAAATAGTATTTTGAACATTTATTCTTATCCAGTCCGTTCAACCAAATATTAGATTCACTAAAAATAGTCCAATTCAGACATCTAATCCCATGACTAAACAAACATAGGATACAAATCCAATCAAACCAAATAGTGCAGGGACAATATATCCTAGGACTAACAATCCAATGGATTACAATCCCCCTTTATTTAGTCCGTTCAAACAAACACACCCAAAAGATTGGCCTATTTGGTATTGTTTTTGTTTTTCATATTTTCAAAAACAAATATAGTAGAAAATTTCAAAACATCCATTTTTTCATTTTTAGTATTTCTTAAAAAGTGAACTTTATTGTGCCCATTTGTCAGAAAAATAAAATGTAAAAAGAGAATTTAATTAGTGTTATACGTTCAATAAAATACATTATCAGCAATTACGATTCTAGTTGTGTATATATTATATTGGAGTGTGCATTTGACAAATATATAACAAGCTGATGGATTTTTTGAAACCTGTATTATGATACTGGGAAAGGATATTTTTTCTTTTTTCTTGAGTTGGTTTTGTGGGGGACCTTATGGGAAAAAAATTGAATTGTATTATTACTTTTGATTATATTTGTAGATGTTGGGACCTTTTTGCAAATGAGGCCTACTTTCTTTTTTTGAATTAAAAAAGCATAAAATGATTAAAAACTCTATCAAACCTACCTATGCATTTACTGGCAAAGCAAGCTCTGAAATCTGGCTTGCCTCTTGCATGCTCAAAGGTTCCATCTTTTAGCTTTGTTGAGCTTTGATGCTCAGTTGTAGCCCTCACGCATTTCCTCATTAAAAACAAAACAAAAAAAGCTTTGAAATTTGAACTCTATTTTTTATTTATTTATTGAACTGATATAATTTGGACCACAAAAGGGGAAAAAATTAGGAAAAAGCATAGGCCAGTGGAAGTTTTAAAAATAAAATAAAATAAACTAAAATTTAATAATAAGCATTACAAATATTTAAATATAAAATAATAAACTATTTCAGCAATTAGTAATTAATTTTTGACAATTACACTTGTTAGGGAAAATCGATGATTCTCCACAAGTAAATCAATTAATGGGAATAAAAACTAATGTGAAAAAATTAAATCAAAGGTACCACAAGAATTTTTACGTGATTCCCTCAATGTGAGGTACGTCCACGGGATCGAAATCCGATTCCACTATCAACCAAATAGTTTCCAAACGATTACAAACGAGACACGAATGGTCTCACAAAACTACCCTTAGGTGAATTCCAAATAATCACAAATAAACAAGAGGAAATACCTCACCAAATAGATGAATAAAAATTTTCAGAACCAGAATTATAGAAGATCCAAAATTACGAACCAAATCAACACCGAAAACGAATCAGCCGCTTCAAAGTTGAGCAACAAACCAAAGCATCAATTTTTGATTGACCAAGTCAAAACCCAGAGCAACAATCAATACTAATTGAAACTGAACAAGTTAGAGTTATACACTAGGCAAAGTTAGAGTTATACACTAAGCACAGTTGTCGGAACAAATTTGTTGCTGCCGCTGGATAGGCCACGGACAAACAAAACAATATTATATATATTGTTAAATTTAGGATTTGTTTTATAAAAATTCTAGTTATATCCAAATTGAATTAGATCTACACAAATTAGATATAATATATAAAAATATATTATAACTAATACTAAATTAAATTAAAATTCTTTAATAAACTAATTGGGTCCCACACTCCAATAAGGAGGTATATCCAACAACACTGACAAGTATTTTCCTCAAAAAATTAAATAATGGCCTATCTGTTGTGTTAGAAGTGGCCTTTTTTTTTTAGTAGTTATTATTATTATTATTTTATCTAATATTATAATTTAAAAAAATTATATTTTAAAATTCTACTCAAGTAGACAAATCAAAAAAGTTAAAAAAAATTGAGAAAAATCTACTAAAAATTAAAAAAAAAAAACTTTATTTTTTGTCTATGGTGAGTTTTTTTTTATACATTAATAGACATAAAAAAAATTTAAAAATAAAATAAATTAACCTAGTTTTTTTTTTTTTAATAAAAAAAATACTTTATTTGGTTGTGCTCTAGAATTAGTTTTCAACACACGCGTTGAAGCATGATATTTGGTTCCGGTTTCAAATCAGTTTTCTACACTCTCTGCAGAGTTGTCTGCAGAGTTCTCTGTATTTTCTGTCTACCGGATGACCACCCGGTAGACCACCCGGATGACCACCCGGTAGACCATCCAGATGTCCAACCGGATGTCGGATGCGCTTACAATTTTTTTTTTTTGGCAATTGATTTACCTAATCGGGAAAAATATTTTTTGAAATTTTTTTGTGCTTTAAAATAATTTTGAGTTGTATGTTTAGTTATGAGTTGTAAATTTTTGTATCACATATCAAATGTCACATCAACAATTCCTCACTCAAATCAAATCTCTTTTCCAAAATTATTTTCAAAACTCTTTACCAAACAAATTTTCTACACTCAAATTATAATTCCACAACACACAAACTCAAAATACAACTCATACTCTCAAATCACATTTACAAAACTCTACCAAACGCTATCTTAGTTTTCGTCCTAAACTCATGTTCAATGCTCAGCTTTAGACCAAATGGAACAAAAATAGAAGCTTTTAGCTTTTGTGGTTACTGAAAAATTGTTAATAAATGATAGTGTAGTGTTATAGATTAGGTGGCAGTAACCCAAGGGTTTTGCTTCGTGAATGGAAAAACAACTAGAGAACTTATTAATTAAGATGTTGCAAGTTCAAACTCTATAAAGGACAAACATTCCATATTTTGGGGTTAACTTTAAGATTTTAGAATTAATTGAGGTGTACATAAACTGTTTCGGACACCCGAATATCAAAAATACAAAAAATAAAAAATAAAGGCTGCAATGTGGTAATTGTAAGTTCTAATAATACAAGTACTTCAAAAAGGGCAGATATTTATGAGTAAGCTTTTTCACCACCATTCAAGTACTTCAAGAGTAATTGTTTGTAGTTTTGAAGTATTGTTACATATCATTCATCACTTAATATTTGTTAAATTATTTTTTTAAAATACAACAAAAATTATTGTGTCTTACTATTTTAACTAATGAATATGAAATTAGACTCCACATGTCACACTAAAGAAAATACTGACGGCAGTGAAGAGAGAGAAGAGGAGGAGGAGGAGGAGGAGGAGGAGGACTTGACAGAGTAAGAGAGACAGAGGCATGAGAGAAATTGAAAGAAAAGAAATTATTTTTTAAACCCTAAAATTATTTCTTTTTTCGACTAAAACACTTGGTCACCAATTTATTGTAACAATTTGCCCACCAAAAAATTAGTAGCCATATATCTAAATGATGAATTTTTTTAATATTTTTTTGTCGACTAAATCATTTTGTCATCAATTAATTTCATAAATTCCTCCAAAATTCAAAAGGTCACCCTCCAAAATTTTAATGACAACTGGTGACCAATTATTTTTTAGTTGTCTAAAATAAAAGTTTTGGTGACCAAAATTTGATCGCTAAAAGTAATCTAACTAACTATTAATAAAATTCACCAATTTTTTTGCACAAATCACATTTATTACACAACTAAGCGCCCAAAATTAAAATAAATACTGACTAAATTTTTTTAGTAGCTAAAGATTGTATATTTAGGGAACCAACTTTTTTTAGTCACCCAAAACCTATTTTCAACGACTATTAGTGGTCAAAAGTAAAATAAATAGAGACTAAATTGTTTTTAGTAGCTAAAGATTACTTTTGCCAACCTAATTTTTTTAATAGCTAAAGTGTGTACCTTTGCTAACCAAATTTTTTTTAGTAGCCAAAGTGTGTGTTGGACAATCTTTACTATATTACGAATAAATTTTGTTTGTGTACTTAACACCAAACAGAACACAGAAGAAATAAAGAAAAGGAGAGAGATCGTTTGATTACAAAAATCAAACCAATAAATTAAATAAAATAACAAGTAAATTAATTACTTACCTAATTAATTTCTAAAACAAAATTTTGATCAAGTCCATTGTTTAACACTGTCTCATAAAGACAGATTTGTCCTCTCCATGGTGTTTTCAGATTGTGGACGTCTATCTCCTAGAATAAAATGATCAACAACGAATAATAGCAGCATTACAAATTATTCGCACAACGAACACATTTTGTGTTTACACTCTTTCTCACAAAAAAATAATGCAGCAAAATGCAGAGAGAGCAACGGCAAAATTGAATACGAAAATTAAGTGCAAATCCAAATGAAGGACTTGTCTATTTATAGATCTAATGGTGACTTTTAAATTTGAATTCAACAATTATAGTACCTGTTCGATTTGAATTAAACAGATACAAATTTGTTTGAATTTAAATTAAACAAGTAGGGGTTTTGAACTGAATCTGTTCGAACATATATAAAATTTGTACAGAAATGTGCAAGCCAAAACTGAATTTTTCAACCCAAATTTGAATTCAAACGATCAGAATTTATTTTCCAAAATTAAAAAATAAATTCAAATGTTTCACACCTCACACTTGCATGCACCCAAGCTTAGCCTGTTCGACTGGACGGCGGTATATGTGTTTATTTTGGGTCCAATCGGTCTAGCCCGCTTTGCCCATAATCTCCCCCCTCTACAAAACTTGAATGCCCCTTGGGGCCTACTCCAAGTTCCAAACTCAAGCTTTATAAACTCACACAAAGTTTGCCCACCAAACAAATGTGAGACAAACCTTCAAGGAAACTTCACCAATATGCCATTTCCATAGAGCTCACTTTAGCTTTAATTTTTCATTCACCCGATAATGATTTTGAGCAACCAAATATACTACGTGAATCACAACGCGGTATAAAACGCATTACCACTTAGATCCGCCAACTTTGGCGCATGAGTTCTACCTAAAAACTAGACCAAAATTTAGGAAAAAACCTGTTTTTCCAAAACCATTTCTAACAGTGTGTACCTTTGGCAAGTAAATTTTTTTAGTCGACATTTTTAGTCGCCAAATGTGTATTTTTTCTGTAGTGCCATTGTCCCGGGAGCAAAAAATTATTTCTCTAAATTTTGAGGCTAAACCATCATTTGTCCCAACTTTATACTGATGTTGTATATTATTAATTTTCATTTTCCCAAAGTACTCTTTAAGTCATGCTAAATTGTTCTGAATTGAAAATTTCTAGAAACTCAGAAATCGATTGTTGAAATAAACATAGCCCTTTGATTTCATGCTTGTGCTAAGCATTCGATTTTGCGATTAATTTTTGTATAATTAGAACAACTGTTCCCAATTAGGAGAGAGAAAGAGGGGAATGGGTAGTGGTGTGACAGTGAGTGAGGCCACTTGATTTTGAAATTGTAAATGCCCATTCCATCACAGTACGTGGAGGCTTTGTGGTCATTCTATTTCTATATTTTGTGGTCTTCTTGTCTACGCATTATCACTACACAAGCATTGAAGATGCAAGTGATGGATTTTGGAACTTCTTTAATTCAATTCATTCATGTTTCTATTTATATTTACAATTTAGTTTCTTTCTTGAAGTGCCCTTGCATTGAAAGTCAGGATGTAGTGTTACTTCTCAAAACAAAAATTCAGAATAGTTTTAGAGTTGTGTTAAGAATTAAAATGTTTTAGAGATTAAATGTGTATTGTAAGATTAATGTGTAAAATGAATCTGGATCATATAATGATGTTTCTGAATAATTTTCTAAGTAAAATTTTTGAGTATTTAATATTACTGATACTATATATTGTTTGTTATAGGGTGTAAAATCTTTTTTTTTTTTTTTTGGTGTGTCAAATTATACTGGCCTTGATTACTCAAATTACAATTAACTTCATTAGTATTAGGGGTGAGCATGGTCCGGATTAGACCGGATTGGAGTAAAATCATAACTAATCCGTTATCAACGGATCTTGAAAAATTGGAACCAATCTAATCCGTTTAAATCGTGGAACCAATCTGAACCAATCCATTTAAACACAGATTAGATCGGTTTAGGACCACGGATTTACATAATTAAATAACAAAAAAATATATATAACACTTTAATTTCATAAAAATATAAATATAGCACCATATTGGTTTCACAATAGCAATATGTCATTTTATAATAGCGACAAACTGTTTTAGAATTTAAACAACCATAAGAAAACTAGTTCTACCCTAAGTATTTAGACCATTACAAATTAACACTAAAAACTAGCAAACAAAAGTTATAAAAGAAGATACTATGCAAGTTTAGGTTTGGATTTAAATTTTATATGAAATAAGAGAAGATACTATGCATGAGAGTGTATAACAAAATATAGACTATTTGTATACGGTCCGGATCGGTTTAAATCCGGAACCGTGGGGTTTAATCCGGAACCAATCCGTGAATTATGAATTTTTAATTTTTCAATCTGGAACCAAACCACGGATTTAAAAAACCAATCCAAACCTACTGGATTGGACTGAACTGGATTGAATTACGAATTTTACGGATTCCTTACTCAGCCCTAATTAGTATTGAAAAATTACATTGACCACCACTGAGAGGTAGAATTAAAATGAAGTAAACAGACATAACAAAATGGCGAAATTAACCTTCGTCTCCTTAGTTTATAATTTTTCCTACCAATGCCAATCCAAACCTTAATCCATCTCTCTAAACCAAATAACAAAATTCAAGCCCACTGCTACGATCTTTATCTTCTCCAGAAAACTCTCTAACCTTATTTATTAACCAGCTAACATTCTATTGGATGATTATTTAGTATTTTTGGAGTATGGATATATGGTACTTTATAAGGTTTTGATTGATAGAGAGAGGTAAAGGCCTACAATTTATGTTAGGAATGATAGAACAACATAAGACTAAATAATTGATAATTGACTTGGAGTATGACTACGTAATATTCTGAGATTATTAAATAATTTTTTGATTCTATAAAACTTGCTGAATTTGGTCGGCCGAAATAAGGGATTAGAAGTTCAATCAGATTAGTTATCCACAAAAGGGAAGTTGTGCCCCCTTACTCTAATTAAACATAGTATAACTAATTTCATGTTTACATAATACCAACAATTTTCCCATTGTATGTAATCCCATGGACATGCTATGTGACTTAATAATGATGCAACATTTATCATTTTTTAGCTCATTATATTTATCACCTCCCTAATCTACACAATCACAATTCGTTGAATATTACTGTGTGAAATCCATTGTACTAAAATTGTGGAAAATAATACAGTAAATTACACTATTAATCTTTATTGTTTAAATAAGTTGTCACTTTAATCCCCGCAGTTTTAATTTGAATAATTTAAACTTTATATTTTTTATTTTGTTAAAATGGGGGCCTTTCGTCATTTTCTATTAGAATTTGGAACGAAAAAAGATCATGTATAAAATTAGAGAGACCAAATATTCATTGTAACGGTAATCTATATAGTTTGTTTTGAATTTCACTTTAATCTCTCTAATTTTTCACATGATTTTTTTTTTTTCTTCAAAATATTAACAACATATGACGGATAGATCATATTGTAACAAAATTAAAATATAAGGACTAAATTGTTCAAATAACACTACGTTGAACCAAATATTCATTCAAATTAAAGGGATCAATAGTTTAAGTTACCCAAAACAATAATATATTACTGTGTTGAACGAAGGCATAAAAAAAAACAATAATATATAACTGTGTTGAACGAAGGCATAAAAAAAAGCTCTACCCATTTTGCAGCTACCAAATCTACTACCTCCATGAAAAACTAGAAGAAAAAAAAAAGAAAGTCCAAATTATGGTTCAAAGCAGGCCAACTGTGGACCAAAAGTACCTCAAAAAAAAATGTGGACTAAAAAAGAGTTGGTTTATGTAGTCTAAAATAAGAGTGACCTTATCAGTAGACGTGAATCATATCATATTAGCTAAATTATCTACCTTGTCATCTAATGAACAACTTGTAAGGAGATTATAGTTTTTAATAAAGAAGCATCTCATACTGGAATCTGTCTTCTCTTTTTATTTTATTTTTTTTCCTTTTCTTCTTTGTTTTTTATTTTTTATTTTTTCTCTTTGGGTTCATATACCTAAAGACAACTGAAGTCAAAGAAGGCATTTTGGTAATTATCCAAAGACTGAGATACTATGGGTAAAGGAAAGGAAGGAGTGGTCTATAAGAAGGGTTTAGCTCCAGGACACTTTATTTACTACTAGGGAGTCCTCTCTAACAAGAAAGGACAAAGAACTAAGCAAAATCCATGGCTACTGAAGAAGGGCATGCTGGTTACACAGAGGATGGAACTGTGGATCTCAAAGGGAACCCTATCCTTAGGTCCAAGAGAGGTGGTTGGAAGGCATGCTCCTTTGTTGTTGGTACCCCTCTCTCTCTCTCTCTCTCTCTCTCTCTAGTTGATGATCACCCACAAGGAAACAACTCACATATGGCCACCACATCTTTTAGGACACTTGTCATTTCTATTGGCTTCATAATTATTGAAAGCGGCTAACGATTTTCTGATCTCAACTCGTCTTCTTATTTGTTCTAATATATTTCGAAAATAGTATAATATGGTGAGAATTTCGAACCATAATAATATTGTTAGAAGTGGATTATAATAGAGGGATAGAGAAATTTAGAAACAGATGAGTCATTCTGCCGATGATCCTTGTTTAGTAGTTTAGTGGGAGTTATGAAAACTATAGAGTTAGAGTTTAAAAATAAAAAAATAAAAAAAAATCAATCCTCTTGCCACCAATCGTGTTTGCTCCATCTTTTAGAATTGTCAGATTTTCTTCATTTCTCTTCATATTTTCTTTTTCTCAACTTTGTTGTTTAGTGAATCTAACATTCTAGAAAATGATGAAAGATAGTTTTTTTTTTTTTTTGTGTGTGTGTGTGTGTGTGTGATTCAATCTTCCATCATGAAGATTTGAAGTTAAACCAGTAATAATCTAGTTAAATTTGAAGCATGTTTATATGTAGTGAAAAGCAAAGAGGAGAGAACAAATTTCTAGATCTTATTTTCTTTAATTTTTATTTTTTTAAATTTCGGAAGTTATTAAATTTATTATTGAGGGAGGTGGTTGGCTCAGTACTATCTCATCCTGTCATTATAGTTTTCAACCACATAGTTCCTCCATATGAACAATCCAGAAACTCTTTTCTTGTAATATAGAAAATAAAAATAAAAATAAAAAACAAAAAACAAAAACAAAAAACAAAAGAAAAAAACAAAAAAAAGAAATAGTGATTAGTGTGTAACATTTCTCTCTGGACAGGCCATAAGTCCTCCTACTTGTTGGGGAGTCAAGTAAGAGAAGTTTAGACAAGCACAAATAAATTGAGACCGCTCACTTCAAAAAGAATCACTTATCAACAAGATTCTTGATTTAAAAAATGTTATTATCATGACATTTTGAATGCATTTTCTTTTATTATATAAATTTGGTATTTAAGAATAGACTTTTACTTATGAAAAAATCGATATTTACTTGATGTCCTAGTTTCCCAATAATACTGGATGATAATCTCTTCTTACTATATTTTATTTAGGGTATAAATTATATTCACTCAACTCTTTTGAGGTTTAAAAATATAGCTAGTCTTACACTTTTAATATAATTATACTGACTCCATTTTAATAAGATTAAAGTAATCGAAATTAATGCAAATGCTATTTTAGTAGAAAATATATGATAATATCATTTTGTCACGACTAACTAATTATTGATAAAAAAATTATCTAATTGTTATGTGAATTAAAATTTCAAGGGAGACTAGTGTAATTATATCAATAGTATGGAGTTAATTATATTTTTTCTAAATCTCAAGAGAGATGAGTGTAATTTATCATTTATTATTTCATGCATCAACATTCCATTAGTAATAAGAATAAGTGGTGAGACTCATTAAATCAATTTAATGTTAATATATAAGATGATAAACAAATTATGATAAGAAAGCAAAAATAGTCATCCCAGCATTGTTCCTCTTCTTTTGTGTCCTTTGTCTTCAAATGTCTCCGTTCTTCTATTCCAAAATATTTACAATTATTAAATTATGTAAAAATTTTAAAATATTAAATCTGAAGACATACTAAAATAAGTGTAAATAGTTTAAAACAAGAATAAAGTCATTTACCCATTGCACTAACCAAGTTTAATTATCTAAAAAGAACGAATTCCTAATTGTTGCTACCAGCGTGTCCAATGCTTCATCAGATCTTTCATCAAATTTAAATTTGATAAAAAATACTTAAAACGTAAGTTTCAATTCTTTCATTAAATTGATATAAAATAGAGGAAGAGTTACTTTTTTCATCAAATCAAGAGAGTTTTATTCTTTTATCAAATTTATAGGTGATCATTGGACAGGACGTCCTCTTGGATATCCTCCCAAACAATCTCCTTTTTACAAAATTGCTCATAAAAGTGTTGATCAATTTACGCAAACCGGTCAACCGACCGATCATCCACCCACTCATAAATGTGAATTATCCATTAGAACGCTATATATTTGATAAAATTTTTGCTGAAATTTGATTTTAAAAAAAATAAATGTTGGAAATGCTACAAGCTTACCCAAAATAAACCTATTATAGTCACACAGCAATATTAGGTATCATGAAAAGTCTTTCATGAAAATAATCATGAAAGATTTGTGACCTTTGGATTACACTTAAAATAAAGCACCACACACTAATTAAGGTAATCTAAGAATTACAAATTTTTTATAATCATTTTCATAAATTTTTTTTCATGATCTCTAACATTTATCGTTCATATGTCGTGCTTTTTGTGTCAAATCAAAACTCTATCGTGTGTGTATCTCCGTGTCTGAATATTAAAGCAAACCTCATAGTTCAATTGGGCCTCCCCTTCTTTCAAAGATGTCCTCTCCTTTTTGCACGTCTCTTGACATTTTCACACTTTATTTTTTTATTGTACATATAAACACATATTTTTTGAAAAATTATAAAATAATAATAATAATAATAATAATCTTCAGGCTTAAATATTATATTATCAATTTTTTGTTAAAATTTTTTGATTTTATTAATTTAAACATTAATCTTTTGATTTCTTTTCAATCTAAATCATTTATTTACTTCTGTTAATTAAAATCTATAGAAAAAGGTTATTTCAGTCATTAAACTCAATGTAAATTTATGTAAAATATCCAAAATGTCATTTTTCATCGAGTTTAATGATTAAAATACATTTTTATAGCAATTTTACTTCCAAAAAAAAAAAGGTTAATGATTTAGATTAAAAATAAATCAAAAACTTAAAATTTAAATTGATAAAATTAAAATTTTAAAATTTATTTTGTTATAAGACTTTTACCGTGATTTTTCTTTTTTATATAATTTTTCCTATATTTTTTTATGCACATGAGATGGTAGCCAAGCAATCATGTTTGTGGAGTTGTTTTACCAAATCCAAGTTAGACTTCGGCCATTTGGTAAAACTGTGGAAAAGTGATTATAAATTATAACTTAACAGTTTATAACTTATAACTGTGAATATAAGCTGATTTTTGACTTATAAATTAAGCTTCTCCTCCCCCTACTCAAAGAATAAGTTGATTTTTGACTTACAAAAAGTTATAATCTGTATTTTTAAACTAAACCAAACACATCAAAATAGCTTAAATTAAGCTAAAAGCTAAAATAACCTGGAAATAAGTCCTACCAAACAGGGCCATCATTTGGTGGAAGCTTATTGGTTGAAAAGTCCATTTTATTAAAAAGTTTTACTTATTTAACAAAATTATTTTTGTCAAAAAAATATACTTTAATCATTTTAAAAAGCCACTAAAAAAAAAAGGTCCAGCTAACAATCGCTTAATATATCCATTAATTTATGGATTAAACAAGGCCAATAAAACTCGAACTCTAATACCCATTGCACACTTCAATATTATTGTTTTTGTGTACACTATTGATATTTAGTGATACACTTTATACACATCTATCTATACTATTGACAATCAATAGACTGTCATTAGCATTTTTATATTTATAACATGATTCAAAACTTAAAATTGTATTTCTAAAACACATCACCAAATAATGTTATAAGTTTAGAAAATAAATTTAAAATTTATTATTGAATTTGAAAATTTTATTTTAAAATAGCAAGAGTTTTGAAGGGTCCACTCTACCATTTTTGTTTTTTCTTTTTTGGATCGGAATCGACCATTTTTGTTTGGAAAAATAACAATTGAGCATAAGTTTTAAAAAAAGTAAAATAAAAAAATAAAAATCAGATAAGGAAAAAATTCATTAATTTTTTTAATTTTTTTTTTAATGAATTTATAACTATTTGGTTTTGATTTGGTGACAGTGTACGAGGTATTTGAACGTATGGCATACTATGGTATCTCAACAAATCTAGTCGTATATCTAACCAATAAGCTTCATCAAGGGACTGTGAAGTCATCCAACAACGTCACCAATTGGGTTGGGACTATTTGGATGACCCCTATCTTGGGTGCCTACGTGGCTGATGCTCATCTCGGCCGTTATTGGACGTTTGTGATCGCTTCTGTTATTTATCTCTCGGTATGTCTACTCGCACCAGATCACCATCTTCTTCATCTTACAATTAACAATTGCATAAATTGAAAAACACAAAAATTAATTACAGAATCAGATGTAGAATATATATATATATATATATAAGTAAATAGATATAATTTTATAAAATTTATTAATGAGATTATCGACGTCTAAAAAAATGTTGTCTATTCATTATTTATGTGTTCGATTTTGTGATCGATTTTTGTGTTAATAACAAAACTGCTAATAAATCTGCTTTTTAAATAAATCAAATGGAAGGAGAAGTTGGACAGTAATCTCCTAATGAGATACACAATTTTTTATTACTGAGCTAATGCTAGCTAGTTGCTAGCAATTATAATAAAATAATAATGCTATATAAATTTTAGTAAATTTGTTTACTAATGAATGTGACATTTATCAAATTATTATACCGAGTCGGTCTCATTTCAAATATCAAATTTCATTACTACATGACAAGTAAATAAGTAAAAAAAAAATTATAAGATATATTAGTTTGTATAACATTTTCTTTAGTCATTTATCCAACAAAATGGTAAAAACGTTACTATCACCAAATTTGGTCCAAAGATTTTTTGTTCCTTAGGCTCCGTTTGGGAAAGTATGTTTATAGCCTAAACTCAAAAATCAAAAAGTTATCGTAAGGTATCGTATCACTTTTTTTTATTTTTGTTATGTCCTTTTGTAAAAAATTAAACTAGTCAAATTCTAAATAGAATCTTAGTTTCAATGCATGGTCGACTATAAAATTATATGAAATTTTTTAAAATATAAAAATCTCATTATTTATTTTTTTAACTAGGAAACATTGGGATAGAAAGACATAAGCATGTGGAGAGAAATGATTGGGGTGCCATCATTTTTTTCTGATCAATTTTATAAACTTGAATAGTGAGATTTATTAAACTAATATAATATTTAAAGTTTTGTTCAAAATTTAATTATTTTAATATTATTGACTAACAAAAATCTCATCCATATTTATCAACCAGTCCTAGTGGGTAGGACTGAAAATAGAGTCATCCGACTTGTGAAAATCGTCCAATCCGATCCAATTCATGTATGTGTGGGCGGTTTCGAACCTTTAGTAGGGTCGGATGTGATTTGAAATATTGGCATATTTCGGATTGCGGGTTTCACCTACACTCGCTTTCATTTATACTTTTCTCTTTTTTTTCAAAAAAAATTGGATCATAGATCTTGATCTTTCATATTAGTAAATAGATTTTTTTCGAACCTGATTGTTTTGCTTGTGTTAGGAATTTATTTTATTGCGTTTTTAATTTTATAAGTTTTAATTCATTATCTATTGATGTTCTAAAGTAATTATTGATATTTTGAGTTTTTTAAGGATCTTTTCCTCATTCGAAAATAATGATTTTATAATAAGAAATATATGATTTTATGGTCCAAAATAATATTTAGAAAATGAGGAGAAAATGCTCAAAATAAATATTCAAAAAATGGGAAAAAACAGGCCCAAAAATAAATTTTTAAAGAAAAAAGTCAAATCCGCAAACTATCCACAATTGTCTGCATATCTGTGAACTCTATCCGTACAAATCACAACTTGCACAACAGACAGTTGCAAATTCAATTTTTTCTAAATCGTAAATATACAAACGGGTCTAAATCACAAACTGAATCGTTCAAAACAGATTCGTAAGCATCCCTCCTAGTGGGTAGGTTTGGTTTGACCGCATCAGCTTAATTGACCCAAACCCAATTCAATTGGAAAGATCTTGGAAACCACCAAAAGCAAGAATCATTTTAAAAATTAGAATCTTTTATACCCATGCAATGTATTCACATATATACAATCATAATATTGATTATGTTTCAATCATGATACTAAAATTTTATTTATTATATTGGTGGGTTAGAAGGGTGGACATGTCATATAATTTAATAAGAAAAGAGTGTGAAAAAAAATGACCTTAATATAATCAAAATTCAACCCAATGCCAGCTCTACTCGACCTCATCACATGAACTTGTCAACTTGAACCTAGCTAGACTTATGTCGGCATTCTTTTATTGCATGCCAAATGGGAATGGACCTATTGCATGATACAATGTCAAAGTGCCTTATGGAGACGTTTATGATTTATTATTTTTAATTTACATAAAATATTAAATATATTTATATTTATTTTAAGTAAAAATGAAAATAGAAAATATGTTTGCCACATAACTATTTAAAATTTTATTTTAAAAATAAATGATTGTCAACAATTGAAAATGGTAGCCAGAGATAGTTGTTGGTCGCGGAAAGTGGCGGTTGATAGGGATGGCAATGGGGCCCCATCCCCATTCCCCTATAATAAATTTTCCCCATTCCCCATTCCCCATGGGTACCACTCTCCCCATTTCTTAATGGGTTTAGATTTTCCCCAATCCACTTTAATCCCCATTTTTATTTTATTTTTATTTTTTATATTTAATGTTAACAACTAGTTTTTTTTTTTTTTTTTTAAAGGTTCACAACAAAAAGCTAAATATACATTCAATCTTTTTCTTTCTTTTTTATATATTTAATGTTAACAATTTTTTTTTTCTTTTTTTTAAGGTTTTAGCTAAATATACCTTCAATCTTTTTCTTTCTTTTTTAATATATTTAATGTTTAACAACTTATTTTTTTATTTTTTTTATTTTGTTTTAAGGTTGACAACAAAAGTTAAATAATTTATTAATGTGTTTATTTTTTTTAAAATTCAAATATCAAAAAAGGTCAAAATACGCATGACGCCTACTAATGTAGTCTCTCTCTCTCCTATTCTTCCACCTCTGCCGGCCTCGTTCCACTCATGTTCTCTCTTTCTAATTTTTTATTTTTTATTTAAAAACTAAATTATTGATAAAAGAAAAAAAAATTGACTGAAACAATTTTAAGACCTCACTTTTTTCTTTCTTTTTTTTTTTTGTGAAGAATATCAAAAAAATCAAAAGTAAAAAATAATTACAAAATGATGAAGATAAAAGTGATTTATGCATTTAATTATGGCAGTGTTTGGAAATGAAATTTATAGATCACTTTAGCCTTTTCAAGAAAAAAATTCAAAAAGTATTGTTGCTGACTTCCCACATGATACACAGCTGTAACGGACAAAGGGTAAAATGACGCTTTTGCCTTTTTAATTTTTAAGAAACTCACAACAACAGCGATAATACACATAGGGACATTTTGGTCATTTATTATGTCTACATTATTTCAAACACATTTTTCAATACATCAATCTAACAAAAAATCCAACCCATCTTCTTAAATGCAAAAACTAAAATAGTTTACTAAAGGCCACAGCTTCTCTCCAGTCCAAATCTGGACTGGACGGTGCTGTCCGGCCCTTGGAGGCTCATTACGGGTCGTGTTTCGATAATATAAACCGTTCAATGTGTAGAACTCGTCGAATACTATAAGCCTGTAAAAAATCACATTTATCGGATATCGATAGCTATATGATCAAATCAGTTTTTTATGAAAAAAAATGGACGGCGAAAAATAAACGGCTTACAAAAAACTGATTTGATCATATAGCTATTGATATCCGATCAACGTGATTTTTTACAAGCATATAGTACTCGACAAGTTCTACACATTGAACGGTTTAGATTATCGAAACACGACCCGTAGTGGGCCCCCAAGGGCCGGACAGTACCGTCCAGTTCAAATCTGGACTGGAGAGAAGCTGTGCCCTTTACTAAAATAGTCAAACAGGCAAAACCTCTAAAAAGAAAAAAGATTGAATGTATATTTAGCTTTTGTTGTGAATCTTAAAAATTAAAAAAAAAAAACAAAAGAAAAAAGATTGAATGATATTTAGCTTTTGTTGTGAACTTTAAAAATTTAAAAAAAAAAACAAAAGAAAAAATATTGAATGTATATTTAGCTTTGGTTGTGAATCTTAAAAATTAAAAAAAAATGGTTGTGAACCTTAAAAATAATAAAAAATAATAATAAAAAAGATTGGATGTATATTTAGGTTTGGTTGTGGATCTAAAAAAAAAAAAAAAGTTGGTTGTGAACATGAAAAAATAAATAAATAAATAAATAAAAAAAGATTGAATTTATATTTAGTTTTGGTTGTGAATCCTTAAAAATTAAAAAAAAAAAAAAAAAAAAAAAAACGTATGGGGAAATTAGTGGGTACCCATCCCCAACCCATCCCTTGTGGATATTTAAAGAATATCACTTACCCTACCCAATGGATAAGAAAAAAAGGAAAAACTCAAGTTTTTGGGTTGGGTCTCCATGGATACCCACAGGGTAGGTTATTCATTGTCATCCCTAGCGGTCGAAGATGGTTGCCTCCAGTGAAAGTTGATTGATGGTGGGTAGAGGTGGTTGATAAATAAGGACATCGGCAATGGTAGCCAATAGTGATAAGCAATGGGTGGTGGTCAGAAACAATGGAAGGAAAAGAAATTTTTTTAAAAAAATAATAATAAATTAAATTAAAAAATATCAATGGTACACATTTAAAATTATTGTTGTGAAATCATATTTTAAATAAATTTAGACCAATAATATTTTATTTCGGTTACTTTTATAGTATAGTCAGAAATTGTAGCATTGCTGCCTAACTATTTAGGTCAGTGAGCATGACAAGACTTGGAATTTGTGTACTATTAGCATATGAAAGTTTGACCTTGGAATTTCTGTTTTTTAATAAAGGCAAGAGTTTGGCAAGATTTCTTTGATTGCAAAACTACAAAATGGGCATATAATAATAGACTATATGTGCATTGAGCATTAATGTTATCACCTATGTATGTCACAAAATGGACCACTGTTTTCAAGGTCCGAGAGTTCACAGCTATATAATCAAACCTAAGCCGCAATTCTTGAGTATATATACCAATGACTTTTGTGTGTCTATCTTCAATTATTATTATTAGTATTTATCACACTTTTTACTGTAGAACTATTGGTAAATTATTTATTTAATTTTTAAATTATTGATTGAATTTATTTAGTCTTTAAAGTATATAAATTAGGTGACTTACATATAGATCTTAATAAGTCTAATAAGTCTTCTAATAATTAATAACGTTTTTCATCAAACAGTATTAAAAAATATCACTAATTGTCAATTTTTGCGACGGTTTGAAAACCTTGTCACAAAAAATGTCACTAATTATAAATTTTAACAACAATTTAAAAAAATTATCACAAAAAATTGTCACAACAGTTTAAGCAATTCCATAAACTACACCAAACAAGGCCCATGTGTAAGCAGTAGGAAGAAAAAGAGGAAAATGTCTTGTTGGACTAAGAAATCAAAATGAAACCTATATGTCTATCTTTTCTTTCTTTCTTTAGCTTGTCCAAGCTCACATTAAGACCAATGCTACAGAGCTAGTAAATTACTCAAAAAATGCAGATAATTTTGATTCCATACATTTAAATTTTAGACACTTTTTTGAATATTTTTGCAGGTAAATAGTTAAAGGCTTGTTCTTGATTAGAGAAAAAAATTGAAATTTTGTCAAAATGTACTATTGATCAACATTTGACAAATTGGGCCTTTTTATTCTAATTTGCAGGGCATGTCACTACTAACCTTGACAGTTTCAGTCTCTGGACTTAGACCACCTCACTGCCCACACCCAGACCCAAACTTTGCCAACTGCAAAAAGGCCTCAACACTCCAACTAGCCCTATTTTATGGTGCACTCTACACATTAGCCGTTGGGACTGGCGGCACAAAGCCCAACATCTCGACCATCGGGGCGGACCAATTCGATGAGTTCGAGACCAAGGAGAAGGCCCATAAACTTTCCTTCTTCAACTGGTGGATGTTCAGTATCTTCTTTGGGACACTCTTTGCCAACACAATTCTTGTGTACATTCAAGACAATGTGGGTTGGGCTTTAGGATATGGGCTTCCAACCGCGGGCCTTGCTATATCCATTTTGATTTTTCTAGCTGGCACACCCTATTATAGGCATAAGGTGCCCACTGGGAGTCCCTTCACAAGGATGGGTAGGGTCATAGTGGCAGCCCTAAGGAAGTGGAGGGTACCCATTCCTAGTGACCCTAAAGACCTCTATGAACTTGATTTGGAAGAGTATACCAAGAAAGGGAAGTATAGGATTGATTCCACACCAACCTTGAGGTTTGCATCTATCCTTTAAAATTACTATTTTGTACAATGGTAGATATGTTACTTGGTTTGTATCTATCCTTTAAAAAATTTTAGAATTAGGATATGTTTGATAATGCTTTTCTTTTTTGTTTAATGTTTAATGTTTCAATAACCTTGAAAATTCGAAGCGATAGTGTTTTTGCTAAATTGTTTTTGTTGCCGAAAATGGCAATGGTTTTTAAAAATTTTGAAAACAAAAAAATCGTTTTCACTTATTCTGAAAATAAATTTACATTCCCTCCCTCTCCTCTGCCAACTCTCCTCCCACTCTAGCAACCGCTAGGCACTCCCTCTCTAACCAATTTTCTCCTTCGGCCACTCTGGCAACTCAACAAAAAATATTTTGTTACTATTAATTTTATTTGTTTTGAAACCATATGTGCGATTTTTTTTTTTTTTTTGCAAAAATGGAACAAAAAACAAAAACAAGTGTCCTACATTTTGTAATTCCAACAAATAAAATAGAATTAGCAACATTAATAAACAATACATTAGCTTTTGGAGACCAAGATGCAGCCCTAGATAATTTTATTATTATTATTTTTTGATGATCTAAATATCATCAGTTTATTTATGCAGGTTCCTCAACAAAGCTTGTGTGAGGACAAGTTCTACTAGTCCATGGATGCTATGTTCAGTAACTCAAGTAGAGGAGACCAAACAAATACTAAGAATGATACCAATCCTAATCGCCACATTCATTCCAAGCACCATGATTGCACAAGTCAACACACTCTTTGTCAAGCAAGGCACAACTCTAGACAGAAATGTCGGTGGCTTCAAAATACCGGCAGCCAGCTTAGCTGGATTCGTAACGATTTCAATGCTTATCTGTGTGGTGTTATATGACCAATACTTTGTCAAGATAATGAGAAAATTGACTAAAAACCCTAGAGGCATCACTCTCCTTCAAAGAATGGGAATTGGGTTGGTCCTCCACATCATCATTATGCTAATTGCATCCCTAACTGAGAGGTACCGGCTTAGCGTGGCCAAAAGTCATGGTTTAGTAAATGGGGGACAAGTGCCTCTAACCATTTTCGTCTTACTTCCTCAATTTGTGCTTATGGGCACGGCAGATGCATTTCTAGAGGTAGCCAAAATTGAGTTTTTCTACGATCAGGCGCCAGAGAGCATGAAGAGCCTTGGAACTTCCTATTCCATGACTAGTCTAGGGATTGGGAACTTCCTTAGTAGCTTTCTTCTCTCAACGGTTGCTCATGTCACAAAGGACCATGGTCACAAAAAAGGGTGGATTTTGAACAACCTCAATGCTTCCCATCTTGACTACTATTACGCGTTTTTCTTGATACTCAACTTCTTGAATTTGATTTTCTTCTTTTTCATGACTAAGTTCTATGTATATAAGGCCGAAGTATCGGATTCAATGGAAGTTCTTAGACAAGAATTGGGTGGTGGATCAACACATGTGGTGCCTACTATAGCAGAGCCAGTGGCTTAGGTTTGTGATCATGTGAATTGGGGAAGATGAAAAGATTGTAAACAAGATTTCCAACTTTGACAAACCAGTCAAGAGATGGTTCTTGATGAGGTGTCAATTGGTTGGTTCTAGTTGGGGTGATTGGTTTTGGGGGACACTCTATGTAGGATTTTCTTTTGCCTCACTATAATGAGTTGTGTTTACACTAGTTGAAAGGAAATGGAATTAAATATTGTCATGTAAAGGCATGGAAGTGGTTGTCTTTTCATTGAATTGCTCCGAAAGTGTTTTCCAAAACAGGGAATGCATTAACTTGAAAACTTGTTTTTTGGAACTCTCTTGGGAATTCACCAATATTTGAACAAACCTGTTTTTATCAAAATTCTATAGCCCATAACTCAGTTACAGCAATGCTAGGTACCCAGACACATATCCAGAAAAAAACATTGAAATGTTGAGATATATTTCAAGAGTGGGTCTCACTATACAAAATCAAATTTACACCATCCAACAACATTGTAGATAACTCTATGATTCCCTGGCTTTACTATTCAAGTCAGCCAAAACGAGTGTCACAATGATATTATGCTACAATATTGGCACATAGTATCAACAATCAACGAATAAACTTCACATAAGGTCCTTGTGGGATTACTTTCAGTTAACTGAGAGACAACGTCGATCGCACCCTATCCATTTGGTTGGTCTTATTGCTCAGTGGCACGAACATTAGCGTTGCACCCAACATCTTTACCACACACAAACTACAACCATTAAAATGTCTTCCCAGTAGACAACAAGCCTCATAACTTGAACAAAAGTATATAACATCAAACCGCAATCACAGAGGTCAAATGCCAAAAAGAGTTGTGTCAGTCTTATCAAAATAGTTTTCACAACAGATCATCAAATAAATTGTTGTTCTGAGTGTTCAAGAGCAAAGCATTGAATTGAAGCCACTCATCAACAAAATTAGGCCTGACCACTCCATCATACAATCAAACTTCCCATTTCAAATCTCTTTTTCAACATTCAAATACCCAATTTACACAAAAGGCAGATGAAAAAAAAAAGAAAGAAGAAAAAAAAAATCCAATTTCCACATGTTCCCACCAAAAACCACTGTTACTGCCTAGTTACTGCAAAGAATGAAGAGCCAATAAAATTAATACATTCCTCTCTCAAACCCCCCCAAAACAACATGTTGATACAACGTCAAAAAATTACACTGAGACCTCTCTTACAAATTTCACTTCATTCCTTCACATTTACCTTAAAAAATGTATCAATCTTTCGCAACTGTACACACGAAAATGACCATCCATCACCTTCTCTTTGCTAATTGAAATGTGCTCTTCAAGAAATGATTCGCAGAGCGGTCATTCCTATGGCACAAAACCCTCAATATTGTATTCGGATCTGATCTATTCCACCTTCCTGTTGTCGGGGGCATGGGCAGTCTCTGCCCTCCAACAATCCCTATCCCGCTAGCTTCGCAAGCGATAATGCTAAAATCCTCCACAAGTTGTTCGGTAGATTGCCCCATAAGCGCCACCACCCCTTCTACCATCTCAGCCTCTCTCTCCACCACGTCCTCCGCAATCAACCCTTCACCGCATGCGCAAAAAACCCGCTTCAAACTCTCAAAGTCCTCCTCGATCATCAGATGATCTGTTTTATTAAAGATCCTAGAGCTCCCACCAGCTAGCAGAACTGTCAAGAAGGCCTCGAAAGAGGCCTTCATGACTTCTTTCATCGCTAACGGCTGAGCACGATCAGTGACGATCGCACTCAGGAGCGTCAGGTTCTGCTTTAGGATCCGCAAAGCGGGTTTTATGCGTGAGTTTTCGACATCTTCAGCATAGAGGCTCTCAAAGAAGACAGAGTTGGAGTCGAGGAAGATGAGGCGGTAGGCGGCCACTTCGGAGACGTGTTGAGTGGCGGATTGGATGGTGGAGCGGGCGATGTCAAAGTAGGAGGAGGAGGCAGTGGTGAGGGAGGAGCGGCGGCGGTGGTGGTTGTGGGGGGAGGTGGTGGAGATGAGGTGGGGGGAGAGAGTGAGGGATTTGTCGAGGGAGTTGAGGTGGGAAAGGAGGTAGTGCAAGGTGTTGAGGCGAATGTAGAGGCGTTGTGTTCCTCTGCTTGTCGACGGTCGGGGATGGTGGCCTTCATTTGAACCGTTTAGGTGTATGTCTTCTACTCCAACACTGCAGGGGCTGGCCTTTTTCCATAGTTTGAAAAACTTTGAGTCTCGGCTGCAACGGGTTAGGGGAGGGAGGGTTGGTACGTAACTCTGCTTTGATCCTAATAACAAGAACACAAGGAATTGACAAAGCTTAGTAAAAAGTCAAATCGATAGAGTACTAACGCTCCATTTGTTTTAGCAGAAAAAAAAATAAATAGAAACAAATGCTTTTTTTTTATAAAATGCTTTCAATTAAACATATTTTTCTATACAATTCTTCCAATGCATAAAAATGAATCCCAGAACCAAACACAACCCTTTCGCATAGGTGTGGCACCTAGAAATAAGACCAACCTCATTTAAAGGACTATGTTTGCTTCTATGATCAATTGCTGTAGTTCTAGACTTTTTCTTTTCTGAATTTAGTTGCGCCTTAAAACTAATATACTAATTGTTGTGGTTGTATTAGTGGTGATGGTTGTGGTGGTGGTGGGATGGTGGAGGTGGTGGTAGCATTGGCATTGGTGAAACCTTAATGTAGAAAACATATTTCACCTTTTATTCTATCCAAATAATCTTTTTTTCATTGTTTATGAAAAATGTTTACCCTTAACTTTCGTTTTAAATGGTACCAAATGCTAAAAAAACATGAAAAATATTTCTTAAAATGGTTTCTACAGAAACAAACAGAGACAATTGGAGTAAGAAAATTCAGAGAGGAGGTGGTTTTTCTTACCACATGATGCAACAAAGGTCGTGTACTCCCGGATAAGATGCTCCAAGCCATTAGCAAGCTCATGAACTAAATCCTCAGACATTCCTAATGGAATTTCAAAGAATGAATCCACTGTTTCTTTGGCAACTTTCATTATTTCCCCAGCTGATTGTGCATATGGCTCCGTTTTGGATTTTGGGTTCCATGTCTGCCAACACAAATTCCAATTCTGTTACTCTCACAAACTACTTTCAATATCATATCTTTATAAAAATTGCTTTCCTTTCTTTTATGTGCCTGATCTTGCAAAAAAATGTGTATCAATTTTTTTGAAGGAAACATTTTTTATCATTATATTTTATTTTCCTTACAGTTCCTTTCTCAAGAAATTTTTCCTGTAAATTTTCCTTGCAACTTAATGGAGTTGCCTAAATCTAGCAGAAAACAAATCAAAAAACATACCTCAGTTTCTTTTGTTCTTTGGAGACACTCTTTCCCTTTCTTCAACCTCTCTTGAATCCACTCTTTCAACAAATTCAATATAATTGAATCAACTTCATAAAGAACCATCTCTTTCACAATAGTCTTGCCACCATCTTCACAATCTACAGAGTCTTCAACCACCATCTGCACCAGAAACTTCTCAAGCTTCCCAGCTCTCTCCAGAATCGCTATTGTCTCGTTCGTCAGCGATGATGTCCCTGCCAAGTACTGCTTCAGCAGGGTTCCATAGCAGGAATGAAGTGTCACAGCCGCAACACCGGCTGCGATTGGGTGCCATTTCTTGAGGACAGGGCTGTAGATCATCTTCTCTTTCAAGGCTAGTTCTTCTGTCTCTTTGGCTAACTGGATGAGAGCTTCAGTCACTTCTTGTACTTCTAATGTCATGCCATTTAAACTTCCATTCTCTAGCAACTTTTGTTCATAACCACCAAAAAAATAACAAGTCAAAACCAAAATTAATGTATTAGGTTGATAAAATGAATCTTTAAACTATCATTCATATCAATTTATTCTCTCGATTAAAAAATGTTACATTTTGTCAACTTAAACTATCAATTTGTATCAATATGAACCTTTTGTTAAGGATTCATTCTATAAATACATGGAAAATTGTCACGTGATTTGTACATGACATCTCAAATATTGTGAAATACCTAAATTGACATTATTTTTCTCCTTTCTTTCTTTTCTTTACCCATGGTAGCAGCCATGGCAGCCATAGTGTAACCAGTCATGGCTGCTCACGTTGATAGGGGAAAGGAGAAGGAAAAAGAGAAAAGCTGAGAAAGGAATGAAATCATTTTAAGCATGTCATAATATTTGAAATATCATGTCCAAGACACATGTCCAACTTTCATCCATTTATGCAACGGATCATTAATTCTATTTTTTCTTTTTCTTTTTTTAAGTCAAGAAACATATAAATCGATCACAGAATTAAACATAATCTTCTTAGATGTCTTATATACATTACCTTTGCGAATGCAAATTTCACCGATGATCGGATATAGTGATCCACCCTATTCCCCGAAAAGTCCACCGTCACAACATTCCCTTTCTCTTTCTCTTGCTCTGCTACTGCTGCCACACCACCTTTTTCAACATCTTCTTCCAAAATCTTTGCCGCCCCAAAAACCAAAGGAAGCAAGTTCTCCATCAACCCCACATTCCCCCTCCTAAAACTCTCATGATAACACATCAACCTCTTCTCCGACCACCTCTTCATCGACTTCAATACCCCCGACACCATCCTCATATACAACGCATCCGCCTCCTCCTCCTCCTCTCTCTCCGCCCTCTTCACGTTGCTCGCCACCTCATTCAGCATGGCGAGTGACGCGCATAGTAAGTCCCCCTCCACTTGCCCCGTCGCCACATATTGCGAAAACAAAACCCAAGTAAAACATAAATTATGAATAGGCTTGGAAATCCCCAAGGTCGACCAAGTCTTCTTGATGAGGTCGAGCAGCTCGTCGACCTCATCAAGGACAAGCGTGTCGTCCTTGAGGTCAAAGATGGAGCGGAGGAGGGTGGTGTAGATGTGGAGGTTGAGGGGGTAGCCATCGGCCCAACGGGGGGACTCTGTGGTGGAGCCATCGTGGGTCCGCCACGAGAGGGAGACGACGCAGTTGCAGAGGGTGCGCATGGACTCGGAGTTACGGGAGGTGTCAATGGGTTTGGATTCGGAGGATCGGATGATGTCACGGAAACGGAGAGCAAATGTGTTGGACTTGTCAAGAGGGATGGAAGGGTGGAGGAGGAGGCCGGCTTCGAGGATTTTAAGCTGGCGTTTTTGCCAAATGTGGTATTCGCAGGGGTCGTTGAATTCAGATGGTTTTAGGTGGCGGAGGAGCTCCAAGGGAAGGATTATGGTCTCTGGTCGCCTCCCCATCTGCTTATTAACAATATTATGCCAATCAATCCATATTCAAAATTTAATGCTACATTATTCTTGTTACAGAAATGTATATGCATCTAACGTAAGTTTGGCAATTAAAAAATAATTCATCTTTTCATCTTTTTATCTTTTTTTCATCACATTACCTTTTTATTTTTCTGCACATATTTTCGTAAAAAGATAAAAAGTACACTTATTTAGATCATCCCAAACAATCCCACTCAGTGCTACAAAATTTGACAGTGGTGGATGATTTTTATTTTTTATTTTTTTTGGACATAAATCCAACTCATATAATAATTCTAGTCTATCACTTTTTTTAAAAATAAATAAATAAATAAACTATTACCATTATTTATTTTAATTTTTGAATTTTTTTTAATTTTATTTTCGTGTTATTTTTTGACTTTACTGATTTTTCCCACCCATAATTTAGTCAAAAAATTTTCGTTTTAAAAAATTGTTTATGCTTTTTTGTTTGTAAATTTTTTTAAAAAATATTTTACTTTTTAGTAAATCTAAATTATGTGCATGTAAAAATATGTAAAAAAAAAATTATTAAAAAACAAAAAAAATGATAATAATAATAATAATAATAATAATAATAATAAGAAAAAGTCAAAAATTGTATAGTGTGCACCTTTGAGGGTGCATACCATATGCACATTACAAATTGGAGTAACATTAATTATAAAATACATAATTTTATTACAAATTAGCGTAATAAAAAATATCGAATCAAGTCACAAAGTTTTCGTTTGTGAAATGGGTTAGTTTTTTTACTATTTTAACCTAGAAAAGCTTTCTTTTTTCTTTTTTCTTTTTTTTTGAACAAGACTAAAAAATCCCGTTTGTGATGAATTTTTTGACTTTTTTAACTTTTGTGAAAAAAAAATTTAAATGATTATGATTTAGATATAATATTTTATCTTATTAATTTTTTAATCTATTTTGTGACTATTTTAATCCCAACTTAGAATGCCAAACGAAGCCAAAATTTTAGATATTTTATTATGTTAATTTATGACGATATTACGTATTTTGTAGTTAATATTACTCTAAAATTTTGTGATGACAATACACCAATTTATGATTGGGTTCATATAGTACAGACTTTCACAAATTTATTATAATTGGATTTTTATTTTATTTTATTTATTATTTATAATTTCGAAATATTATACTATATAGATTTAATAGAATGTGTATATGTGTATATATATATATATATACATACCTGACCAACAAGAGTTCTCATGAGAGTTTTGCGGAGTCTGTTATCGCTCTGCTCCGTCACCTTCATCTGCTGCCTCATAATCTCCGCTGAAGTCATCGGCCTCCTAGACCTAATCGAGCCGGGCACCGTAAACGAGAACCCCGGACTTCCTCCGCCACCATTCACCGCCGCCTGCGGGGACGACGGCGTCCCTCCCATGGAATGAGTCCGCCGCGAATGCGACCTTTTCATCATCATCTTCAACCCCAACGCCCTCTTCGTCCTGCTCATCATCCCCACCCCATTATTACCATTACTATTATTATTACCCCTCGCCGGAGACACAGGCCCAAATCCTCCACCACCGTCTCCGCCGCCGGCGTCGGAGGGATAATAGGAGAGAGCATTCCTGCCACCGAAGCCAGGAGAAGAGCGACAGGCCGTGAAGAAGATCTCGTAAGCGGTGTCGCGGAGATCGTCATTGTCGATGCCGTCGAGCTTTCCGAAGGGAAATTGGAGGTCGGAGTCTCCGGCGACGGGGGAGGAGATTTGGTGGGGTGAGTCACGACGGGTCTGGTGGCCCATGGTGGTGGTGGTGGTGGGTCAGATTCCGGCGATGGATTGGTCGTCAGATATCTGGCGGGAGAGAGGGGATATAGAAGGTGAGCATTTATGTTTAAAAATGAAGAGGGAGAGGGGAGAGAAAAAAAGGGTGGATAAATTGCTGTTGTTAGCAATGACAGCAATTTTGTGTAAGAGAGAGAGAGAGAGAGAGAGAGAGAAAAGGGATGGATGTTGTTGGTTTGTTTGACTTTTTTTTTTTTTTTTTGAAAAATATGTGAGTTTTAAAAATAATTACTTAAACATAAAAATAATTTTAATAATTAAAATTTATAAACTTTATCATTATTTGGAGTTTTTTTTTTTTTTTTTTTTTTTTTTGTGTGCAACCCTTAACATTTATTTGTTATTTTTCCTTTTTTTATGTAACTGTAAATATATATTACTGTCCTTTTTTTGGGGTTACATATTTATCCAAAAAGAATAATGTTAGGGGTATCAAATTTTTTAATAAATTAATGACCAAATGTCTCACATGTGTAGTTCACTATTTGGTAGAAAATTTAGGACCTATAGCATTTTTCATTCAAAAATGCTATCTATCTTACCCTTACCCTGAATTTGAATTAATGGACAGATTCAAGGACAATTTAGTCAACAACAATGCTTGGTAGTCCAAATTTTCATAGTTGGAATGGCTCGAATGTCTTAAAACAACGTTGTTTTGATACATTCGAGTCATGCAGGCCACACAAAATTCGAGCTACTAAACATTTTTCTTTAGTCAAAATCGTTCTATTGGACCACTGTTTGGTAAAAATGATAGTTCAATTTATTTTTCTTCATAAAATCCTGAGAAGAAAACACATAATTAAATAACGACAAAGTAAAATATATATATATATATATATATTTTGGTGGCAACCTTTACATTTATTTGTTATTTTTCCTTTTTTTTTTTTATGTAACTGTAAATATATATTACTGTCCTTTTTTTTCTCGGGGGGGGGGGGGGGGGGAATTAATGAATAGATTTAAGGGCAATTTAGTCAAAATCCTTCCATTAGATTATTGTTTAGTGAAAAAAACAATCCAATTTATTTTTCTTCATAAACCTCTAAGGAGAAAACACATAATTGAATAAAAACAAAGTAAAATATCTTTTTTTTTTTCTTTTTTCTTTTTTCTTTTTTTTTTTTAGACAATATTATCATAGTAACATGTTACTCTCAAATAGAGTAATTACCAAATAGAGTAACATGTTACTATTAAACAGAGTAACATTATTTATACCAATTTTAACAGTAATAATTTATATAGATCTTATTTGATAGATCTTGAAAAGAAAATTTTAAAAATATTAATTTTATTAAAAACCGATATTTACATCAAAAGTTATATTATTTTAAAATTTAATATTTTGATAATAGTGATATTTGTTAAACTTATCAAGAAAAACTTCTTGTGCTTGTTTTTGATATATTAAAATTTTATTATGAGAAAATTTTAACCAAATCTCTCTAAATTTAAACAACTAAGAGCTTTTTTTAAAAAATTGACTATTTTAGTAATTTTTAAATTTTTTATGAAAAAATATGTAAATAAATAAATAAGTTCAAAATTTAAATCTCTTAGTTGCCAAACGAAGTCTAAAATGAATCAAACTCCAAAGAAAAATGTTATGAAACCCAAATGATTTACCAAATTTTCTACCAAACCTCTCATGGATTTGAGATAAATTTCCTAGTAATTTTCCAGATAAATTTTGTGAATAAAAAACACTGGTATTTTATCATCTCAATTTATTTACTTGTGTTAAAGAAATGTGACAGAGCATTGCCATGCATAATATTTACTCGTGAATATTTTAAATGAAAAATGCTCTCTTGTACAAAAAATTATGATGGTATGTATAGCATAATAGCAATTTCATTTTGGAAAATATTTTTTGACAACATTTTGACTATGCAAAGTAATTAGAGACCTGTCCCAATAAACTATTTCATGATGAATGATTGTACAAGATTTATATAATGAAAATTTTATTTTAATTTTAAAAAAAAAAAAATAAATGAAATTTTAAAATTTAAACTATGTAGGTTGCTAGGATAGTTATAAGAATATATATAAACATATATACAAGACTCTTTGTATAATTAAGAAAAAAACCTTCATTCAAATTAGACAAACCCAGTAAAGTGAAAGGACAAAACAGGAAAACAAAATACAAGTCTCAAAGCAATTATAGATATAAGTTCTATTTTCCTCACAATGGACTTCATTTTGAGCCAAAAATCATCTGTCACCAAATTCATGTCTCCCTGTCTCAAAACACTCAAGCCACTTGGGGCAGATTCTCTGTTTTCATGCTGTCCAAAAAAAAAAATACAGAAACAAACAAACTCACAAGCTCAACATAAGTTGTCTACTAGCCACTGCTTCTGACTATATGTTCACAATCTCACATAACCATTTCATCAAACAACTGACAAACATATTATCAAACCCCTCCTATCCAAACAAGAAGCTAGTTACAGAAATATGACTCTAAAATGCTCATAACAATGCAAGATTAAAAGCCTTAGCATAACAAGAAGTTTTAGGAAAATGTGTGATTCACAAGTGTAAAAGACTATCTACTATATATAGTTGAAGTTTACCTATATAGAAATTTGTCAAGAAATAGTACAACAAATGACTGAAACAGAATTGTATTAATTTGAATTCCTCACAAAAATACAGTAGCCCATGTTGCAAAAAAATCGGCACTAGCAAGGTTGTCAATGTCGGAAAATCATTGTTGGTGCTTGAAAGTTGAAACTTTTTACCAGCTTCTGAGTTATTGGAGCGATCCATATCAAAGAGTCTGTCTTTCCCAACCACGTCAAGAAGCCTGTGTTTTGATTGAACTGTCAACTGAATAATAACTTTGCAGAAGATGATTCGATAAGTTGTTTTCAACATGTTTAAGTACACAAAATTTACATATAAGACAATTTACCCAGTTTAATAATCAACCAATCGACAGAACAATGTTACCCTACAAATATTTTAGTGTAAATGTGGCGCCATTTTCCGCGAAAAACAACACAAAGTGACAACTTGCTATTTGCAAGGGAAAAAATGCTACATAACTGGCTATAATGGATTATGTCCAAGCAAACTATGAAACATAAATAAACTTTCCCCAAAATATAGTTGACATGAATTTTCCAAAATCTAATTCCAAAGATGAGTGGAATAAGGACAAAAAAGGAGACATGACGCTTCAGAAATGTTCCTATTCTTTGTTTTTCATTTTTCATTTTTTCCATTTTGTCCAAAGTGCATATTCATGTACATATGTACATTTACAAAAAAGTGTAATCCTTGGTGCCTCGAATGGCTCGAATTTCTGTTCACCGGTCGTCCAGAAATTCGAGCCATTCAAGCCAAGGTCAAATTCGAGGTACGTAGCATTGCTCAAAAAATACTAATCAACAAAAAAGTATATTTGAACCCAGCAAATTTATTGCATTAGCTAAGTCATGAGCATTCCTCACAGCGACCATTAGGACTCAAAATGGGCGGGGAAAAAAGAAGGCAAAATTCATTTTACCTCCCTGTGATTTAGTCCTAGAGCACTTTACCCAACTCCTTATCATTGAAAAATATGCAATTCACCCTCACGTGGACTAAAATGATTAGTTAACTCCATTAATGGAAAATTGCAAAAAGACTTAATACCCTTCATTCTATGGCGGTGTTTGGGAAGGAAATTTTTTTTTTTTTTTTTTCACTAAAAGACAAATTAGTTACAAAATCAAAAAAAACAAATCCAAACAAAATATCACATCAAACCCCATAATCATTTTACATTTTTTCTCACAAACATCACATCCAACCACAAAAAAACCCAACTATCTTCCCAAATACAAAAAAAAAAAAATTCTCCAATAATATCCTACAACTAAAAAAATCTACAAAAAAACCCACTTCCCAAACACCCACTATAACACTATCTTCCTCCTTAGTACAAGTCCCAACCAAAATCACACAAAAATCCTACATCAGCTAGCTATTCGATTTTGATTTTGAATTTTCATTTTAAATTCAAAATTTAAATCCAAATAAATTATGTACAGATATTTTATGTATATATATACATATGTAAGTGCTGTGTGTATATTGTATATATACAATATTCTGTAGATAGGTATTTAAATATATGTGATGTGTGAACGTATATAAATTGTATATTGAAAACATAAATCAGTTCAAAACCAGAAAAGATATGTATACACATATGATTGTCGATATACATCGAACTGCTCTCATGGTCTTTTCTTTTTATGAAATCTTGTTTCACTCATGATTTTTTCTTGGGGATTGAAAGCCAAACACCAGCAGGTGGGAGGGTGACAAGGTGGTGGTGAGGAGATGGCGGGACAGGTGGATGGAGGTAGCAAGGGTGGTTGGCAGGTTAGATTTTTCAAATAGGGAAGAAGATGGAAATATTGTCTTTTTACATTAAATTTCACTTTTGACTTTCTATTTTATTTTCTGTAAACTCTCAAAATTGGCGTGTGTGACTCAATCTCCGCCAATTTAAATGCAAATAGTGATGATAAGGAGGTAAGGTGCAAAATGTATCAAATCCACACGAGAGCACTTTGCCCTTGTTTTCAAATGTGAGGAGGTAAAGTGCTCTAAACCAAAACCACAAAAGGGCAAAAAAGATTTTAGCAAAAAAATATGAAAAAAACCACTAGAATTTCACAAAGAATTTCTTGCAACAAGAAGCTGAAAATAAGGCTCATTTAGAGAGAGACCAAAAGCGGTGATTTCTAGGTATATACTATCATAATAACGACTGACTCTGATAATTGCAACCATCAAAAGTTATATCATAGTAAGAAGAAAATCGCATCTCCGCGAGATACCATTCTTATCTCAATATCGATATCCTATATACTGTTAATAATGCCATAATAGAGGATCAAACTAACAGTTGACTTTCAACTAGTAGACTTAACTATTATAAGACTACTACGAATCTCTAGAGCTAATACTCATTGCTAAGCCTCAATAGTATGATAAGCAGCCCAAATGATTATGAACTGAGAAATTTGCCTAACAGCTCTAGTTGACATACCACAAGATTGTTCAGCTTTGAAAAATTCATCAGCTCACCACAACCTGAATGAAGATTGAGCGATCCCAAACTCGAAATGTGATGATCCCTGAAAATTGACTTCAACAGCAAGGTCTGGTTTCCGCATGAACAATCTCAAAGTTAGGTCAACCCAGTCAACTCCAAGGCCCATTCCATGTTAAACACACCCCGACTATGAAGCTCATGTTCAGCTGAGTGGACACTTTGACTCCACTTCAGAACTCGAGCATTTCTCCTCCTGTACAAGACAAGGGCAAATACAGGAGGAAATGATTATGCCATTTTCAAAGTTCAACTACCACTACTATTATCGCTATCCATTACGAAGCATTACGATTATCACTATCTATTATGATTTACGAAGTGATTAACCCATGTGGACTATAGCTACACTCCAATCAGTAAGAAGCCTCACTATATCACTGTAGTCCTACTTGTCATATTGAAGGGAAAGAAATCAGATATGCTACTATTATCAAACATATTAGTACCGGAATCTGCCTATAAAAAATAAATCCTGCTAAAATAGGCCAGATATCAACGCTAACACCACATCATTAAGAAAATACTCAAAACTGTAATCAAACCACATAAATAAAGTTCATATAAGCTACTATAGCTTCGACACTATAATAAGAAAAGCTCCAGATCAGCTAATAGCACAACTATAAGCACGCTGAATTTAAACTACACTCGAGAGTAATTAAGAAAGCAGAGACAACTCTACTCCTCAATAATACTACTTATCATACGCTAACAAGATAGTTACTGCAAACTACTGGGAGTCAAGCAATCCAACCAGTCCCAATGTGTGCATGACATCCAACAATGGCCACCCCTCCTCCTTCCAGCTGACATGGGGGAAAAAAGCATCGACTGCATGTCCTCAGAGCAAAAAAAGTCGAATCCCGGATGGAATGAAGTCATCAAAATCACTGCTGTTGAGCCTGTCGAGTCGGTGCACCACCATACCCACTACCGTATCCAACTGGCCCACCATGAGGTCCAATTGCCTGAGCCCCATAATTTCCAGAAGTTTGAGTAGGATCAGACATCCATCCTTGACTTCCATACCCTGAATTCCCATTGGCGTCACCATAGCTGCCTCCCATGTAGCCCCCCCCAGTTCCTTGCAGCTCTCCCCCACCAGCACCACCAGAAGCCTTGCTATGTGGGACACTCCCGGCACGACCTCCAACGGCACCATATGCAGCCTGATTTGCATAAGACCCATCAACTCCACCATACCCACCATACCCACCATAACCATAATTTTGGTTCCCATACCCAGAAACTCCACCCGGAGATTGACCTGTGGGTGCTGAAACAGGCCCGCCACTGCCAGGACCACCACCACCACTTGCATTAGGAGTACCCCAAGGAGCAGCATTCCCATAGCCCACAGCACCACCATACCCAGATGGAGCCTGAGAGCCCCATGAACTTCGTGTGGAACCTGGTGGACCACTTCCATAACCAGCACTAGGTAAATTTGGGTTTCCATAGGCTGCACCAGCAGGGCCACCATACCCAGGATTGGCACCACCATAACTGCCATAACCACCATAACCCACGCTGTTATTGGCAGGACCATACCCATAACCCGAAGCGCTATACCCAGAAGAACCATAAGACGGAAACCCACCTCCAGCATTCTGAGACTGCATGTACCTGGTGGAATCCATTCGACCATCATAAGAACCTGAACTGCCTCCAGTAGCACCGTAACCTTGATAACCACCTCCACCTCCACCTCCACCGCCAGCACCACCACCCATGGAACGGCCACCGCCACCAGGGTTGGCATCTTTAGGAAGAGCACGCTTCACTTCTACTTGCTTACCACCTAAATCATGGAATGTCTTGTGCAAAACCCTATCAACGGCATCCTCACTATGAAAGGAAATAAATCCAAATCCACGTGGTCGTTGAGTCTGCTGATCATACATGACTACCACATCAGTTACACCACCATAAGTTTCAAAATACTCACGAAATCCTTCCTCAGTCAGTGTAGGTGGCAAGCCTCCAACAAAAATTTTCTTTGTCCTGTATATTCCACCACTTCCAAAGTTTCTAGAATTACCAGAGTTTCCAGCCCTGGGGGCCGTCTGCTGTTCCTCTCTTGACATGGCCCTCTTCGCCTCAACCTGAATAATCAATGCCAGTGGTTAACACGAAATGAAAACCTAGAAGAAAAATAGTAAAAACCCAATCATGCTCAACTGCAATTTCAGGCAGCAAAACTATACAGACAATACCAATACATATTTCAAATGTAAATCTTACTTAAATTTCATACAGATTATTCATATACGCAAACTCACCCAACCACGTCTTATCTTAGCATCAAAAAATGTAATCAAGGTAGTGTCAACACTTGTAACGTCATTGACACTTCAACAACAAAAAAACTAACTGGTATATAACATGAATGCTGGTCCTCAATAAGCAGACATGTAAAAATGGACCGAGTCATGTGACCTTGTTAACATATGCATACACATACCAGACATGCACGGGCATATCAACAACATAGCAATCTCAAATTTTATAACACACTTCTATATTCAATACTCACAAGTAGATAACTACATTTACTAAAAACATGGATAAAGAATAATATTAAAATTCTTCAGTCCAATCTACCATTCAACCCATCCAGTGAAAATTAGTGATCAGGAGTTCATATTTTCCCAGTGCCTTAGTTCATATTTTCCAATAAAGGCACTGGGGAAAATAACACAAGAATACATCAATTTTGTCACAAACATTACAAGTACACAATTTATAGAACATGTTGCATACGGGGATGTCCAAGGAGGTGAAGGTGATTGTTGATGTCCTGTGAATGTGAAAATATGTATTGTCACCAGAATTTGCAGTAATCCTACCTAAAAGTAGCGAGAAAATTTTAAAATTCAATAAACGGTCCAACATACTAAAATAAACCTAATAATAAAGAAATAAACTCCCAATGATTGCTGTTGCAAGGTCAAGGTGAAACCTGTAAAATATAGGTTTGATATGGCACACAAGCCTCACATAATACATGGAAAGGAGAAACTATTACCTCTCTCTCTCTCTCTCTCTTTCTCTCTCAAGCCTGCACAAGAGTAACCCAATGCGTGTACCCATGCTCAATGTCAATCTTGAAACAAATTTTGTGGATATGGGCAGGAATAATATGAACAAAACAAATGCATGCCATAATGATAATCAAGTATATGAACTCTTCAATCTTTCCAAAATATTTTGTTACTTTGCTTCATTCAAACAATTCTTAGGAGTGGTTTGGGATGATCTAAATAAGTGTACTTTTTGACTTTTTATGAAATATGGGTTGGGTTTGAAGTAATGTGTTAGAGAAGTGATGTGACTTAAAAAAGATGATGTGACTTAAATAAGATAGTGACTTTTTGCCTTTTTTAGATCATGCCAAACAAGGCCTTATTTCTTAGAGATTCCTATGTTGTTTCTGTTTCATTCCACAGTTTATTGATTAAGCCATGCATCAGCAATTAACTTCATCAGTGTGCCACCAGATTTCATAATGAGTCTTTTTCATCTAAAGATGGGCGGTTCCATCCTGTGGTCCTCACAATGAGGCCAAAAACTAAACAAGTCAAATTAATACATAAACAAAATCAGCAGAGCAGAACATAATATCAAAATTTTCTGGAAAAACATCTTCTTTCACCTTAAAAATAAAATTTTCCTCTATGGAGTTCGATATTATTTAAGAAAATTAAAAAAATAAAATAAAATAAAATAAAAAATAGAAGGGAAGGACAAATAAAATATTAACACCCTATAAAATCACATCAAAACAAGTAGCCAGAAATCTCAAAGTCAAAACAAGAGACTCATAATAACCTAATATAATTGGAAATTAACATGCAATAAAAATCAATTTAAGAAACAAAAGAGTAAACCAATACATAATAAGTTAACATAATAATGGAGAAATGATGATTTAGCCATAGAAATCAAACAAAGCAGAACAAGAACATTAAGAAAAATCCCATAAACTTATAAACTTACGAAACTATCCTTTAATTTATGTGTAACTAGTTAACCAAAGCATCAATACCTATCTATTTATTTATGATACTAACTTTCCAAACCATAATTACGCAACAGAACACTTTTTTATGACAAGACAGCACTGCCTAAACAAAATAAACTTCAGAACCCCAGAACCCTCAAATGTAACAGACAGAGAAATGAAGTGGACTGCCATACAAATGTAACTTCAAAACACAAACATTAGGGAGCACAATTTCAAAATGTGTATCATACATACATATAAATCTTAATGAGAAGGGATAAATTTTCCTATGGCATCAAAACAGCTAAAAGCCAAGTACATGACTAAAACAAAACGCTGAGGCCATCTCCAACCCTTACTCATATTTTTACTCAGTAAAAAATTCATTTCATATAGAGTACTCCAACGGCCAATCTCCAACTTAAGTATAAATTTGAGTAAAAGTTTGATAAGTGGTATAATTGTATCCCTTGATTTGGGTTAAAATTTGAGTAAAACTCATTTGGGTATGAGCTTGGGTAAAGGAGTGGACAAAGGTTGTAAGCATTTTTACTCATATTTAAATTTGATACGAGTAAAAGGTAAGGATTTGAGATGCCCTAATAAAGAAATTAACTGATGCATAATCATACATACATATATGTTATTCATAATTATAAATATGTGTATATATATCTACTATAAGACCGGACCGATTAAGAGCATCTCCAACCCTTCACCAATTTTTTCATCTAATTTGATTCAAAATTTGAGTAAAAAGCTTAATCTTTCATCAAAATCTTTTTAAAAATTCCCCTTTTATCCCAAATTTGATGACAAAAAATCATCTCCAATGCTTCACCTTTTTTAATTTTCATCAAATTCAAATTTGATGAGTTCTCAATTTGACGGGGGGAAAATGACTCTTAATTTGATGAACATCTTATGAAAGGATTGGAGATGATTTTTTAATCACTTTTTCATGAAATCAAACAAAGATAGCATTGAAGTAGCAAAAACCCACAAACGAAATTGAAGAGAAGACGCATTAAAATGATGGAATCGAGGAAAAATCTCACCGTTCTACCATCGATGAGATGTTTATCCTGAAGAACCCTATCGAGGATCGAAGGATCTGCAAAAACAACAAACCCAAAACCCCTAGGCCTTCCATTGGTCTTGTCTCTCATCACCACAGTCTGCAAAACCTCACCATAGACCTCGAAATGGTCCTTGAGCTTCTCTTCATTCGTCTCCCACGAAATCCCGCCGATGAAGAGCTTCCCCTGATCCGAATCCATTACTTTCTCTCTCTATAAATCACCGAGAGAGAGAGAGACTGGGTTGGGTTTGTGAGGAGAGAGAAAGGCAGAGAGAGATGAGTCAGCTTCAGGCTTGAGAGGGAATAAGAAAGAACAGTGTGGAAAGTATTCTGAATCAACGGACGAGATTGGATGGTTTGAAGGGTTCAGATATTTCTTTTTTTTTTTTATTTCAGTCCAATCACCCAGTGACACGTGGCACTGGGTGTCACTGGGTGTAAAGAATACTGGGAGTATAAGGCATTTTGCTTTATTTTGAGGGCTGTTATTAGCATCTGTCTAAATTTTTTGGATTCCCATTTCTTTCAACTCCCAAATCTTAAATTTCAATAAGATTTTTTTGAATACAGTACTTAATATTAAATCGGTAGTATTACATGCACTAATTAATGTACTAACTAGTGTATCAACACTAATTATGACATTATTATTAATCTCATTCATTAATTATATTACAAATATCAAAAATCTCTTAAATTACGTCACACTATCAATTGGTACAATAATTAGTACATGTAGCATTATTTATATCAAATTTATCTATATCAAATTTATCTTAAATGCACACTCACTCAATTTTACACTCTCTCATTTCTTTATTGATGACTATCCATCTCTTATCGAAGAGAACATCGACAATCTCTTGCTGTTGAAGAACACCATTACATTGCATCGAAACTTGTCACAAAAAGCAAAAAAAAAAAAAATTCCATTGGGGTTGCAAATCAACTCGACAATGTGAGGGAAAAAACCTCATTGTGACGGAAATTTAGTCCACCATTGCGGTAAGCTCACTTATGTTCTTCAAGGTATCTATTTATTTATAGGATAATATTTTGTCCCCCTAATTTCCTCCCCCGAATCCCCCTAATTTTAGAAGAGAGAGAGAGAGAGAAGAGAGGGAAGAGGAGGAGCTCAAATAGTCGTCCTCTGCCCGATCGTCGTCTCCGACAGCCCCCGCCTCTGCCCGATCGTTGTCTCCGCAACCCGATCGTCGTCTCCGGCAGTCCCCACCTCTGCCTCGCCTCCGCCTCCTCCACCCCTTGTAATTAGGGCCCCTTCCAGTCCTCCTCCTTCTCTTCTCCTTCTTCCTTCTTCACCTTCTTCGTTTCTGATTGAACCAGAAAAAAAATAAAATAAAATGCAAAAACGACGTTGTTTATGGGATTAGGGGGATTCGGGGAGCTCAGATTCAAGCTCCCTAGCACGACCCTTATTTATATATACTATCTTCTAATATTGACAGAATTTTATTTCGATGTTAATAATATGTGAGTATGTCTAGATTTCTCATTGGTAGAGTTGTGGGAAAGTACTTATAGCTTATGCCTAAACAGCTTATAGCTTATAACTATGAATATAAGCTTATTTCTGACTTATAAATTAAGCATCTCCTGCCCTACTCAAAGAATAAGCTGATTTCTGACTTCCAAAAAACTATAAGCTATAAGTTATAAGATATAAGCTAAACCAAACATATCAAAATAACTTAAATTAAACTAAAAACTGAAATAAGCAACTTTTAAATTAGACCAAACAGGCACATATACGGGTTTGTTATTTAGATCTTTTTTTTTTTTTTTCTGGTTTTAATTTAATTTTTTTCGCATGAGACTGCCTACTTCTGTAAAATTTTATTTGCGCTGTCTCTACTTTTCTCAATACTTTCCCGTTTTCAGGATTCAATAGGGGTCGTTTGGTAAACGTTTTAGACTAAAAAATTACAAAAAGACAAAAAAAAAAAAAAAAATACAAAAAGACAAAATAAACAAAAAGACAAAAAAAAATACACCATTCCAAAGTTAAAAAATCAAAAAAGTCAAACAAGAATATCAAACGACTAAAAAAGTCTCAGATTAAAAAAGTTAAAAAAATAAAAAAACTAACTAAAAAAATCATTGTCAAACGAGCACTAAATAAATTGTGTGCAATTTTGGAAGTTGTTGTAGACAATCTCTGTTACCCATGTTCCACATATGGTTCGATTTATTTCCATACACCAGAGTCACTTCTTTCTGTCAAGATAAAAAAAATTTAGGAATAAAATTTGAATTATATTATATTAATTTTAGCCTTTTTCTTGTGGTTTATTCTATTTTTTTTTTTAATTTTTCTTTCAAGCTGTGACTGATTCTATCAAGTCTTACAAAAATTTTTCTGAGATTAGTTTTAGGTATGGAGGGGCAAAAAATGTAGTGGTAAGATATATCCTTGAGGAACAATTTGGGAACTGAGTAAAAAGTCAGTTTTTTTACTTTTTACTAAGTTCTCTCAAAAAAGTCATAAAAAAATCATCAAAAAAATCAGTTTTTTTTTTATTTATCAAAAAAACCATCAAAAAAGTTAAAAAGCCAAAAAAATCAATTTTTTACCAACTTTCTAAAATACTCCTCAAAGTCTCCCCAACAAAGCCTTGAACCTGCATCACCTTGTTTTAGTAGTGAAAGGTTGGATGGTTATTTCCCCCATTCTGTGACCAAAAGCAGTGTTACTTCATTTTATCTAAGCGTTTGAGAAGTGAAATTTTGTTTTTATCCTCGTTTGGCAACCGAACTTTTTCGCTAAAAAGTCAAAAAGTTATCATTTGGGAACCTTCCATTTTAGCCAAAAAGTCAAAAAGTTACTAAATTAGCCAAAAAGCCAACAATCCATACCAAAAAGTCAAAGATTCTCTTTTCTCTCTACTTTTTACACATCTTTTCGTAAAAAGCCAAAAAGTCATCCCAAACATACTAGTTTTTTTTAACTCATATTTTAGCCAAATAGCCAAAAAGTTACTAAATTAGCCTGTTCCCAAACGAGGAATTAGCCAAAAAGCCAACAACCCATACCAAAAAGTTAAAGATTCTCTTTTCTCTTTACTTTTTGCACATCTTTTCGTAAAAAGTTAAAAAGTCATCCCAAACATACTAGTTTTTTTTAGCTCATATTTTAGCCAAATAGCTAAAAAGTTACTAAATTAACCTGTTCCCAAACGAGGCCATGTCTTTGGACAAAAATGAGTTTTTTAAACTATTCAATGCCTATTGCCAATCCACCTACCTTCTTTTACTTGGGAAATAGAATTATGAAATTATTATTAACTATTAAAGTTGTGGACCTAAGACTCGTGCCCACAAAATTAACAATGCTCTCAATTGGTATGTTTTGGATAATTTAAGTTTTGAAATGACATGTTACCTACCATAGTGTCCTAGTTTCATGTTTGGATAGAATGTGTTTTTCATTATAGTCTTTTATGAAAAATCTATTAAAACTAGTTGTGAGAAGAAGAGTATGAACTCTGATAATTAATTATAAATAGTTTGTAAACCACAAGCATGATGAGTATTTGATGGTTGGAGTAATCAGCCAAAGGATATTCTAATATTTAAGTTAGTACATATAAATTAAACATTCAATATCAAAATTAGTAAAAACATAAGTGATTGTGTATCTTAGTTTTGGAAGTTGAATTGCCTTATATATTTGCTTATATTGTCATTTTCTAACATCTAATTGTACTTTGTGGACAACTATGGTGGAAATTGCTCGAGATCGCCTAACGGCGTCTAGGAGACGTAATGTTGTAATTTCTGAAAAAACGGCTAAGAGACCTCGACGCACTCGTAAAACTAAGGATCAAGGTGATGGAGTTTGTGTGAGTGCTTTTCCGATCACACTGCCCTCCTTAGTGATCCAGCTGTAGAACACAGGCAGAATAGATGGCACCCTGTAACCTGTACAGAAAGAAAAGGTTCCGGCGGTGGTTCTTCCACCCGGGGGCACTCCGACGAACAAGTCAGTATCTCTCAAAGATAAACAAGTGCTTAAATTACTGCTCAAGACTTAAAATTGCGTACCTTAGACCCGCCGGGGGTGCCCTTCTTTTATAGTTTTACTCCCTCCCAGTCCCACTAGAAGTCTCACTTCTATGGACTCTATTTCCGGATTTACCTTGGACTCTTCAAGAGATAAGGATAGACTCCCTGAGAGTACTACCTGTATCCATCTTGTAGTCTTTTTTCATTCTGGGACTTCTGTCCCTTATCCGCTTATCTCGGATCCCGATATCTTCAGAGATAACCTCGGCCTTGCCGAGATCACCTCGGCATCACGTCCAGGGCACGTGGCACCTCGGCTGACACGTCGGCGTCACCTTGCCACGTGTTGGTACTCAAAAATATATCCCCACAACTGCCCCCTAGGTTCTATTACCTCGGCATTCTGAGGTGATGGAACCTACATCGGTACTTCCTTCCAGTACGTCGGCTTAAAGTATCTCAGCCGAGACACATCATCATAGGCCGACATGTCTTCTAAAAGTTCAAGAACTCCAAGAGCTCCCTCATGCGTATGAGCTGTCTTGTTCGTAACAATTCAACCGTTTCCAGCCACGCGTCTTTTTCTTACTGGATCGTACCAGACACGCGTCTGTAAGCCGTCTTTTTTCCTGTATGCGCCGTCTGACGCATGCGTTAACCCAGGCGCAATAATTGCCCTATTTTTGCCGCCGTTTCACCTTTTGGACAAAAACGTTTGCCTCTTTTCTTCATACTTGTAAAGTTTTGCAATATGTTGTAATAACTTTTGCCTTGTGTTCTTTCAGGCCATTCAACATGCCCACACCTTCTCCATGCAAGCTTTTGAAACGCGGGAGAAGTTAGCCGAGGCCGAACAGGTATGAGTTCAAACTTGAACAGGTATAAATTCAAATTGGAACAGGTGCAAGATATGTTTGAACCCAGTTTTGAATTTGTCTGGAACAAAATTGAATCTGTCGGTGCAACAAGTTAAAGACTTTTGAACCTGCTGAAATGGAACCGGTGTTGCCCCTCTTTGACAGAACTCGGAAGTCACAAGTGACGGGAGTGAATGTCAAAGCCCAGAGACGACCCATTTTTGACAAGGCCGAAGACTTAGACAATCATACAAGATAAACAAAGATACATGCCCGCAGGCATGCCCGCAGGCAGGGGCAAAATGCAAATGATATGCACAGAGCCAGATGATCATGCAAATGCAGCAAGCTGTAATGAAGCAAGTATTCGCAAATAGATGCAACAGTTTTAAGCAAGAATGCAAAGCAATAACTACATTTCATGCAGTTAAGGATACGGAGAATTATGGAATCTTCACGAACATGTACGATAGATACACAAAGTGAAGCGAGTGTGATGGATACACTAGGCGAACGTGTGATGGATACACAAAGTGAAGCGAGTGTGATGGATACACTATATGAACGTGTGATGGATACACAAAGTGAAGCGAGTGTGATGGATACACTATATGAAGCAAAGTGTGATGGATACACTAGGTGAGTGTGTGATAGATACACAAAGCGAACGTGTGATAGATACACAAAGTAGGCATAGTGTGATAGATACAAAGCAAGTGTGTGTGATTGATACACAAAGTAGGCATAGTGTGATAGATACAAAGCAAGTGTGTGTGATTGATACACAATATGAACACAGTGTGATTGATACACTAAGTGAAGGAAGTGAGCAAAGTGTGATGGATACACAATAAGTGAACACGAAGTGTGATTGATGCACTTAGTGAACAAGTATGATTAATATACCAAAGGTGAACACGAAGTGTGATAGATGCACTTAGTGAACAAGTGTGATGGATACACTAAATGTGAACACGAAGCGTGATAGATGCACTTAGTGAACAAGTATGATAGATATACTGAATGTGAACACGAAGTGTGATAGATGCACTTAGTGAACAAGTATGATGGATACACTGAATGTGAACACGAAGTGTAATAGATGCACTTAGTGAACAAGTGTGATGGATACACTAAATGTGAACACGAAGTGTGATAGATGCACTTAGTGAACAAGTGTGATGGATACACTAAATGTGAACACGAAGTGTGATAGATGCACTTAGTGAACAAGTGTGATGGATACACTAAATGTGAACACGAAGTGTGATAGATGCACTAAGTGAAATGAAGTGTGTTAGATACACTGAGTGAAGCAAATAAAGTGTGATTGATACACTAAGTGAACACGAAGTGTGATAGATGCACTAAGTGAAATGAAGTGTGTTAGATACACTGAGTGAAGCAAATAAAGTGTGATTGATACACTAAGTGAACACGAAGTGTGATAGATGCACTAAGTGAAATGAAGTGTGTTAGATACATGAGTGAAGCAAATAAAGTGTGATTGATACACTAAGTGAATGACCTCAAACGGAACTTCTTTGAATGAACCGTACATACAATAACGTGCATGACTGAGAAAGAAACTTGATAGATACAATGCATTACAATGCATGATGCTTACGGAAAGCAATAAGTGAACAAAGCGGCGCTTTAGAAAGCACCTCATGAGGTGAGTGGCGGTGAACCGCTCTTCTCTGACGGGAATCTCCCCTTGTGCTCTTCGAACACTTTACCTTCAACTCACAGTACAAAGGCTCTGGAATGCTGACAAGGGTTCTACACGTAGAATACTTTGGATGCTGCCTTTCTTCCTGATCATATTCACAACTTTCCCTATTCTCCAACGGGGTGACAGACTAGGTTGGTTCAGTATCCAGAATTGAGGTGCACACATGCTATCTCAACCTATGGGGCTTCCATACAGATTTCAAGCCGAGGGCGCGCCTCTGGGTATTTAAACCAGACTTTAGTCTCGGAAATCCCGAACCTTTGCGTTCTAGGCCACGGCCATTCGAACTCTAATTTCCACCGTCGCAGTTGGTCTCCTAGGAACTCATCGCAAACACGGCCAAGATGCCTCTGGCAGGGAATGGTACTCAAGGAGAGCACTCCTGATCGCCATTCTGGCTTGAAGTAGACTTGATCTTGAGCTTGAGGTAGAGGCACACTCATACTTCGGAACATTGGCAAGACCTGAAGAGATACACACGAATACAGTCTCGGAACTTACTGAAGTTGGAGCAAACTCAGATGCCCGACATTTTCCTCTTTTGCTTTGCAGCCCGAAACTCATAGCTTCAGATAGGTCCTGGTTTTACTGTTCTCATATGACCTGGGTTGAGCCCTGCGGTTTTATGAAAGAACAAATTCTGTTTTGCACAAATGTGGAGAACGGCACGGCACTCGGAGCACAAAATGATTTTTATTTTTTTGAAAATGAGAAAGGATTCTCAACCGGGTATTGAGCCTACAACTGACCACAGCCAAAACAACTCAACACAGAAAAAACAAAAGGTAAACGACCTAAATACAACGAGACACGCTCGGGATGACTTAAAACAAGAAATGAGACAAACGAAAAGACACGACACTCAGACGTGCACAGGGAGCCTGTTTCACCGGATGTGTTTCCCACCCTTTCTTATTTATGATTCTCACATCACTCGGCCCTCAAGCTCTATTTTTCTGTCAAAACCCTTTTGCTCACTTTTTCTCTCATCGCACGCCTCTCTATTGTTCAATCTCTCATTTTTCAATCCCTCCCCTGGGTGGTTGATAGATAAACAGCAAGTTGTGGGCTCGTGTCCTTAGCACTCAGCTAGATTCTCTTTCTTCCGCTCACAGCAGTGAGTTTCTCCCACAGAGGGGTTGCGCTGCAACAGGATGTGTAGCAAATCTGCAGCTGACATCGATTGATGATGCTTTGCTGGGGAGTTTGGACGTGATCAGATCTGTCCAGATGATGGAGTGGAATATCCTGATCCATTCCAGTTCGTGCTTCGCACTTGGCTTGATACTTCACTGCTTGGAGGATACGAGAGCTTTCAGTCCTTTGTCGTTAACTTCAGTTGTGCCCTTTTCTGGCAAGTAGAGTGCCCTTTCTAGCAAGTGCGTTGATAAAGGGAAAAAGACAGAGAACCTAACTCAACTGTGCCCCTAGTTCATCATGTTGACCATGTTTTGTTTTTTGCTTTCTACTAAAACAATTTTGACCCACATGAGAGTTAGATTAACATGCTTGTTCAATTTTGTTTGAAATCATGCAAGTCAGGCTATGAGCACTGAAAATTTTCCTTTTTTTGGGTCCAAGAAATGGTCCAGTTTTGGAAAAAAGGAAAATTTTCGAGAGAATTAGTCAACCTCAGTAAAAATTCTCAAAAACTATTTTTGCAAACGGCCCCTGCTCAACGAGCATGAAACTACTCCTGAGATGCACAACCTTGATCCGGAGGAAAATTGCCCTTTGCTTGGAGAGAGCTGCATGGCAACGGAAAGTTGCCCCTTGTTTGAACGGCACCGCGGCGCATTGAATGGCAACGGAGAGTTGCCCCTTGTTTGAAATGAAACCGTGGCGTTTTGAATGGCAACGGAAAGTTGCCCCTTGTTTGGATGGCACCGCGGCGCATTGAATGCAGTCCTCAGAGTGACGAGCACAACCAAATCCTCAGATACAGAGAAGACAAGGATGACCAGAACCATCGCATGGACACAATCAAATTGAAGTGTTTTACGGCTGGACTTCAGAATGAAGTTGCCTACGTATCCCAAAGATGGGAATCAAGCCTTACGTAGTTCGGGGTTAAGGTACACTCGGGTATTTAACCTCTCCTTTTTNATTGCAACTAATGTCTTGGGTGTTTGCTCACATGACAGGCAGTTTATATATGTCTTACCTGGATGGGAAGGTTCCACTTCAGATTCTAGAGTACTTAGAGATGCCACAAGTAGACCAAATGGGTTGAGAGTGCCAACGGTTACAACTACATTTCACAATATCTTTACTATGTATAACCTTTGGCCTTGTACTTAAATTATGTAATTATATAATCCTACATTATTACAGGTTCCTACTATCTAGTTGATGCGGGCTATACTAATAGGGAGGGCTTTTTAGCACCTCATAGAGGACAACGTTACCACTTGTCCACTTAGAGCGAAGGGGGTGCCCATCTAATCCAAATGAGTTCTTCAATATGAAGTACTATGCGGCTCGTAACATAATAAAGAGATGTTTTGGTCTTCTGAAGCTTAAATGGGCAATATTGAGGACATATTCTTACTTTCCAATCAAGACCCAATGTCAAATTATCACAGTTGTTGTCTTCTACACAATCTCATCAAACGTGAGATGCCTATGGATCCATTGGAGGTAAACTTAGATGAGACATTGCCAAATGATCAAGAAACAAGGGACGAGTACATTGACACAATTGAGGGATCTGACCGATGGACTAATTTGATGGACATTCTAGCTAACTAAATATATAATGAGTGGTTAGCTAATAGAATGCAAAATTAATGTCATGACCCAAACCCGCCCTTAAGAGTTTTGGGTCATAACCGGCCGGTAATCACTTGATTACCTTCGGCCTTAAACAAACATACAGAGTAATTATAGTAATTGGGCCAAAGGTAGAAGTATACAATAAAAGAATAAGTCCATTGAGCTATGCTAATATGAGCAAAATATAATACAATCACATTGTTTACATGCCCATGCAAAAAGAATATTAGTATCAAAGGAAATTTGTACATATCGTTTACAAACCCAAGACCATAATAGTAAAAACAAAATAAAGTCAACGTATGATGTGAGTCAAAGACAAAACTCCATCTCGGAGGCATGACTCGATTGGGTCACAAAAATAGCTCATGAAGTTGACTCTAGGGGTGTGCTCCATGCTGCGGATCACCTACATGTGCATATATAATATTGGGTGAGCGAAGCTCAATGATTAATAATACAGTAAGGCTGTGTAAATAGATAATGATAAGGTTCTCACAATATCCATAATCATATAAACAGAACAGCATCGGGCCCAATCATATATCAAAATGGCCTCGGGCCCAATCACATATCAAAACGGCCTCAGGTCCAACATTGCACATGTCACATAATATAAATGAAGTTTCTTCATTTCGATCAAATCACAACGTCGGCACCATTCATTGTTCATGGTTCGAGGTACACAATAAAGAACATATATGTACAATATTATTACTCACTGTGTGTTTGATCTCGCGATGTCTCATTTGCCCCACGACCTACATAAACATCTCACACACACACATTCGATAAATCATTTGCTTCAATTTGTACACTTATCTTTCATAATTCACAACCTTCCTTAATGAGTTTCTAATCATCATTTCACTCTCAAAAAAGGTTTAAATGTGTTGAGAATGCGTTTCAGAGGTCAGGGTACCAAAACAGGAAAAAACAAGGTTTCCTCTCATATGCGGCTGTGCCCCAACTGTTCGAGCGGTCTGGCTCCGCTCATGTGAAAGCTCGAGCCGCTCGACCGCACAATGTGGTCTAGTCCAAGCTTGGTTCATGGGCCGCTCGTGCGGAGCCCATGGCCACACGAGCAGTCTGGACACATCTAGACAGTCCGAAAATGGCTCAAAAAATGCAACCTTCCCAAACTTATTTCCAACCCCAAAATCATGCAAAAACTAACTCCAAAACATGGTATGCAAGCATAATACAAGTGTAATCCCTCATTAAACCTATCAATTTTGCTTTTACTTTAGATTCATGGTTTTATCTCTTTCTCATGTTCATACATTACATAAACAAGTTCAAAATACATATGTCCATGAGTAATCTTCCAACAATCTTGTTTTCATGAAATATTTAGGGTTATTCCTTGGCTCAATCACAAGAATGAACTCAAATCAAACAAAGATGAAGAAATTAGGGTACAATTTCATACATGTAGCTCTAATCATAACATAACTCAAAACCCTAGCCCAAAGTTCACCATTTCTTATTGATTCCATGACAAAGATGAGCTAAAGACAAGGATTGTAAGTGACTTAACATACCTTAACTCAAATCTAAGGTTTGCCCCTTGATTCTCTTCAAAATCCCTAGCTTTCTCTTCCACTCCTTCTCTAACTCACTCTCTAGAGCTCTCAAGCAACAATGAAGAACAATAGGGCTAAACACATATATGACCCAACTCATAAAACGTGATTTAATCATTACGAATCATAATTTTTCAAAATTTCACCGTAAGCTCTGTAAATTATGCTAATCACAGATATGAGATCGGTTTTTTTAATCGTGCCTCTAAGGCTTTCAATTTCAGTTCAAAGTCTCAATTACAACAGATATTCCAACTTTCAACAAATATTTTTTCCAAATTCACAAATTAAACTTGCAAATTCATATCAAGCACATAACTCTATGCATAATTAAGTAAAGTATGGGTGGGTTATCATAGGCTTCCTCCCTTTGGTCCTCCAAACTTGTTTACCTCAAGTTAAAAACAATTCGGGATATTGTTGCCTCATTTTTTCTTCCCGTTTCCAAGTGGCTTTGTTTCCATGATGTTCCCTCCATTCCACTTTTACCATTGAGATAGTCTTGTTCCTTAGTTACTTGACTTGTCGATCAAGGATTCGAAAGGGTTTCTCCTCATAAACCATGTCGTCATCTAGTACAATTGGATGATAGTCAATAACATGAGAAGGGTCTTGAAGGTAGCCTCGCAACATTGATACGTGGAAACACATTGTGCACTTGCTTCATGCCCGGTGGTAAAGCAATCCGATAGGCAACTGGACCCAATCTTTCTAAAATCTGAAATGGCCCTATGTACCGAGGTGACAATTTCCCTTTCTTCCCAAACCTTGTTTGCCCTTTCATTGGGGTGACTTTGACAAAAACATGATCCCCAGCTTCAAATTCTAAGTCTTTCCTTCTTTGATCCGCATAGCTCTTTTGTCGGCTTTGAGTAGTTTTTAATCTCTGTTGGATGATTTGAATCTTTTCCGTAGTAACTTGCACAATTTTAGGCCTAATCAACGACCTATCCCCAACCTCAGTCCAACAAATCAGATTCGACATTTTCTCATATACAAAGCTTCATATGGTGCCATTCCAATATTAGAGTGAAACTGTTGTTATAAGCAAATTTCGCCAAAGGTAAATGGGTTTCCTAACTTTCACGGAAATTCAAAACACACATTCGAAGCATGTCTTCCAGTGTCTGTATAGTTTTTTTAGACCATTGGTTTGTGGGTGAAATGCAGTACTAAACCTCAACTCCTCCCTCAATGCTTTTTGTAAGCTTTGCCAAAACCTTGACACAAACTTAGAATCTTTATCGAACACAATGGAAACAAGAACACCATGCAATCGAATAATCTCGGCAATGTACATAGTAGCAAGTCAATCAGCATTATAAAAAATCTTCACAGGTAAAAAGTGAGCAGACTTAGTCAATCTATCCATAACAACCTATATAGAATCCATACCTCGGGGTATTTGGGATAAGCCCACAATAAAATCCATAGTTATATGCTTCCACTTCCATTATGGAATAGGGAGAGGTTAAAGTAACCCCGCCAATCTTTAGTGTTCCACTTTCACTTGTTGACATTAAAGGCACCTTGAAATGAACTCCGCAATTTCTCTCTTCATATTGGGCCACCAAAAAGCTTGCTTGAGATCTTGGTACATTTTATGTTTGAGTTGGCAACTTGTAACTTAATAGGATGATGTCGACATGTAACTTATTTTATGTTTGAGTTATTTGTTGAAGACATAACTTTTTCCTGTGTTTGTTTGGTTGTCTTAATAATATTATTGTTGTGTTACAAATGGTTGCATGTTAGGTATGAATGACACAACTATTACTAGTGGATGTCGAAAGAAGGGTAAGGGGAAGGCAACTGCTTCTTTATCAAGGAGTCGTAGAGTGTGGACCCCGAAAGAGTGTGATGTGTTGATCCAAGCCATGAGAGATTTGTTCAGTGAAAAATGGAAGGCTGACAATGGTTAGTTCAGGGGTGGATTAGAGACGCTTATCATATTGGCTTTTCCTAGAACTAATATTCGTACATCCCCTCATAACGAGTCGAAAATCAAATTTTGGAGAAGACAATACAATTTGCTTACTGACATGCTTCGCTTGAGTGGCTTTGGGTGGGATGACTTTGACAAGATGATTTTAGTTGACAGTGAACAAGTTTGGCAAAACTATTTCAAGGTAAAAAATCTACCTTAACCATTTTGCGTTATTTATTAACTAGAAATATAAAATTTGAAATAATGTTGTTTTATAGAGGGAGCTAGATGCCAAAGGCATGAGAAATGTACCTTTTCTTACTACGAGGATTGGGTAATTCTTTTTGGCAAGGATAGAGCCACTGGAGTCTTGGCTGAGGGACTCGCTGACGTGGTTGATGCCTTAGAAAAAGAGGACCAAACTACTGAGGAGTGTCACACTCCAATTGTTGATATCCTAATTGTTCCTTATCAGTATCTGGGACTCCATGCAACCAAAGTGGCTTAGGCACAACTTCTAAGAAAAGAGCTAGGGAAGCTAAAGGTATTACAAAGGGTCTTGCTGTTATGGCTGCTGAGTTTGGTTCCTTCTTTGAGAAAACCAACATTACCATGGAAGAAATTGCTCATAGGTTTGGTTATGCCCATGTGTAACGACCCCACCACGTATAATAATTAGCATTTAATTAATCAAAAAGATTTGAATTTAATTGCCTATTACTCTAATTTAATTCGGGATTTATAAAAATTATAGAGACTGATTCGTATATGATTCTATTGAGAATTTATTTTGGAATTAGAAATTGAAAACCTAAATGGCTTAAAAGAGTACAAATGGTGAATTAAATTATTTTAATTTTGAATATCGGACCATATGAGAGTTTAATTAAATATTCGATTTGGTCTAGTAAAATTGAGATTTTATTAATTGGGTCCGAATCGGAGTGAATAAGTTATGAAGATTGGGAATTAAGATGATTACAGATTAAATTCATTTATGAAGTGCCTAATTTGAATATGTAATTTATTGACGAAATTTTGAATCTGATCAGAAATTGAAGGCTTAAATGATTTAAGGAACCAGAATTGAAGATGAAAATAAGTTTAATTTAACATTTGGAGCCTTTTAGAAGTTTGATTAAAAATCTGATTTAGATTGATAAAATTAAATAAAATTAATTGGGCCTTAATGTAAGTTAAATTAGATTAATTAAATTATGTGGGATTTGTGATTTGTTATGATTAATTATTTACGTGTTAACTAAGATTTATTAAGATTAAGTGTTGCTTAATTAAAATTAGTCCTAAGCATAAATTGCCTTATGGAACAAACTAGAATTGTGGGTGTGGGTGCACTAAGAAATTTAGGCGGGTGTACTGAGAAATCTAGTTATGATTTGTAAGTGTATGTGTATGTGTATGTGTAAGGAGGAAGGCAACAAATGATATATATAATGTATTAATATATGAGTTCTGAAATGGAAAACAGAGAGTTAGAGAAAATGAGAGAGAAACCGTGAGAGAGAGAGAGAGAGAGAGAGAGAGATGAAGCCCATTCAATTTTCTTTGCTGGGAGGAATTTGATGGGAAGCTAAGAATTAAAGATAAAGGAAGATCTTGAAGACTAATAGGTAAGAAATTCTAACCCAATTTTTTTTTATAGACAATCTCTTCAACACCTAAATTTATGAGGTAATTGAGTTTAAATACATATGATATGATGGAATCAAGGAAAAGAATGAAGAAAATTAAGTTAAGTTCAAGAATTAAGGAATTGATTTAGAAGCTCATCTTTTGAGTATGATTTTCGTCACCTTTGATGAATTTGAGCTCTAATTTTACATGCATCATTATTTTCTAAAGGTTTGATACTTCAACTTCATATAATTAGAAAGAAATTACCAACAAAATTAAGGTAAGTTCATATTTATGGGATTAATTATTTTGAGTTTGATTTTTATAATCTTGCATGAAATTAAATTCCATTGTTACATGCATGAGGGAATTCTATGAGTATTTGAGTCCATATTTACATGCATCTTAGATTTTGAAGAAATTGAGCCATTCAAATTCATATTTTGAATAGAAAAGGAAATGTTTTATGAAAATCAAGATTATGGAAATTTGGAATTAATCCTAAAGTTAGAAAAAGTTTTGGTTTATAATTAGATCTTTTCTTTAATCCATGCATGTAATGTAATTTAAGATTTTATTTAATCTAAACAAATTTGGGTATATAATGAATTAGTTAGTTTTATTTGAATTACATATATTCAATGTTTGCTAAAAAATTGGCCAGAAAATGAAGAATTGGAGTTAAGATCAAGTTTATGAAGTTACATTAGAAATTAATTATTTTGGGTTTAATTTGGAAAGTTATTGTTAAATTAAGCTCCATAAATTATATGCAAACAAGGATTTATTGAAGATTTAATCCATGCAAAGGAGTTAGGTTCAAATCTATGGAAATTAATTACTTTGGGTTTGAATTTAGTTATCTTAACATGAAATTAAGTTTCAATTGTACATGCATCATGAATTTGTAAGAGTTTTGGAAAATCAATTTATGTTTTAAAATTTGTGAGTTTGAAATTGGGTTTGATATGGAGAAAATAAATTAAATCTAAATTTGGACAATTAGAGCATGATTTTGAATAAATGATTTCTAATTGAGAGTATTTACTAATTATACATTGGTTCTCCATATTTGTGTATCAAAAATACATGTTTTGAGGCTTTGAATATCAAATCTAAACTTCAATTACAATTCTGGAAATTCCAGAATTCACACTGTCCGCTCGAGCGAGGAAAGTCTCGCTCGAGCGTGAAAATTGAGCTCCCAGAAGTTTTTCAAATTTTACAGTCCGCTTGAGCGACCAAAGTGGCGCTCGAGTGAAGACCCTATTTTCTGCTTATTTTGGAAAATTGCATTTAGTTCACATTTTTATTCTCATCTCTTTCCAAAGCATTCTAGACATGATTTACGGCTTAATAAAGATTAATAAGTTAACAATCAACATTAATTAGTGATTAAAAGAATAAGTCATTAACTTAGAAGTACTTGATTAAGAAGCCAAGTGATAATCGGTTTATTCAGAAAGAATGATTTAGTAATAAAAGGGGTTTGTGAAATGAGAACCCGATTCATTTGACTAAATAAAGAATAAGCGTAGTGGACCTTCGAATTATTTAGACAGAAAACAAGAAGGTCAAGTTTGATCAAGGAAGTAATATTGTGCTTCAATGTGTATATGTTATGTGTTTGTGTAGGTCACGCGCTATTGTCTTCTTGATCTGCCTGATCTGCTTCTGCTACTATCTGTGAGTAATAACTTTGTAGAGTTATGTTCAATGCTAAATATTTTCTGAACATTATGACATGAAATGATTAGTCTTCTGAAATACTACACTATGTTTTGAATGAATGAATGATTGTCCAAGATTCTAAAAGTTATTCGTGGCATCCTTGGCATCATATAATATGCGTCCTTTATGGGTCATCAGGTCCCTTCATGGGTCATCAAAAATGTCTCTGTACACATGAGTCATCGGAATGCCTTCAAGGTTATCCCTTTATGGGTCATCGGATTTGTTCGCGCTAATGGATGTACTATGCATGATTATATGCAAATCTGAATATGAAAATGATCATGAACAAGTATATGAATCGGTCTCTGATTTGGAATCTAAATATGCATAAGACTCTGTTTCTGATAAGAATCGGATTTCTAACTCTATGATGGACATCATTCATTAAACCCCTTACTTTGTTATTATTCACTGGGCATCAGCTCACTGTTTATATATATGTATGTAGGTGATCAAGGCATGACCAAGCTTAGAGGCGCCTAGACTCAGTTTTTGACAGCCAACCTATGTGCCTCCCGTGGAGGTTCCGGACATGTCTAGTGGTTATGGCTAAGTGCACAAGTTGAAGTTTTGTTTTCCTGTTCAGCTAGGCAAGTCTTTGTGTATTTTGTAAATAGAGCTAAGTCCTTATATATGTATATATATATATGATGATTTGTATATGTATGTATAGAAAGTTTTAAATTTTTTTGTCTCATATAAGTCTGCACAGCTCAATGGATGTTGTATAATTGCTAATTGCTTCCGCAGCCCCTAATTATATGTTATTTTGTTGAGAGGCCTTTGGTAATCTAAGGATTACTGGCTGGTTACGACGCTAAACCTATAGAGGCAGGTTTGGGTCGTGACACCATGACTTGTCTCAAGCTAGGAAGCTGGTTAAATGGGGAACCAGTCAAGTTGCACTGAACACGAATGATAGGTTGAGAGCAGCTACCGTTATTATGAAGGATGCTAAAAGGGTTGATTTGTTCTTTAGCTTGCCTGAAGAAGACAAAATGGAATGGGTATGTTTGTTGTTGGCTAAGTATGTTTAGGAGGATGTGTTTGCTATAGGCTAGTGAAAGATATCTATCAATATATTATAATATTTAGTTTAGCTATTCCTCTTGAGGCACATGTGTAGTGCCTATTTTGCATAGTAATTAGGAGGTTTAGACATATTTTGACAAACTGGTGTACATCCCCCACAAATGGCTTTTGTGCCTAATTTTGTTGTAATTGTTGGGGTTGTAAGTATGCTTGTGGACATGCATATATAAAATATGATGTATGGTGACAATCATGATGCTTAATATATTAACTTGTCTATTGTAAAAAATGTTAAAATTTGCTTAGAATGAATGATGGTTATTTTTAATTATAATGGCTTGGATTATTCTATAAGAATGATGGTGCGTGATGAATGAATGAATGAATGAATGAAGATATTTTTTTCATTCAATGATGATTATTTTTGTAAGATAGAATTTTTTAGAATGAATATTAGTTTTTTTTTTTCTTCAAATAATTTATTTGCTTGTGTTTTTTGTAAGAATGATGGATGTGGGGTGATAAATGAGTGATGATTATTTTTAAAATCAAAATACTTATTTAAAATGATTTTGTGGTATTTTTTTTTATCATTATCAAGTTGACATTAATATAATATAAATTTTTTTTTGGGGGGAAAATTATTGGATTTAATATGAATCTTTAATTTGTTCAAATAAAAATAATATGAATTTTTAATTTATTTATTTGCATTAGTTTTGTAGATGGTGTTATTTTTTTCCTAAACTGAACAATGTCCCTTTTAATGGGCATAAGGGCAATATGGGTATTTAAAATATATTATGAGGGCAATCTTGGAAATTACTTGTTTATATCCCACAATCTATTTTGTAAAACAAACATAGATAATATATATCCAATCTTATATATCAAGTTAACAAACATGAATTGAGAGATATATTATCCAATACATATATCCTATTCATTATATATCCCACATCATATTATATCTTCCATTTTATATCCAGTGAAACAAACAGGGCCTAAGAAACAAAGTGATCTTCAAGAGCTCGTTGAAGACCACTTGCAACGAGAGCTCTTATTTTCACTACTTCGCTTCTTCGAATATGAGAATTTTTTAAATAAATCGATGTTTGATGATAATAGATGATTTTATAGCTTTGTTGTTGTGGAATTTGTGAACAAAATGTTGGAATTTATGGTTTTTATAGGCTTATTTTGGGCCAATTTTGAGTGGGTCTCAAACGTCTTTTGAGGTGGGTCCAAAGAGGTGACGTGTTCCTTACCCATGGCAAGTCACACGGTAAATATGGCTCGTCAAAATCATTCATGAGTGAATGAGAAGTTAACGTCATTTTCGAGTTGGTGGAATGGACAATTAAAGAGTCAAAGGTGGTTTCCTTATAACGGTTGTCCCACATTGAAAACTTAAGAGAACTTATATATGTATATAAGTTCTAGGTGGAAATACTTGGGTTGGGCCCAAGGAGCACTCCAAGTTTGTAAAAGAGAGGAGTTATGGACAAAGTGGGCCTTAGCCTAAATGACCACACACGTGCCCGTGTGTGCGCGCCGCCGCCTTCCGTTTGACCGGCCGGCCAAGCCGTGCTGTGCTGGGTGCGAGTGCGGGTCGAGTCGGTTCTAATATTTATTTTTTGGACAAAATTTATTTGAATTTTTCCAAAAAATCTTGTGGAAAATTTATTTTTTCTGAACGAAATTAATTCAAATTTTGCGTCAAAATTTGAATTTAAATTTCTATCCATATAGTGCCTCTTCCAGTTCCATTTCAGCAGGTTCAAACAGTCTTTAACTTGTTGCACCGGACAGATTCAATTTTGTTCCAGACAAATTCAAAACTGGGTTCAAACATATCTTGCACTTGTTCCAATTTGAATTTATACCTGTTCAGGTTTGAACTCATACCTGTTCGGCCTACAAATACAAACCATCTTCCAGCATTTTTTATTGATTCCGAAAATCATCTTCTTGCCTTCTTTTTGCTCTCTTGCATAGATATATTCTTCATCTTATTTTAGGAAAAATTCTGAGAGTATAGAACATAGGTTTTGTTCGCCGTACAAATTGTTTGGAGTGCTACTACAATCTGTGTAAAGATCATTGTATCCTGGGAAATAAACGCCATTTATCCGTAGGCACCAAAGTTGGGCGAATCTATTTTAAGGATAGAGTATCATACACTCGACTTGATCATTTTTATTGTTAAGTTGTTTCGGTAAATAAATTTCTGTAAGTAATTTATTTTTATTTGTTTGATTTGTTTTAAGTTATTTATTTTACACAGAAGATTATTCCAACAATCTTAAGACAGACTCGAATTATTCTGTTTATACATAATTTTTTGTTTGTTTCCTTTTTTCTTTCTTCTTTTTACATAAATTAATTTTCTGTGATTATACAAAATAATATTTTAGTTCAAAAATACAAATACTAGTAATATACTGTTTGACAAATAGTAGTAATATACTGTTTATTTTCTGTGACAACCAGTAGTAATATACTGGTAGTCATTAACAATTTCAGAATATTCATTTGTAAAGTTGGTCATAAATTAATTTTGGTTTTCAAAAATAATTTATGAGTTTTCATTAATTAAAATTCTATTTTTAGTATTTTAATTTTTGAAGTGTTACAGAAATATTTTTCTGTGCGGAATTAATTTGTTTAAATAAAATTTTATTTTCAAATTAATTGGAAATAAAAGTTACAATTCTTGTTTCTTTTATTTTTACAAAATTAAATTCGATGTTTATGGTTTAAATTTTCTGTGTAGTATAAAATTCTAATTCAAATTTTGTTTTATAATTTATAATTCATGGCTACTGAAACTAATGCTCAAACAAGTACTGGTACGGTGACTGCAATTGCTCTAACTTTTCTCCTATTGTGACTGTGCTAGTCAACCATGGTGAAAAGCTAGAAAAGTTCTTAGGAATTGATTTTAAAAGGTGACAACAGAAAATGTTGTTCTATCTTACTACTCTCAACTTGGCACGGTTTCTCCATGAGGATGCTCCTACTCCGAAAGAAGATGAAACTGACCGACAAGTGGTTGTTGCGGTCGATGCCTGGAAACATGCTAATTTCTTTTGTGGAAACTACACCTTGAACTGACTTGACAACACATTATACAACGTCTACAGTCTTATCAAAACGACAAAGGAACTTTGGGAGTTTTTGGAGAAAAAGTACAAAACAGAAGATGCTGACTCGAAGAAATTCATAGTAGGCAAATTTCTAGACTTTGTGATGGTTGATTCTAAGACTGTGATCAACCAAGCTTAAGATCTCCAACTCATTCTGCATGACTTTCATGCAAAAGGCATGTCTCTCAATAAATCCTTCCAAGTTGCTGCCTTAATTGAAAAATTACCACAAAGTTAGAAGGAATTCAAGAACTACCTCAAACACAAGCGCAAAGAAATGACTTTGGAAGAATTGATTGTGCGTTTGAGGATTGAGGAGGACAACCACAATTCTGAGAAGTGGGCTGGTAAGCATCCAATAGAGTCTAAGGCAAATGTGGTGGAACATGCTCTAAAAGCAAAGAAACGGAAGTTTTCTGGAGAAAGTTCCTCACAAGGCTTTAAAGGAGGAGAAGCAAAGAAGTACAAGTTCAATGGCATGAAAAATTTGACAAGACAATGATGTCAAATGGATTTAAAATTAATGAATGTGACAAATGTGTTTACATTAAAAACACATACAAAGGTTATGTCATAATATGTCTTTATGTGGATGATATGTTTATCATAGGTAGTAATAATGATATGATTAAAACAACCAAGAAAATGTTGAATAAACATTTTGACATGAAATACATGGGGATTGCTGATGTAATACTTGGTATGAAAATTATCAAAACATCAGAAGGTTATGTTTTGTCATAATCACATTACATTGAGAAAATACTTAACAAATTCAGCAAAGATGATAATCATCTTGCTAGAACACCTGTAGATGTTAATTTGTTTCTTTCTAAAAATGTACAGGAAAGTATTTCTCAATCAGAGTATGCCCAAATTATTAGAAGCTTAATGTACTTGATGAACTGTACTTGCCCGGATATAGCGTATGCAGTAAGTAAATTAAGTAGATAAATGAGTAATCCAGGAGTAGAATACTGGAAAGTTATTATAAGGGTTCTAAGATATCTCTGATTTACTCGTAACATTGGGCTTAATTATACTAGATATCCAGCAGTACTTGAAGGATACTGTGATGCAAACTGGATATTGGATACTAAAGACTCAAAATCCACCAGTGGGTATGTTTTTACTCTTGGTGGGGCGGCTGTATCTTGGAAATCTTCCAAACAGACTTGCATTGCTAGGCCTACTATGGAATTAGAGTTTATAGCTTTAGATAAAGCTGGGGAAAAAGCAGAATGGCTTTATTATTTCCTTGAAGATATTCTAATGTGGTCGAAACCGGTGCTTGCTATATGCATACATTGCAATAGTCAATCAGCAATAGGTAGAGCACAGAGCCATATGTATAATGGTAAGTCACGACACATTCGTCGTCGACATAACACCGTGAGACAACTACTCTCTAATGGAGTTATTTCCATTGAATATGTGAAGTCTAAAGACAACATAGCGAATCCATTAACCAAAGGGTTGACAAGAGAGTTAGTTGATAATTTATTGAGGGGAATGGGACTTAAGCCTATTAAATAAGAGTTACCACAACAGCAACCCAACCTAGTTGACTAGAGATCCCAAGATCTAGGTTCAAAGGGACAACCGAGTTGTGTATAACTCATAAGGATCACTGGGGAGTCAAACTCTTACCCATTTCTATGATGATATAGTGATGTCTGCAGCGTTTTAGGTTAAGTAATACTTTTAATGATTCTTATATCTAGGAATACCTAGTGGAGTATGGTAGGATACTCTTTATAAGAATCACCTATATGAGTGTGAACTGGGCCGGTTCTATGAGATTTGTGAAGGGCTACAATTCTCTAGAGCACTCATGAAAGACCAGGTTGTTTAGGGCCAAAATGAACACAATAGTGAGAACTAAACTGTGTCTGGTAATATACTGTGTGAGTTCTATTGTCTTGATTTAGACAAATGGCTGAACAGTTCAAGACATCATGTTCACTGGTTAACTAGTAAATTCGATAGTGTCTCACAAGGGAAGGTTCATAGCCAAAAACTACCTATCCTTTGCAGAATATTCTCAATTTCTGTACTCTCTGTAATTAAATCAAGTTGTTGCATTTTTTCTCCATCAAATTCCATTCATGTGAGGGATTGTTGGAATTTATGGTTTTTATAGGCTTATTTTGGGCCAACTTTGAGCCCGAATTTGAGTGGGTCCAGTAGACACCCCATTTTTGACCGACCTTAAGACTCAGACGTCACCGATTGAGCGCTTGGTGATGTTGCATATTGTGCTCGTTCAGAAGTTTCAGAGTCTCGGCCGTGAGCCCTGCCTCCGGACTTCTGGACTTTTCTGTGCCTTGCCTCGGTTTGCGAACCAGACTCGGTTTTCTCTGTTTCTCTTCCCAAAGGGAGGGAGAGGTCTCGTAGACTATCTCTCAGTGGCCGTGGGCTACATTTCGTGGTCGTAGGCCATTTTGCCCATTTCGGAGCCCGGTTCCCGGTTTTCGGAGCCATCAGGCCGTGTGCCTCGGTTCGGGACCATCTAACCACCTCCGTTTGCCCCGGTTCTTGGAATGCATCTTATTTCCTCCCTTCTAAGGGACACTGTGGTCCAAGAGACCAACTTCGTGGTCGAACACCACTCCCGGTGCCTAACAGTCGGTTTTCGGGGCCTCGGACTGCGCGTTTCGGCCCCCGAACCTTCATTTTGCATCGGTTTTCGTTCATTTTTGGCAGGGACCTCTGTTTCATCACCAGGGAGGTCGTAGAAGGGTGGGAGGCCAGTAATTGTTCCAGCAACCAGTTATATTCCTTCATTGCCCTCCGTCGCCCGTTTTCTCTCACTCGGAAGCCAATGTTGACCACCCTTGGGCCATTTTCTTCAAACCTAAACCCCATATTTGTGTTGTATACACCTGGGAGGCCACAAATATCACTTGGCCGGCCAGTAATTCCATTTGAACCTTTTGAACCCCTTTGAAAAGTGGGTTATTCTCTCTCCTGGTTCATAGTTGCCAATTTTCAACCACAGGGTTGTATTGAGAACACATGGGAGGCCACTAATATAGCATGGCCGGCCACTAATTTGCATTGGCCCTTTTGACCCTTGGCCGGCCGGCCATGGGGAGGGAGGGCCGGCCGGCCACCTGCAGCTTCAAAACCTGGCCGGCCTTGCTCCTCTCAGTGAGTAGATTACAGATGTATACTTTTTTTCCCCCCAAAACTTGTATCCGGGGGGGGACAACTTTTGGGGGGACAACTTGGCTTGTTTTCCCCCCCTTTTTTCCCTCCTTTTCTCCCCCTCCTTGGTCCATATAACCAGCCTCCAGCACTGGTGAAAAGGGTTAGAAATTTTGCCTTTAAGCCTCTTGCATTGCCTCTCTCCCTCTCTACACTTCAACCCTCAAAACATCCAAGTTTCTACACCATTTCTTCACCACCACCTAGCACCACACCACCACCTCCATTCCAGCCACTTGGAGCTGTCTTCCAAAGCTGAGGAGCACCCAAACTTGGTCCAAGAAGTTGCTAAAGATTGGTCTACAAGAGTGAGTTACCATTTCCCTCTTTTGAGCTCATTTTTTGCATTATTTCTTAACCCTTCTTGCTTATACTTTTGAGCTCCGGCCATAACTGAAATTGGCATTTTTTTTAGCTCTATTTCATCTTTCATTAAGGGCCTCTCACTGTTTGAGGCCCCCATTTGGTACTTACTTCATTATCCCTCTTATAGGCCATTTCCTTGCATGTTGTTTTTAGCTTATATGTAAACTGTTTTGAAGCATGTAGTAAACTGTGAAGTTGCTTATTTTGAGCCCTTCTTCAACATTATTGAAGGGCTAATCACTGTTTGGGGCCTCCATATATCACTTGCTTTGTTATCCATATTTCAGCCCCATTTTTGCATGATTTATTAGCCTATTGAGCTTCTATTTTTGGACCTTGGTCCGAACTGAAAATGGCCTTTTTTTGACCCCCTCTCTATGTTTCATTAAGGGTCTATTGCTGTTTGAGGCACCCTTTGTATACTTTGTGTTTAATCTTCTTTTAGGTCTCTTTTTTACATAAGTATTTCGAGCATGCTTGTGCACTGTTTTAGGTCTGGTACTCAACTGTAAAAAGTCATATTTTGGGCCCCTCTTCAACATTTTTGAAGGGCCCTTACCTGTTTGAGACCAGCATGTATCAGTTGCTTCTTTATCTCTATTTTGGCCCTTATTTTGCATAGCATTTTGAGCATACTTGTATCTGTTTTTGGGGTTTTTCATAAACTGTAAAGCACCATATTTTTGGCCCCTCATCAATATTGTAGAAGGCCCCTTCTCTGTTCGGGGCCAGCATCTGTGAGTTGCTTCAATATCTTGCTTTCGGGGCCATTTTTGTATGCTAATTTAGCCCGATTTGTGCCCACTGTTTGGCCTTGATTTAAATTGTAAACGTGCTTGTTTTGGGTCTGCCTTGCTTCTGTCCTTACACTTCATTTTCAAATTATTCATGCATTGCATAGCTATAGGCCATTTCATGTGCCAAATTTCATGTTTCGGGACTCGTTCCATGCATTGGGTACCATTTCACCATGTTTCGGGGCTGTTTTGCATCTCATTTTGCCTCTGAAATTTGCATGTTAGTATGCCATTTTTCATGTTTTGCCATGTCATGTTAGAGTGGCATTCGTGCCCTAGGGTCGGCCCTCGGTTTGCGTGCTCGTGTGCACGCAATTCGAGTGTCTCATTTTCATCTAATGGCCTCTTGTGTGAGTGTGGCTGAGGTCCACTCATATTAGTGTAAGTCCATTATGCATTGCGTATGCCATTTCATTCTATAGCATTGTGTATGCTAGGTTGCATATTAGAGCATTGTGCATGCCATGTTGCATCGTGCACCGTGTATGCCATTTCATAACATTGTGCATGTTAGGTTGTATCTTAGTTGCATTCATGCATGTCATGCATATTGCATTGTGTTCGGGATAGGAGTTAGCCCGAGCACGGGAAACGAGGTACGTTCCGTACTCCGAGTGACGGAACGTGTCTCAATTCCCTAGTCACCGACACTCCGGATCATCCATGATGGAGTTAGGTTTTGTTGTGTTTTCATGTGCATTCATTCCATATTGAATTGTGCAAATCGACTCCTCGGCCATCATGCATCGAGATGCGTGATTGGTGGCACGAGGATCGAGGCATGCATACATTTATGAAAATACATTGCTATGCCCCTTTCCTGCTCTCTGTTGCAGCAAAATCAAGAATCAGCAGTCTTCCGAGGCTTGGTGCGCTTTCCAAGAACAATTGCAAAACAGAGGCTAATTGGGGCATCCCAGTGGATTTCCGCGCAAGGCAGCCTAAACATACATCATTCATCAGAATCAAGGCAGTCTCTGGCTTGCATGCCAGTTTATTATTTTTCTTAGTTAATTTGTAAATTAATTAGGAATTTGAACACATTTTGGACTGTATTATTGGACTGTAATATTCTTTTATTCGGGACTGTATATTTATTTGGACCCTCTGTGCGAGGGCAATGTTGTAATAAGCGTGCGTGAGTGTGATGTATGTCTTCCAACCCCACGTCTTTCTTCCCTTTTATTTACCAGCTTATAATGGTTATATTAGGGCATGTTTCAATTAGCATACAGTATGATAGCATGTTTGCATTCATTCATCTGTTTTGCATGCACCGGGCTCGGCGCATCATACTAACTGCATTGTATTTCACTTCTGAGTTGAATACATGTTAGTTGTAGCATTTCATATGCCATGTTTAGAATAGCCGAGCCTGCTATAGTTGCATTTTTGCATGTGTTGCATTAGGCATTTCTGTATAGTTAGGATCATGCATGATTTCTAATCGGTTTCTGTTTTGGCTTGGAGTACTCGGTGAGTTTTATGCTTTAGCATCCTTGCATGCGTGTGAGTGACTGCCATGAATAGCATGCTTACCATGAGGCTAATTGCTTATGTGATATAACTGCCTGAATGCCTGTGGGTGAAGGTTGGGTTATTTGGATTGGAACAATTCATCAAATGTGTGTTTTAAGCCCACTAGATAGTGGCAAAATCATGTTTTCTAAAGCCCACCCGAGGGTGGCAAATCCACGTCTTAGCCTACCTGCGGGTAGCACCATCAAACCATTTTCAAACAAACAAACATGAAATGTTTTGTTCCAATTCAGGCGACCCAGTCTATACTTGTATGCTGTGCGCATCACATAGTAAATCTAGGCTAATAACCGGAATAAGAGCACACAATGTTTTCAAAACTAGATATCATGGTTAGTAGAGGCCGATCTTTGATCGGGCGAGCGGGGGTGCTCACGAAGTGACCTTCCCCAATCGTACCCAAGTTCCCGAGCCGAGGCAACTTTGGTGATGACGGACACGTGGCCTTAGGCAAACGAGTCAGGGTTTCCTAAATTTCCCAAAAATAAAATATTTAGGTGGCGACTCTGTATCTGGCAAAGCAGTCCATGTTTGGCACTTCTTTTCTAAAAATCTGTTTTCTCAAACCGATTTGCCGGATTTGGACTCTTTGGTTCATGATTAAGAACCGTGACACAAATCGAGTCCGAGCTGTAGCGAGGTCCCCCGCAGGCTTGTCTACAGTTTCTGGCGACTCTGCTGGGGACTTAGAGAACTTGACTCGAACTCATGATATCTGGTTTTGACTACACTTGTGTGTTTCTTTGCATTGCATTTGCATTGGTGCGCCTAGGACACCGTGTTTGCCATCTGCTATTCCTGAGCGGTTTGCCGGAGGCTTGTCTTGTCAAGGCATGTCCATAAGGCTGACCGGTTGCGGGCTCTGCCAGTATGGGAACACAAACCTCGGTTTTACCGGGGCACCCTTTTCGACCATTCGACCTAGTGCATATTCGGAACCATAGTGACCATTCCAAACTAGGACAGGTTGCTTACCCGTTTATAGGTTGTTTGAAACCGCTGTGTGCGTAGTGAAACCCTAGCTCCTGACAAAATAGGACAGGGAAACCCTACCCCAACATAGGGGTGTTTTGGCTCTCACTTATCTGCTATGTGCTTTTAGAGTGCGTCTCTACAGGAATGCATGTATCAGTTTACAAGTTTGGGCACCAGGCCTGCGGGCACCAGTTCAGTATTTGGGTATCAAGCCTGAGGGCATTAGTATTTGGGGAATCAGTTTTACCCGAGGGTATCATTTGAGGCAGAATTCTAGGCAGAATTCAAGTCAGTAGAGGCACACTCATTCAGCTTTGTTCGTATCTGTTCTGGTGAAATCAGGCTGAGATGCTGCATGTTTTCTCTTTTGCTAGGTAGTCTGGGAACCATAGCTTCAGAGGGCTCCAATATCCCCGGTACACCGAACTTGTGTTGATAGACTTTGTCGGGTCAGAGATTCAGTTCAAGGGCAATCAGTGTTCCTTTACCAGAGGCAAGGTGAAGAGCGCCAGTCAGGCACAGATCACTAGTTCAGTAGTTACCAGATCAGTGGCCCTTATCCACTCCACCAGTGAACAGTCAGGCTGAGGTCTCAGATTCTACTGCAGGGATAGATACCGGTCAGTTAGATGGATCAGCAGAACACGTCAGGGATGGAGGCCATGATGCGTCAGATGCAAGAAAGTATGAAACTCATGCAGCAAGACGCTGTCCGCCAAGCGGAATTTTCCAAGCAGCAAGCTGCAATCATGGCTCAGCAGGCTGAGCTCATCACCAGGCTGCAACAGCAAAGCGGCGCGTCTGCTTCCCAACAAGTTCCTCCTCCAGCAGGAGCCCCCGCACCCGGGGAAACGACGGATGTTCAGAATACCCAGGAGGGTACAGACATTCCTACAGGGGCAACTCCGCCCCCGATCTTACCCCAGCTGTCCAAAACACCTACCAATCTACTGGACTCACCCTTCGAGACTGAGGTCAACCCTACAGCGTTGAAATTGAGCAAGCTTGAGAAGTTGTTCAAGAAATCCCAGGGGGTAAAATCCATCCCGGACATTGAGGACGGGTACACTGACGCAGTTGTGACACTGCCGGACAGTTCAAGATGCCTCACATCGACCGTTTTGACGGGTCAGGAGATCCCACGGTCCACCTGAGTTTGTTTTCAGATGTTCTGCGCCCGATGGCTTGACAAGATTACAGAAGCTCTCCCTTTTTGGCAGGACCCTGTCGGGTATTGCGGCCATCTGGTACGCCAAATTGGAAGATTCAGTGAAACGAAGCTGGGAGGAGATGGCTGAGGCCTTCGTCGCACAATATTCATACAATACCCAAATCGAGATCACAACCCGTGATCTCGAGACGACCAGGCAAGAGCCGAAAGAGGGCTTCTCTGACTTTGTAACCCGCTGGAGGGCCAGGCCTCAATGATGACCATTAGGCCAACGGATAAGGATCAAATACGGATGGTTGTGCGCAACCTCCAGCCCAAACTAATGCAGAAAATGATCGTGCTCCCCTTCCATACCTTTTCAGATTTGCATGAGATGGGAGTATAGATCGAGATGCCATGAAGCAGGGCCTTATTGCCAAGAGAAGGAGCAGCCCAAGAGGGCGTTTACCCGCAGTTCGAATGCGACCACCAGCGGTGATACGACTGCAAGATCTTCTGAAGTGGGCATGTCACCACACCCACATCAATAGGGCTACTCCATTCACACGGTGTGTCTGGAAGTAGCTCACAGACGGCCAAATATCCACCCCGAGTCAAGAGGGTTTTCACTCCACTTCATATGCCTTTGTCAAAGGCTCTAGAAGTCTTACTCCGGAAAGGACATCTGAAACCGTTGGAACAACGGCCCCTACCCGATCCTATCCCTGCAAAGCATGACCAGACTAAATACTGTGCCTACCATCAGCAAACCGGTCATGACACCGACAGTTGCTTTCGTCTGCGCCATGATGTACAAGATCTATTTGACAATGGGGTCATTGCTGCACCAGGTCCTACAAAGTCTATCGGCACTTGATCAGTGAACTTGTGGGGATAAGGTGACTATGTGATCGAGAGACGAACCACCTGCGGGCGGCACTCAGTTTACTCTCCAGACGTGGAAATGGCACGCACTGTTCTGAGCATTTGCGAATGCTAGTTTTGAAGTTCCTGACTTGGGTGTTGAGTCAGTTCTGTAGTTTTGTTTTGAGTCTGTCTCTTTGTCTTGAGTCGGTCTTTTGGATAAGGTCTGTCTTGTTGTATTGAGTCAGTCCTGTTGTACAAAGGTCGGGTGATTCCGGGGGGTGTTACCTCGGACGTCACCATTTTGTTTTGTGTTTGTCTTTTCGTTTTGTTTTGAGTCTATTTCTGCCTTGGAGCCAGTAACGCCAACGGATTTGAATGAACAGCAGTGGTTTTTCATGTTTTTGTTGTTGCTTCTGCCGTGTGCCAGTGTGTACCAGAAATTCCAAATGAGATGGCAGTATTTGACTAAGAACCCTGTCTTTTCTGTGCCTTGAAGTCATTGTAATGACCTGAGTTTTTCAAAACTTTTTGAACGCTGCGGTGAAAACAAAGAGAAGGAATTCCTCGGGATTTTGCAAAATTTGATCAAACTGAGAGAGAGAGGCGTGCTAAGCCCTTAATGAATGAAATCATGCTTGTTAGCGTGAGTACTGAGAAGGACCCTGGCTTGATCCAGACTGGTTTCACACTATCTTCAGCGCGAGTGATTTGTCGCTTCTTAAAAATTTTCAAAAACAAATGTTTTGGCGCGGTCCTGCGAAGACCTGTGTAGAATCGTTCTTGAGATTGTGCAGCCTAGGATCGCTCTCAGCCTCGAGACTCAACCCCTTTGCTTCCAAACCTTGAACTTGAATTCAGAAGGTTCAACGGTCAACGACGTGAGGCCTGTGTGCCAGATTTGAAGCAGCCCTCGAACAGAGGCTAGGAAAGTCGGATCAAGAAGATCAGAAGATCAGAAGAAGCTTGCAAAGCTTTGAAACAAATACAAACATCTTCCAGCATTTTTTATTGATTCCGAGAATCATCTTCTTGCCGTCTTTTTGCTCTCTTGCATAGATATTCTTCATCTTATTTTAGGAAAAATTCTGAGAGTTAAGAACATAGGTTTTGTTCGCCGTACAATTGTTTGGGTGCTACTACAATCTGTGTAAAGATCATTGTATCCTGGGAATAAACGCCATTTATCCGTAGGCACCAAAGTTGGGCGAATCTATTTTAAGGATAGAGTATCATACACTCGACTTGATCATTTTTATTGTTAAGTTGTTTCGGTAAATAAATTTCTGTAAGTAATTTATTTTATTTGTTTGATTTGTTTTAAGTTATTTATTTTACACAGAAATTAATTCCAACAATCTTAAGACAGACTCGAATTATTTCTGTTTATACATAATTTTTTGTTTGTTTCCTTTTTCTTTCTTCTTTTTACATAAATTAATTTTCTGTGATTATACAAAATAATATTTTAGTTCAAAAATACAAATACTAGTAATATACTGTTTGACAAATAAGTAGTAATATCTGTTTATTTTCTGTGACAACCAGTAGTAATATACTGGGTAGTCATTAACAATTCAGAATATTCATTTGTAAAGTTGGTCATAAATTAATTTTGGTTTTCAAAAATAATTTATGAGTTTTCATTAATTAAAATTCTATTTTAGTATTTTAATTTTTGAAGTGTTTACAGAAATATTTTTCTGTGCGGAATTATTTGTTTAAATAAAATTTTATTTTCAAATTAATTGGAAATAAAAGTTACAATTCTTGTTTCTTTTATTTTTACAAAATTAAATTCGATGTTTATGGTTTAAATTTTCTGTGTAGTATAAAATTCTAATTCAAATTTTGTTTTATAATTTATAATTCATGGCTACTGAAACTAATGCTCAAACAAGTACTGGTACGGTGACTGCAATTGCTCTAACTTTTCTCCTATTGTGACTGTGCTAGTCAACCATGGTGAAAAGCTAGAAAAGTTCTTAGGAATTGATTTAAAAGGTGACAACAGAAAATGTTGTTCTATCTTACTACTCTCAACTTGGCACGGTTTCTCCATGAGGATGCTCCTACTCCGAAAGAAGATGAAACTGACCGACAAGTGGTTGTTGCGGTCGATGCCTGGAAACATGCTAATTTCTTTTGTGGAAACTACACCTTGAACTGACTTGACAACACATTATACAACGTCTACAGTCTTATCAAAACGACAAAGGAACTTTGGGAGTTTTTGGAGAAAAAGTACAAAACAGAAGATGCTGACTCGAAGAAATTCATAGTAGGCAAATTTCTAGACTTTGTGATGGTTGATTCTAAGACTGTGATCAACCAAGTTAAGATCTCCAACTCATTCTGCATGACTTTCATGCAAAAGGCATGTCTCTCAATGAATCCTTCCAAGTTGCTGCCTTAATTGAAAAATTACCACAAAGTTAGAAGGAATTCAAGAACTACCTCAAACACAAGCGCAAAGAAATGACTTTGGAAGAATTGATTGTGCGTTTGAGGATTGAGGAGGACAACCACAATTCTGAGAAGCGGGCTGGTAAGCATCCAATAGAGTCTAAGGCAAATGTGGTGGAACATGCTCCAAAAGCAAAGAAACGGAAGTTTTCTGGAGAAAGTTCCTCACAAGGCTCTAAAGGAGGAGAAGCAAAGAAGTACAAGTTCAATGGCATGAAAAATTTGACAAGACAATGATGTCAAATGGATTTAAAATTAATGAATGTGACAAATGTTTTACATTAAAAACACATACAAAGGTTATGTCATAATATGTCTTTATGTGGATGATATGTTTATCATAGGTAGTAATAATGATATGATTAAAAACAACCAAGAAAATGTTGAATAAACATTTTGACATGAAATACATGGGGATTGCTGATGTAATACTTGGTATGAAATTATCAAAACATCAGAAGGTTATGTTTTGTCATAATCACATTACATTGAGAAAATACTTAACAAATTCAGCAAAGATGATAATCATCTTGCTAGAACACCTGTAGATGTTATTTGTTTCTTTCTAAAAATGTACAGGAAAGTATTCTCAATCAGAGTATGCCCAAATTATTAGAAGCTTAATGTACTTGATGAACTGTACTTGCCCGGATATAGCGTATGCAGTAAGTAAATTAAGTAGATAAATGAGTAATCCAGGAGTAGAATACTGGAAAGTTATTATAAGGGTTCTAAGATATCTCTGATTTACTCGTAACATTGGGCTTAATTATACTAGATATCCAGCAGTACTTGAAGGATACTGTGATGCAACTGGATATTGGATACTAAAGACTCAAAATCCACCAGTGGGTATGTTTTTACTCTTGGTGGGGCGGCTGTATCTTGGAAATCTTCCAAACAGACTTGCATTGCTAGGCCTACTATGGAATTAGAGTTTATAGCTTTAGATAAAGCTGGGGAAAAAGCAGAATGGCTTTATTATTCCTTGAAGATATTCTAATGTGGTCGAAACCGGTGCTTGCTATATGCATACATTGCAATAGTCAATCAGCAATAGGTAGAGCACAGAGCCATATGTATAATGGTAAGTCACGACACATTCGTCGTCGACATAACACCGTGAGACAACTACTCTCTAATGGAGTTATTTCCATTGAATATGTGAAGTCTAAAGACAACATAGCGAATCCATTAACCAAAGGGTTGACAAGAGAGTTAGTTGATAATTTATTGAGGGGAATGGGACTTAAGCCTATTAATAAGAGTTACCACAACAGCAACCCAACCTAGTTGACTAGAGATCCCAAGATCTAGGTTCAAAGGGACAACCGAGTTGTGTATAACTCATAAGGATCACTGGGGAGTCAAACTCTTACCCATTTCTATGATGATATAGTGATGTCTGCAGCGTTTAGGTTAAGTAATACTTTTAATGATTCTTATATCTAGGAATACCTAGTGGAGTATGGTAGGATACTCTTTAATAAGAATCACCTATATGAGTGTGAACTGGGCCGGTTCTATGAGATTTGTGAAGGGCTACAATTCTCTAGAGCACTCATGAAAGACCAGGTTGTTTAGGGCCAAAATGAACACAATAGTGAGAACTAAACTGTGTCTGGTAATATACTGTGTGAGTTCTATTGTCTTGATTTAGACAAATGGCTGAACAGTTCAAGACATCATGTTCACTGGTTAACTAGTAAATTCGATAGTGTCTCACAAGGGAAGGTTCATAGCCAAAAACCCTATCCTTTGCAGAATATTCTCAATTTCTGTACTCTCTGTAATTAGATCAAGTTGTTGCATTTTTTCTCCATCAAATTCCATTCATGTGAGGGATTGTTGGAATTTATGGTTTTTATAGGCTTATTTTGGGCCAACTTTGAGCCCAAATTTGAGTGGGTCCAGTAGACACCCATTTTTGACCGACCTTAAGACTCAGACGTCACCGCGATTGAGCGCTTGGTGATGTTGCATATTGTGCTCGTTCAGAAGTTTCAGAGTCTCGGCCGTGAGCCCTGCCTCCGGACTTCTGGACTTTTTCTGTGCCTTGCCTCGGTTTGCGAACCAGACTCGGTTTCTCTGTTTCTCTTCCCAAAGGGAGGGAGAGGTCTCGTAGACTATCTCTCAGTGGCCGTGGGCTACATTTCGTGGTCGTAGGCATTTTGCCCATTTCGGAGCCCGGTTCCCGGTTTTCGGAGCCATCAGGCCGTGTGCCTCGGTTCGGGACCATCTAACCACCTCCGTTTGCCCCGGTTCTTGGAATGCATCTTATTTCCTCCCTTCTAAGGGACACTGTGGTCCAAGAGACCAACTTCGTGGTCGAACACCACTCCCGGTGCCTAAACAGTCGGTTTTCGGGGCCTCGGACTGCGCGTTTCGGCCCCCGAACTTCATTTTGCATCGGTTTTCGTTCATTTTTTGGCAGGGACCTCTGTTTCATCACCAGGGAGGTCGTAGAAGGGTGGGAGGCCAGTAATTGTTCCAGCAACCAGTTATATTCCTTCATTGCCCTCCGTCGCCCGTTTTCTCTCACTCGGAAGCCAATGTTGACCACCCTTGGGCCATTTTCTTCAAACCTAAACCCCATATTTGTGTTGTATACACCTGGGAGGCCACAAAATCACTTGGCCGGCCAGTAATTCCATTTGAACTTTTGAACCCCTTTGAAAAGTGGGTTATTCTCTCTCCTGGTTCATAGTTGCCAATTTTCACCACAGGGTTGTGTTGAGAACACATGGGAGGCACCAATAATAGCATGGCCGGCCACTAATTTGCATTGGCCCTTTTGACCTTGGCCGGCCGGCCATGGGGAGGAGGCCGGCCACCTGCAGCTTCAAACCTGGCCGGCCTTGCTCCTCTCAGTGAGTAGATTACAGATGTATACTTTTTTTTCCCCCAAAACTTGTATCCGGGGGGGACAACTTTGGGGGGACAACTTGGCTTGTTTTCCCCCCCTTTTTTCCCTCCTTTTCTCCCCCTCCTTGGTCCATATAACCAGCCTCCAGCACTGGTGAAAAGGGTTAGAAATTTTGCCTTTAAGCCTCTTGCATTGCCTCTCTCCTCTCTACACTTCAACCCTCAAAACATCCAAGTTTCTACACCATTTCTTCACCACCACCTAGCACCACACCACCACCTCCATTCCAGCCACTTGGAGCTGTCTTCAAAGCTGAGGAGCACCCAAACTTGGTCCAAGAAGTTGCTAAAGATTGGTCTACAAGAAGTGAGTTACCATTTCCCTCTTTTGAGCTCATTTTTTGCATTATTTTTAACCCTTCTTGCTTATACTTTTGAGCTCCGGCCATAACTGAAATTGGCATTTTTTTTAGCTCTATTTCATCTTTCATTAAGGGCCTCTCACTGTTTGAGGCCCCCATTTGGTACTTACTTCATTATCCCTCTTATAGGTCATTTCCTTGCATGTTGTTTTTAGCTTATATGTAAACTGTTTTGAAGCATGTAGTAAACTGTGAAGTTGCTTATTTTGAGCCCTTCTTCAACATTGTTGAAGGGCTCATCACTTTTTGGGGCCTCCATATATCACTTGCTTTGTTATCCATATTTCAGCCCCATTTTTGCATGATTTATTAGCCTATTGAGCTTCTATTTTTGGACCTTGGTCCGAACTGAAAATGGCCTTTTTTTGACCCCTCTCTATGTTTCATTAAGGGTCTATTGCTGTTTGAGGCACCCTTTGTATACTTTGTGTTTAATCTTCTTTTAGGTCTCTTTTTTACATAAGTATTTCGAGCATGCTTGTGCACTGTTTTAGGTCTGGTACTCAACTGTAAAAAGTCATATTTTGGGCCCCTCTTCAACATTTTTGAAGGGCCCTTACCTGTTTGAGACCAGCATGTATCAGTTGCTTCTTTATCTCTATTTTGGCCTTATTTTGCATAGCATTTTGAGCATACTTGTATCTGTTTTTGGGGTTTTTCATAAACTGTAAAGCACCATATTTTTGGCCCCTCATCAATATTGTAGAAGGCCCCTTCTCTGTTCGGGGCCAGCATCTGTGAGTTGCTTCAATATCTTGCTTTCGGGGCCATTTTTGTATGCTAATTTAGCCCGATTTGTGCCCACTGTTTGGCCTTGATTTAAATTGTAAACGTGCTTGTTTTGGGTCTGCCTTGCTTCTGTCCTTACACTTCATTTTCAAATTATTCATGCATTGCATAGCTATAGGCCATTTCATGTGCCAAATTTCATGTTTCGGGACTCGTTCCATGCATTGGGTACCATTTCACCATGTTTCGGGGCTGTTTTGCATCTCATTTTGCCTCTGAAATTTGCATGTTAGTATGCCATTTTCATGTTTTGCCATGTCATGTTAGAGTGGCATTCGTGCCTAGGGTCGGCCTCGGTTTGCGTGCTCGTGTGCACGCAATTCGAGTGTCTCATTTTCATCTAATGGCCTCTTGTGTGAGTGTGGCTGAGGTCCACTCATGTTAGTGTAAGTCCATTATGCATTGCGTATGCCATTTCATTCCATAGCATTGTGTATGCTAGGTTGCATATTAGAGCATTGTGCATGCCATGTTGCATCGTGCACCGTGTATGCCATTTCATAACATTGTGCATGTTAGGTTGTATCTTAGTTGCATTCATGCATGTCATGCATATTGCATTGTGTTCGGGATAGGAGTTAGCCCGAGCACGGGAAACGAGGTACGTTCCGTACTCCGAGTGACGGAACGTGTCTCAATTCCCTAGTCACCGACACTCCGGATCATCCATGATGGAGTTAGGTTTTGTTGTGTTTTCATGTGCATTCATTCCATATTGAATTGTGCAAATCGACTCCTCGGCCATCATGCATCGAGATGCGTGATTGGTGGCACGAGGATCGAGGCATGCATACATTTGTGAAAATACATTGCTATGCCCCTTTCCTGCTCTCTGTTGCAGCAAAATCAAGAATCAGCAGTCTTCCGAGGCTTGGCGCGCTTTCCAAGAACAATTGCAAAACAGAGGCTAATTGGGGCATCCCAGTGGATTTCCGCGCAAGGCAGCCTAAACATACATCATTCATCAGAATCAAGGCAGTCCCTGGCTTGCATGCCAGTTTATTATTTTCTTAGTTAATTTGTAAATTAATTAGGAATTTGTACACATTTTGGACTGTATTATTTGGACTGTATATTCTTTTATTCGGGACTGTATATTTATTTGGACCCTCTGTGCGAGGGCAATGTTGTAATAAGCGTGCGTGAGTGTGATGTATGTCTTCCAACCCACGTCTTTCTTCCCTTTTATTTACCAGCTTATAATGGTTAGATTAGGGCATGTTTCAATTAGCATACAGTATGATAGCATGTTTGCATTCATTCATCTGTCTTGCATGCACCGGGCTCGGCGCATCATACTAATTGCATTGTATTTCACTTCCAGTTGAATACATGTTAGTTGTAGCATTTCATATGCCATGTTTAGAATAGCCGAGCCTGCTATAGTTGCATTTTTGCATGTGTTGCATTAGGCATTTCTGTATAGTTAGGATCATGCATGGATTTCTAATCGGTTTCTGTTTTGGCTTGGAGTACTCGGTGAGTTTTATGCTTTAGCATCCTTGCATGCGTGTGAGTGACTGCCATGAATAGCATGCTTACCATGAGGCTAATTGCTTATGTGATATAACTGCCTGAATGCCTGTGGGTGAAGGTTGGGTTATTTGGATTGGAACAATTCATCAAATGTGTGTTTTAAGCCCACTAGATAGTGGCAAAATCATGTTTTCTAAGCCCACCCGAGGGTGGCAAATCCACGTCTTAGCCTACCTGCGGGTAGCACCATCAAACCATTTTCAAACAAACAAACATGAAATGTTTTGTTCCAATTCAGGCGACCCAGTCTATACTTGTATGCTGTGCGCATCACATAGTAAATCTAGGCTAATAACCGGAATAAGAGCACACAATGTTTTCAAAACTAGATATCATGGTTAGTAGAGGCCGATCTTTGATCGGGCGAGCGGGGGTGCTCACGAAGTGACCTTCCCCAATCGTACCCAAGTTCCCGAGCCGAGGCAACTTTGGTGATGACGGACACGTGGCCTTAGGCAAACGAGTCAGGGTTTCCTAAATTTCCAAAAATAAAATATTTAGGTGGCGACTCTGTATCTGGCAAAGCAGTCCATGTTTGGCACTTCTTTTCTAAAAATCTGTTTTCTCAAAACGATTTGCCGGATTTGGACTCTTTGGTTCATGATTAAGAACCGTGACACAAATCGAGTCCGAGCTGTAGCGAGGTCCCCGCGGGCTTGTCTACAGTTTCTGGCGACTCTGCTGGGGATTTAGAGAACTTGACTCGAACTCATGATATCTGGTTTTGACTACACTTGTGTGTTTCTTTGCATTGCATTTGCATTGGTGCGCCTAGGACACCGTGTTTGCCATCTGCTATTCCTGACGGTTTGCCGGAGGCTTGTCTTGTCAAGGCATGTCCATAAGGCTGACCGGTTGCGGGCTCTGCCAGTATGGGAACACAAACCTCGGTTTTACCGGGGCACCCTTTTCGACCATTCGACCTAGTGCATATTCGGAACCATAGTGACCATTCCAAACTAGGACAGGTTGCTTACCCGTTTATAGGTTGTTTGAAACCGCTGTGTGCGTAGTGAAACCCTAGCTCCTGACAAAATAGGACAGGGAAACCCTACCCCAACATAGGGGTGTTTTGGCTCTCACTTATCTGCTATGTGCTTTTAGAGTGCGTCTCTACAGGAATGCATGTATCAGTTTACAAGTTTGGGCACCAGGCCTGCGGGCACCAGTTCAGTATTTTGGGTATCAAGCCTGAGGGCATTAGTATTTGGGGAATCAGTTTTACCCGAGGGTATCAGATTTGAGGCAGAATTCTAGGCAGAATTCAGTAGAGAGCACACTCATTCAGCTTTGTTCGTATCTGTTCTGGTGAAATCAGGCTGAGATGCTGCATGTTTTCTCTTTTGCTAGGTAGTCTGGGAACCATAGCTTCAGAGGGCTCCAATATCCCCCGGGTACACCGAACTTGTGTTGATAGACTTTGTCGGGTCAGAGATTCAGTTCAAGGGCAATCAGTGTTCCTTTACCGGAGGCAGGGTGAAGAGCGCCAGTCAGGCACAGATCACCAGTTCAGTAGTTATCAGATCAGTGGCCCTTATCCACCCCACCAGTAAACAGTCAGGCTGAGGTCTCAGTTTCTACTGCAGGGATAGATACCGGTCAGTTAGATGGATCAACAGAATACGTCAGAGGTGGAGGCAATGATGCGTCAGATGCAAGAAAGTATGAAACTCATGCAGCAAGACGCTGTCCGCCAGGCGGAATTTTCCAAGCAGCAGGCTGCAATCATGGCTCAGCAAGCCGAGCTCATCACTAGGCTGCAACAGCAAAGCGGCGCGTCTGCTTCACAACAAGTTCCTCCTCCAGCAGGAGCCCGCACCCGGGGAAACGACGATGTTCAGAATACCCAGGAGGGTACAGACATTCCTACAGGGGCAACTCCGCCCCCGATCTTACCCCAGCTGTCCAAAACACCTACCAATCTACTGGACTCACCCTTCGAGACTGAGGTCACCCTACAGCGTTGAAATTGAGCAAGCTTGAGAAGTTGTTCAAGAAATCCCAGGGGTAAAATCCATCCCGGACATTGAGGACGGGTACACCGACGCAGTTGTGACACTGCCGGACAGGTTCAAGATGCCTCACATCGACCGTTTTGACGGGTCAGGAGATCCCATGGTCCACCTGAGTTTGTTTTCAGATGTTCTGCGCCCGATGGGCTTGACAAGATTACAGAAGCTCTCCCTTTTTGGCAGGACCCTGTCGGGTATTGCGGCCATCTGGTACGCCAAATTGGAAGATTCAGTGAAACGAAGCTGGGAGGAGATGGCCGAGGCCTTCGTCGCACAATATTCATACAATACCCAAATCGAGATCACAACCCGTGATCTCGAGACGACCAGGCAAGAGCCGAAAGAGGGCTTCTCTGACTTTGTAACCCGCTGGAGGGCCAAGGCCTCAATGATGACCATTAGGCCAACGGATAAGGATCAAATACGGATGGTTGTGCGCAACCTCCAGCCCAAACTAATGCAGAAAATGATCGTGCTCCCCTTCCATACCTTTTCAGATTTGCATGAGATGGGAGTACAGATCGAAGATGCCATGAAGCAGGGCCTTATTGACCAGGAGAAGGAGCAGCCCAAGAGGGCGTTTACCCGCAGTTCGAATGCGACCACCAGCGGTGATGCGACTGCAAGATCTTCTGAAGTGGGCATGGTCACCACCACCACATCAAATAGGGCTACTCCATTCACCGGTGTGTCTGGAAGTAGCTCACAGACGGCCAAATATCCACCCCGAGTCAAGAGGGTTTTCACTCCACTTCATATGCCTTTGTCAAAGGCTCTAGAAGTCTTACTCCGGAAAGGACATCTGAAACCGTTGGAACAACGGCCCCTACCCGATCCTATCCCTGCAAAGCATGACCAGACTAAATACTGTGCCTACCATCAGCAAACCGGTCATGACACCGACAGTTGCTTTCGTCTGCGCCATGATGTACAAGATCTATTTGACAATGGGGTCATTGCTGCACCAGGTCCTACAAAGTCTATCGGCACTTGATCAGTGAACTTGTGGGGGATAAGGTGACTATGTGATCGAGGGACGAACCACCTGCGGGCGGCACTCAGTTTACTCCAGACGTGGAAATGGCACGCACTGTTCTGAGCATTTGCGAATGCTAGTTTTGAAGTTCCTGACTTGGGTGTTGAGTCAGTTCTGTAGTTTTGTTTTGAGTCTGTCTCTTTGTCTTGAGTCGGTCTTTTGGATTAAGGGTCTGTCTTGTTGTATTGAGTCAGTCCTGTTGTACAAAGGTCGGGTGATTCCGGGGGTGTTACCTCGGACGTCACCATTTTGTTTTGTGTTTGTCTTTTCGTTTTGTTTTGAGTCTATTTCTGCCTTGGAGCCAGTAACGCCAACGGATTTGAATGAACAGCAGTGGTTTTTCATGCTTTTGTGTTTGCTTCTGCCGTGTGCCAGTTGTACCAAAAATTCCAAATGAGATGACAGTATTTGACTAAGAACCCTGTCTTTTCTGTACCTTGAAGTCATTGTAATGACCTGAGTTTTTCAAAACTTTTTGAACACTGCGGTGAAAACAAAGAGGAAGGAATTCCTCGGGATTTGCAAAAATTTGATCAAACTGAGAGAAAGAGAGGCGTGCTAAGCCCTTAATGAATGAAATCATGCTTGTTAGCGTGAGTACTGAGAAGGACCCTGGCTTGATCCAGACTGGTTTCACACTATCTTCAGCGCGAGTGATTTGTCGCTTTCTTAAAAATTTTCAAAAACAAAATGTTTTGCGCGGTCCTGCGAAGACCTGTGTGGAATCGCTCTTGAGATTGTGCAGCCTAGGATCGCTCTCAGCCTCGAGACTCAACCCCTTTGCTTCCAAACCTTGAACTTGAATTCAGAAGGTTCAACGGTCAACTACGACGTGAGGCCTGTGTGGCCAGATTTGAAGCAGCCCTCGAACAAGAGGCCAGGAAAGTCGGATCAAGAAGATCAGAAGATCAGAAGAAGCTTGCAAAGCTAGAACAGAAGTACCCTTTGAACTAGGGGCAAAGATGTCAGATGTGCTTGAAGAGCCGAAGATGAATCCTCTTGCAAAATAACAGCCACTCTCTTGGATACAGATGGCTTCGAGATCCTAAAACCATTTGGCATGGACTTGTTACACTTTTACCCTTTGAGAGGCTCGCTGGGCCGAAAACCCGGAAAGGGCGACCCAGGCAAAAGTTAGAGCAAGAAAAGATATATACAAAAAGCAAAAAAAAAAAAAAGAAGAAAAGAGAAAAAAGAAAAAAAGAAAAAAAAAAGAAAAAAAGAAGAAAAGAGAAAAAAAAAAAAAGAAAAAAAAAGAGAAGAAAAGAGATGAAAAAGAAAGAAAAACAAAGCTCGCAAGGTTGAAAACCTGCAACAGGCGCCTTGGCAAAAGTTAGAGCATAAAAAGGAGAGGTTAATACCCGAGTGTACCTTAACCCCGAACTACGTAAGGCTTGATTCCCATCTTTGGGATACGTAGGCAACTTCATTCTGAAGTCCAGCCGTAAAACACTTCAAATTCGATTGTGTCCATGTAATGGTTTTTGATCATCTTTGCCTTCTCTGTATCCGAGAGTTCGGTTGTAATCATCGTTCCAAGGACTGACTACAATGCGCTGCGGTGCCGTTCAAACAAGGGGCAACTTTCTGTTGCCATTCAATGCGCCGCGGTGTCGTTCAAACAAGGGGCAACTTTCCGTTGCCATGCAGCTCTCTTCAAGCAAGGGGCAATTTTCCTTCAGATCTGAGGTTGTGCATCTCAGGAGTAGGTTTCATGCTCGTTGAGCAAGTGGCCGTTTGCAAAAATAGTTTTTGAGAATTTTTACTGAGGTTGACTAATTTTCTCGAAAATTGTTCCATCTTTTCCAAAAACTGGACCATTTCTTGGACCAAAAAAGGAAAATTTTCAGTGCTCATAGCCTGACTTGCATGATTTCAAATCAAAAATTGAACAAGCATGTTAATCTAACTCTCATGTGGGTCAAAATTGTTTTAGTAGAAAGCAAAAAAAAAAAAAAAACAAAAAATGGTCAAAATGATGAACTAGGGGCGCAGTCGAGTCAGGAGTTCTGTCTTTTCCCCTTTGTCAAAATACTTGCCAAGAAGGACACTCTACCTGCCAGAAAGGCACAACTGAAGGGCACAACAAAAGGCTGAAAGCTCTCACATCCTCCGAGCAACGAGGTATCAAGCCAAGTGCGAAGCACGAACTGGAATGAGACCAGAGATTCCACTCCCTCATCTGGACAGATCTGATCACGTCCGAACTCCAAGCAGAGCATCATCAATCGATGTCAGCTACAGATTTGCTACACACCCAGTTGTAGCACAGCCCCTCTGTGGGAGAAACTCACTAGCTGCGTGCAGAAGAAGAAGAATCTAGCAGAATGCTAGGGGCACGAGCCCACAACTTGCTGTTTATCTATCAACCACCCAGGGGAGGGATGAAAAATGAGAGATTGAAGAATAGAGAGATGTGCGATGAGAGAAAAAGTGAGAAAAGGGCTTTTTCAGAAAAACAGAGCTTGAGGGCCGAGTGATGTGAGAACCACAAATGAGAAAGGGTGGGAAACACTACCCGGTGAAACAGGTTCCCTGTGCACGTCTGAGTGTCGTGTCTTTTTGTTTTATCTCGATTTTGTTTTGGGTCGTTTCGAGTGTTACTCGATGTGTCTAGGTTGTGTGCCTTTTATTTCCTTGTTGAGTCGTTTTGCTGTGTTCAGTCGTAGGCTCAATACCAGGTCGAAAACTCATCTCTCAATTTCGAAAATAAAATCATTTTGTGCTCCGAGTGCCGTGCCGTTCTCCACATTTGTTCAAAACAGTATTTGTTCTTTCATAAAACCGCAGGGTTCAACCCATGTCATATGAGAACAGTGAAACCAAGACCTATCTGAAGCTATAATGGTTCCGGACTGCAAAGCAAAAGCAAAAAAGGAAAATGTCGGGCATCTGAGTTTGTTTCAACTTCAGTAAGCTCCGAGATCGCATTCCGTATACACCTTGTCAGGTCTTGTCAATGCTCCGAAGTATGAGTGTGCCTCTACCTCAAGCTCAAGATCAAGTCTGCCTCAAGCCAGAATGGCAATCAGAAATGCTCTCTCTGAATACCAGCCCCTGCCAGATGCATCTTGACTGCGTTTGCAATGAGTTCCTAGGAGACCAACTGCGACGGTGGAAACTAGAGTTCGAATGGCTGTTGCCTAGAACGCAAAGGTTCGGGATTTCCGAGACTAAAGTCTGGTTTAAATACCCAGAGGCGTGCCCTCGGCTTGAAATCCGTATGGAAGCCCCATAGGTTGAGATAGCGTGTATGCACCTCAATTCTGGATACTGAACCAACCTAGTCTGTCACCCCGTTGGAGAATAGGGAAAGTTGTGAATATGATCAGGAAGAAAGGCAGCATCCAAAGTATTCTACGTGTAGAACCCTTGTCAGCATTCCAGAGCCTTTGTACTGTGAGTTGAAGGTAAAGTGTTCGAAGAGCACAAGGGGAGATCCCCGTCGGAGAATAGCGGTTCACCGCCACTCACCTCATGAGGTGCTTTCTAAAGCGCCGCTTTGTCCATTTATTGCTTTCCTTAAGCATCATGCATTGTAATGCATTGTACTTATCAAGTTTCTTTCTCAGTCATGCACGATATTGTATGTACGGTTCATTCAAAGAAGTTCCGTTTGAGATCATTTATTAGTGTATCAATCACACTTCATTCGTTTTGTGTATCTATCACACACATTATCATTTTGTGTATCTACCACGCATATATTCACTTTAGTGTATCAATCACACTTCATTCAGTTAGTGTATCAATCACACTTCATTTATTTAGTGTATCAATCACACTATGCTCACTTTGTGTATCTATCACACTTTCTTTATTCGCTTAGTGTATCAATCACACTCTCTTCACCTTAGTGTATCAATCACACTTCACTCATTTTGTGTATCTATCACACACATCCTCATTTTGTGTATCTATCATGCACATATTCACATCATCACCTTTAGTGTATCCATCACACTTGTTCACTAAGTGCATCTATCACACTTCGTGTTCACCTTCAGTATATCAATCATACTTGTTCACTAAGTGCATCTATCACACTTCGTGTTCACATTTAGTGTATCTATCACACTCTGTTCACATAGTGCATCTATCACACTTTGTGTTCACTTTTAGTGTATCAATCACACTCTGTTCACATAGTGCATCTATCACACCTTGTGTTCGCTTTTAGTATATCCATCATACTTGTTCACTAAGTGCATCTATCACACTTCGTGTTCACCTTCAGTATATCAATCATACTTGTTCACTAAGTGCATCTATCACACTTCGTGTTCACCTTCAGTATATCAATCATACTTGTTCACTAAGTGCATCTATCACACTTCGTGTTTACCTTTAGTGTATCCATCACACTCTGTTCACATAGTGCATCTATCACACTTTGTATTCGCTTTTAGTGTATCGATCACACTCTGTTCACATAGTGCATCTATCACACTTTGTGTTCGCTTTTAGTATATCCATCATACTTGTTCACTAAGTGCATCTATCACACTTTGTGTTCGCTTTTAGTGTATCGATCACACTCTGTTTACATAGTGTATCTATCACACTTTGTGTTCGCTTTTAGTATATCCATCATACTTGTTCACTAAGTGCATTTATCACACTTTGTATTCGCTTTTAGTGTATCGATCACACTCTGTTCACATAGTGCATCTATCACACTTTGTGTTCGCTTTTAGTATATCCATCATACTTGTTCACTAAGTGCATCTATCACACTTTGTGTTCACCTTTAGTATATCAATCATACTTTGTTCACTAAGTGCATCTATCACACTTCGTGTTCACCTTTAGTGTATCCATCACACTTGTTCACTTAATGCATCGATCACACTTCGTGTTCACTTATTGTGCGTCTATCACACTTTGCATTTGCCTTTTGTGTATCCATCACACTTTGCTCACTTCCTTCATTTAGTGTATTAATCATACTTTGTTCATATAGTGTATCTACCACACACTCGCTTTGTATCTATCACACTATGCCTACTTTGTGTATCAATCACACACACTCGCTTTGTATCTATCACACTATGTCTACTTTGTGTATCTATCACACACTCACCTAGTGTATCCATCACACTTTCCTTCATATAGTGTATCCATCACACTCGCTTCACTTTGTGAATCTATCGTACATGTTCGTGAAGATTCCATGATTTTCTTACATCCTTTCTGCATGAGGTATAGTTTGGTTCGAGTTTACTTGCTTGCCTAGCATTCGCTTAAAATGTTGCATTTATCTTGCATAATTGCTTCATTACAGCTCTCTTTGCATGATCATGAGTGATAACCGGCTTCGCGTAGCGTATAAGTCCAATCTTCAAACCGGCTTCGCGTAGCGTATAAGTCCAATTTTCAAACCGGCTTCGCGTAGCGTATAAGTCCAATTTTCAAACCGGCTTCGCGTAGCGTGTAAGTCCAATTATCAAAATCTTCCCGCATCTCATTTGCATTTTGCCCCTGCCTGCGAGCATGCCTGCGGGCACATCTTTGTCTATCATGTCTGCTTTGTCTAAGTCTTCGGCCTTGTCAAAAATGAGTCGTCTCTGGGCTTTGACATTCACTCCCGTCATTCTTATGACTTTCGAGTTCTGTCAAAGAGGGGCAACTGTAGACACCCCATTTTTGACCGACCTTAAGACTCAGACGTCACCGATTGAGCGCTTGGTGATGTTGCATATTGTGCTCGTTCAGAAGTTTCAGAGTCTCGGCCGTGAGCCTTGCCTCCGGACTTCCGGGCTTTTCTGTGCCTTGCCTCAGTTTGCGAACCAGACTCAGTTTTCTCTGTTTCTCTTCCCAAAGGGAGGGAGAGGTCTCGTAGAATATCTCTCAGTGGCCGTGGGCTACATTTCGTGGTCGTAGGCCATTTTGCCCATTTCGGAGCCCGGTTCCCGGTTTTCGGAGCCATCAGGCCGTGTGCCTCGGTTCGGGACCATCTAACCACCTCCGTTTGCCCCGGTTCTTGGCATGCATCTTATTTCCTCCCTTCTAAGGGACACTGTGGTTCGAGAGACCAACTTCGTGGTCGAACACCACTCCCGGTGCCTAACAGTCGGTTTTCGGGGCCTCGGACTGCGCGTTTCGGCCCCCAAACCTTCATTTTGCATCGGTTTTCGTTCATTTTTGGCAGGGACCTCTGTTTCATCACCAGGGAGGTCGTAGAAGGGTGGGAGGCCAGTAATTGTTCCAGCAACCAGTTATATTCCTTCATCGCCCTCCGTCGCCCGTTTTCTCTCTCTCGGAAGCCAATGTTGACCACCCTTGGGCCATTTTCTTCAAACCTAAACCCCATATTTGTGTTGTATACACCTGGGAGGCCACAAATATCACTTGGCCGGCCAGTAATTCCATTTGAACCTTTTGAACCCCTTTGAAAAGTGGGTTGTTCTCTCTCCTGGTTCATAGTTGCCAATTTTCAACCACAGGGTTGTGTTGAGAACACATGGGAGGCCACTAATATAGCATGGCCGGCCACTAATTTGCATTGGCCCTTTTGACCCTTGGCCGGCCGGCCATGGGGAGGGCCGGCCGGCCACCTGCAGCTTCAAAACCTGGCCGGCCTTGCTCCTCTCAGTGAGTAGATTACAGATGTATACTTTTTTTCCCCCCAAAACTTGTATCCGGGGGGGGACAACTTTTGGGGGGAAACTTGGCTTGTTTTCCCCCCTTTTTTCCCTCTTTTCTCCCCCTCCTTGGTCCATATAACCAGCCTCCAGCACTGGTGAAAAGGGTTAGAAATTTTGCCTTTAAGCCTCTTGCATTGCCTCTCTCCCTCTCTACACTTCAACCCTCAAAACATCCAAGTTTCTACACCATTTCTTCACCACCACCTAGCACCACACCACCACCTCCATTCCAGCACTTGGAGCTGTCTTCCAAAGCTGAGGAGCACCCAAACTTGGTCCAAGAAGTTGCTAAAGATTGGTCTACAAGGGTGAGTTACCATTTCCCTCTTTTGAGCTCATTTTTTGCATTATTTCTTAACCCTTCTTGCTTATACTTTTGAGCTCCGGCCATAACTGAAATTGGCATTTTTTTGAGCTCTATTTCATCTTTCATTAAGGGCCTCTCACTGTTTGAGGCCCCCATTTGGTACTTACTTCATTATCCCTCTTATAGGCCATTTCCTTGCATGTTGTTTTTGGCTTATATGTAAACTGTTTTGAAGCATGTAGTAAACTGTGAAGTTGCTTATTTTGAGCCCTTCTTCAACATTTTTGAAGGGCTCATCACTGTTTGGGGCCTCCATATATCACTTGCTTTGTTATCCATATTTCAGCCCCATTTTTGCATGATTTATTAGCCTATTGAGCTTCTATTTTTGGACCTTGGTCCGAACTGAAAATGGCCTTTTTTTGAACCCCTCTCTATGTTTCATTAAGGGTCTATTGCTGTTTGAGGCACCCTTTGTATACTTTGTGTTTAATCTTCTTTTAGGCCTCTTTTTTACATAAGTATTTCGAGCATGCTTGTGCACTGTTTTAGGTCTGGTACTCAACTGTAAAAAGTCATATTTTGGGCCCCTCTTCAACATTTTTGAAGGGCCCTTACCTGTTTGAGACCAGCATGTATCAGTTGCTTCTTTTTCTCTATTTTGGCCCTTATTTTGCATAGCATTTTGAGCATACTTGTATCTGTTTTTGGGGTTTGTCATAAACTGTAAAGCACCATATTTTTGGCCCCTCGTCAATATTGTAGAAGGCCCCTTCTCTGTTCGGGGCCAGCATCTGTGAGTTGCTTCAATATCTTGCTTTCGGGGCCATTTTTGTATGCTAATTTAGCCCGATTTGTGCCCACTGTTTGGCCTTGATTTAAACTGTAAACGTGCTTGTTTTGGGTCTGCCTTGCTTCTGTCCTTACACTTCATTTTCAAATTATGCATGCATTGCATAGCTATAGGCCATTTCATGTGCCAAATTTCATGTTTCGGGACTCGTTCCATGCATTGGGTACCATTTCACCATGTTTCGGGGCTGTTTTGCATCTCATTTTGCCTCTGAAATTTGCATGTTAGTATGCCATTTTTCATGTTTTGCCATGTCATGTTAGAGTGGCATTCGTGCCCTAGGGTCGGCCCTCGGTTTGCGTGCTCGTGTGCACGCAATTCGAGTGTCTCATTTTCATCTAATGGCCTCTTGTGTGAGTGTGGCTGAGGTCCACTCATGTTAGTGTAAGTCCATTATGCATTGCGTATGCCATTTCATTCCATAGCATTGTGTATGCTAGGTTGCATATTAGAGCATTGTGCATGCCATGTTGCATCGTGCACCGTGTATGCCATTTCATAACATTGTGCATGTTAGGTTGTATCTTAGTTGCATTCATGCATGTCATGCATATTGCATTGTGTTCGGGATAGGAGTTAGCCCGAGCACGGGAAACGAGGTACGTTCCGTACTCCGAGTGACGGAACGTGTCTCAATTCCCTAGTCACCGACACTCCGGATCATCCATGATGGAGTTAGGTTTTGTTGTGTTTTCATGTGCATTCATTCCATATTGAATTGTGCAAATCGACTCCTCGGCCATCATGCATCGAGATGCGTGATTGGTGGCACGAGGATCGAGGCATGCATACATTTGTGAAAATACATTGCTATGCCCCTTTCCTGCTCTCTGTTGCAGCAAAATCAAGAATCAGCAGTCTTCCGAGGCTTGGCGCGCTTTCCAAGAACAATTGCAAAACAGAGGCTAATTGGGGCATCCCAGTGGATTTCCGCGCAAGGCAGCCTAAACATACATCATTCATCAGAATCAAGGCAGTCCCTGGCTTGCATGCCAGTTTATTATTTTCTTAGTTAATTTGTAAATTAATTAGGAATTTGTACACATTTTGGACTGTATTATTTGGACTGTAATATTCTTTTATTCGGGACTGTATATTTATTTGGACCCTCTGTGCGAGGGCAATGTTGTAATAAGCGTGCGTGAGTGTGATGTATGTCTTCCAACCCCACGTCTTTCTTCCCTTTTATTTACCAGCTTATAATGGTTAGATTAGGGCATGTTTCAATTAGCATACAGTATGATAGCATGTTTGCATTCATTCATCTGTCTTGCATGCACCGGGCTCGGCGCATCATACTAATTGCATTGTATTTCACTTCTGAGTTGAATACATGTTAGTTGTAGCATTTCATATGCCATGTTTAGAATAGCCGAGCCTGCTATAGTTGCATTTTTGCATGTGTTGCATTAGGCATTTCTGTATAGTTAGGATCATGCATGGATTTCTAATCGGTTTCTGTTTTGGCTTGGAGTACTCGGTGAGTTTTATGCTTTAGCATCCTTGCATGCGTGTGAGTGACTGCCATGAATAGCATGCTTACCATGAGGCTAATTGCTTATGTGATATAACTGCCTGAATGCCTGTGGGTGAAGGTTGGGTTATTTGGATTGGAACAATTCATCAAATGTGTGTTTTAAGCCCACTAGATAGTGGCAAAATCATGTTTTCTAAAGCCCACCCGAGGGTGGCAAATCCACATCTTAGCCTACCTGCGGGTAGCACCATTAAACCATTTTCAAACAAACAAACATGAAATGTTTTGTTCCAATTCAGGCGACCCAGTCTATACTTGTATGCTGTGCGCATCACATAGTAAATCTAGGCTAATAACCGGAATAAGAGCACACAATGTTTTCAAAACTAGATATCATGGTTAGTAGAGGCCGATCTTTGATCGGGCGAGCGGGGGTGCTCACGAAGTGACCTTCCCCAATCGTACCCAAGTTCCCGAGCCGAGGCAACTTTGGTGATGACGGACACGTGGCCTTAGGCAAACGAGTCAGGGTTTCCTAAATTTCCCAAAAATAAAATATTTAGGTGGCGACTCTGTATCTGGCAAAGCAGTCCATGTTTGGTACTTCTTTTTAAAAATCTGTTTTCTCAAACCGATTTGCCGGATTTGGACTCTTTGGTTCAAGATTAAGAACCGTGACACAAATCGAGTCCGAGCTGTAGCGAGATCCCCCGCGGGCTTGTCTACAGGTCCCAAACGTCTTTTGGGGTGGGTCCAAAAAGGTGACGTGTTCCTTACCGTATGGCAAGTCACACGGTGAAGACGGTTCATCAAAACCATTTATGAGTGAATGGGAAGTTGACGTCATTTTCGGGTTCATGGAATAGACAATTAAAGAGTCAAAAGTGGGTTTCCTTATAATGGTTGTCTCACATTGAAAACTTGAGAGAACTTATGTGTGTATATAAGTTCTAGGTGGCAATACTTGGGTTCAGCCCCAAGGGGCACCCCAAGTTTGTAGAAGGGAGGAGTTATGGACAAAGTGAGCCTTAGCCCAAACCACTACACACGCATGCGCGCATCGTCGCCGTTCGTCTAACCGGCCAGCCGAGCCGTGTCGTGCCGGGCGGGGGTGTGGGTTGTGGGTCAAGTCGGTTCTAATATTAATTTTTTGGACAAAATTTATTTGAACTTTTTCTGAACGAAATTAATTCAAATTTTGCGCTAAAATTTGAATTCAATTTTCTCTCCATACAGTGCCTCTTCCGGTTCCATTTCAATAGGTTCAAATAGTCTTCAACCTATTGCACCGGACAGATTCAGTTTTGTTCTAGACAGATTCAAAACTAGGTTCAAACAGATCTTGCACCTGTTCCAGTTTGAAATCATATTTGTTCGGCCCTACAAATACAAACCATCTTCTAGCATTTTTTATTGATTCTGAAAATCTTCTTCTTGCCTTCTTTTTGCTCTCTTGCATAGATATATTCTTCATATTATTTTAGAAAAAATTCTAAGAGTATAGAACATAGGTTTTGTTCGCCATACAGATTGTTTGGAGTGCTACTAAAATATGTGTAAAGATCATTGTATCCTAGGAGATAGACGCTATTTATCCATAAGCACCGAAGCGGAGATAATCTATCTTAAGAACAGAGTGTTACACACTCGACTTCGTCATTTTTATTGTTAAGTTGTTTTGGTAAATAAATTTCTGTAAGCAATTTGTTTAATTTGTTTCAAGTTGTTTATTTTATACAGAAGATTGTTCCAACACGAAAAAGTAAAAATATCTAAGATTTGTGGAGATAGAGAGAGAGGAACGACTTCGAATCTGAGAATGTTTCCAACTGATATCAATGTTTGATGATAGTATATGATCTTCTAACTTTGTTGCTCTGGAATTTGTGAACATAAAAATAAAAAAGTCTGAAATTTGTGGAGATAGAGAGAGGAACGAAAAGAGAGAGAGAGAGAGAGTATACGAGGTGTTTTGTGTTTTTGAATTTGTAAGATAGATTGGTCATATAAAATTAACAGAGGACTTATGAGTTTAAAGTTTTGTGAATAGGATCTAACCTAAATTACATTTTAAAGGGAAATTGCATTTTACAAATTTAATTACGATTAGAACTAAAATGCAAATAAAACCTAAGTCATTGAACTATAGGCCTAAAAAGATAATTTTGCCCTTCTACCAAAGTGAAGGGTAGGAGGGGTTAGGGTATTCTAAATCTAATTTGCAATGTAATCCAAATCACTAGAGAATATGTATTATGTGCTTTCAAGAAAAAAATCATTTATGCTGTGTTTGGTTTGAAAATTTGAGTAGGAATTTGGAAAAAGAAAGGGAAAAGATAGGTGAAATGTGAATAAAATGTACTTATATTTCATCTACTTTTACACACATTTTCTCTTTCTCTTTCCAAATCCCTCCCCAAATCCCAAACCAAACACAGTAGATAAATTAAACAAAATAATTTGCATAGAAATAGGTGCAGAATTATAAATTTGGTAAACTACCAATATGTCTTAATAATTGGACTCCCATCAAGTTCTATTGAAAATAAGTGTTAGTAAAATCGTCGCTAAAAATAATTTTTTGTGCATTTTTTGCATGTCACTAAAATTAACAATTAGTGACATTTTTTCACATTTTTTATAAATTGTCGCTAATACTTACAATTAGTGACATTTATCTGTAACGGATTTTTCAAATTGTCATTGAAAGTTGAAAATTAGTGACCTTTTTTGTAATATTTTTTTAAACTATTGCTAAAACTTATAATTAGTGACATTTTTTGTGACAATTTTCAAGTGGTCGTTGAAAATTAACAATTAATGACGTTTTTAATAGAGTTTGATGAAAAATGCCATTAATTATTATAGAATCTATTGAACAATAAGTCTATCTATTAGAACTTACACGTAAGTCTCCTTATAAATTTTGTGTGAGAGGGCCGCAATTAAAAGTATCAAACAAATTTTTAAAAAATATTAATTAAATTTTATTAATTTCATGAAGCAATTATTATTTTTTTAAATCAAACAAATAAGTTTTTAGTCATTATTCAAAAATAAATAAATAAATAAAAATATTTATATTATAGCACTATAATTAAATTCATATAACTTTTATATTCACAAAAATTAAATTTATAGTTTGAGCGAATAATTCATATCACATGTACTATAAAAAAATTATATGTAAACATATTGACATTCAACATTTTAAAAATGAAAATAAAAAACATTATATTGATTGAATCATTGTTGAGATTTTTTTTTAAAAATAAAATTTAACAAACATCTTTATTTGATATAAAATTCCTAAAGAGTGAGTGTGAGATATAGGGTGTGGGAATTTCGTTATCAAAATAGGTTTTTATAGTATTCTATATTTAAGATGAAATAAAGATTGACAATTTTTTTCTTAAAAAATAAAAGTATGCATTTAATGCATATGATGGAGAGATTTTTTCTTTAAATTCACCAATAACATATGACAAAAAAGTTGAGCCTATATAGTTGAGAATGTGACAATTCGAAAAATTAACATTTAAGATGTTATATCATTATTGGTTAAAATAAATATTTTTTAATTTTTTTTATAATCCAAATAAAATTTGGAAGAAAAATGATGTTGATTTGTTACCGAATTAAGTTCAGCAATATATATATATATATCTATACAATATTGATAGAGACCCCTTCCAATCACCACCCCACACACACGTGGCAGGTGGTGATTGGAGGAGAAGGAAAAACCAAAAAAAAAAAAGTGGCCAATGGGAGGGAAAGGAGGTCAAAGGGGATGAGAAAAAAAAGAGGTTTGAAACATTTTTCATATGTATATATATATTTTCCCACCTACGCGGATCTACACAATCAGCACCATAGATTTACATGTATATATTTGGAGGGGATATGAGAAGATAATCCTAGATTCCAATGCCGATGTTGAGCTTCACTAACCTCTAAAATCACGTTTGACTGCCGAATTATTTTTTATGAGATTAGATATGATAGAATTATTCAGGGTTTAATACTATGCAAAACAAATACTGGACTGAACTATCCAGTGAGACTCACATGTTCCCCACCTTCAATCACTTCCTCCTTATTCTGCAATCAAACAATGGACTAACAATCCGATGAGTCTCACATAATTCTTCGACTTTCAATCCCAATAATAGTGAGGCAATCAAACATGGCCTAAGGTCTGGTGGGTTTGGTGCTTTTTCATTGCATCAATGATTTTTTTAAATTTGTTGTTGAACCACATAAGAAATTGTACGGGGAGCAAATATTTCGGCGAGCCCGTACTTCTTTCTTCAAAGCTACCTGGCGGTGTGTAGCCGGAAAACCACTCCGACGTTCAAGTTAGCACACACCTTGGGATAGAGAGAGAGAGAGAGAGAAGAGTGTTTGAGTGTAAGAGTTCCTTACAAGATTGTCCGTCTCTCTGCGTATGGGGGGCGCAGACATGCTTATATACCCTCTGCGCCTCAAATCTACTCCCAGTGATCTCTCGACACGTGGCTCTGCTATCCCATCTGTCAACACAAGTCTCGCTGAGCGTCACCTAACCCAACTGCCAGCCCACTCTGCTGGGAGCTCGGCAGCCGGGCAACATTATTTCGGCTATCAATGGCCATACTGCACTTCTGCGCTTGATGTCGTAGAGCTCCTACAACCGAGCTCATTTCCAGCCGTGCTCGACTGCATTCCGGCGAAGCCGAGATGGAGATTGATCACACTGGTCATGCCAGGCTAAGGGCGCGCGTATTACAACCGAGCAACGCGCGAGCTGTGGAACCCTTGCCTGACTGAACCTTAACCTGACCGGCATCCGCGCCAATGAAATCAGGTAGCTCGGTTCCACAAGGCCTTTGCCGTTATCGAGCAAGATCACGGCCCAATCCCGGAGGCAAAACTGGTACTAACCGAAAGGATTGGCACCTAACTACATGAGTTTTTGGACTTTCACCAAGGACACACAGGCCAACATAATAAAACCACAGCCACACCCTCTAACTAGATTCACCACGGTATTCACCAATTTTTCACAAAATTAATACATTTACAATATTCAATATGAAATGATGCTCAATGCACAATGTATAAGAAATTATTTTCAATTCATCCTAATTCTCATGCAATGTCTACAACAATCAAGACTATCCTCCACCGATAGCCCAAAACAGTTATTTCTATACAAAAGATAATTTATAATCAAAAGATACAATTTCATCAATTACTATGGGAGTGATACTACATATCCAACTCCACCATCATCATCAACATAAACATTGTTCCAATGTCACAATACCCAACATCATTTTATATTTCCCTTCACAATTCCAAATATCCAAAATCTAGGGCAAAACCCCATTTATTTTACAAAATCAATTTCAAGAAGAAATATCCACCATGTTAACATATCTCACTCCTAAATACATCCCGACAAAAGGTTTGACAAAAGAGCTAGTGTATAGTTCATCGAAGGGAATGGGATTAAAGCCTATTACATAAGAGTCGTCATAATGGTAACCCTACTTATATGACTGGAGATCCCAAGAACTAAGTTCAAAGGGACAACTAAGTTATGTATGGCTCGCCAGAAATCACCAAGGGATTAAAATTCCTACACATTCCTATGGTGAGAGTGATATCTGCAACATATGTTGTCTGCAGGGGTATAAGGATAAGCTTTTCTTTTAATGATTACTTATATCTTGATTAAGGCATAAAATCAAGACGAGTATGAGGAGATACTTACAATAAGAATCACCTATATGAGTGTTGAAGTGGGGCCGGTTCTATGAGAATGAAAGAGGCTACATTCTCTAGAAATACTCATGAAAACTAGGTGCGTTCAAGGCCAAAATGAACACAACAGTGAGAACCACGATGTGTTAGAAGATATTTTGTGTGAAATCTATTGTCTTGGCTTACACAAACGGCTGAACAATTCAAGGCATTGCGTCCATTGGTTAGCCAGTAAGTTCGATAGGTTATCACTAGGGAAGGTTCAAGGCCGAAAACTACCTATCCTGATGCAAGATATTTTCGACTTATACTCTTTCGTTAAGTCTGCATATTGTTGCATTTCCGTTGTCATCAAATTCCATTCATGTGGGGGATTGTTGGAAATGGTTATAAAATTCTGGGTAAAACCAGAATTTTTTCCCATGTTTGGTCTAATTTTTAGGTGGGCCCCGTGCATCGATTTACACGGGTCAAAGTGGTAACGCGTTCTATGTCGCGTTGTGATTCACGTGGTATATTTGGTTGTTCAAAACCATTACCGAGTGAATGGGAAATTGAAGCCAAAGTATGCTCCATGGAAATGGAGTTTTGGTGGAAATTCCTTAAAAGTTTGAATGAGGCTTGTCCCACATTGATTTGGTGGGAGGTTTTGAGAGGGTTTATAAGGCATGGGTTTGGTACTTGGGGTGTGCCCCAAGGGGTACCCAAGTGTTTTAGAGGGAGAGTTTATGGGCAAAATGGGCTAGACCCATTGGACCCAAAAACCACCACACACGCGTGCCGCCGCCCGTCCGTCCGGTCGGGCGGGCTGGGCTTGGGCGTGGGTGCGTGGTGTGAGGTTGGGCTTGTTCGGCCCAATACTAATCTTTTTGGGTCAAAAATATTTGAATTTAATTTTAGTTTTGGTAAAATAAATTCAAATTAAACTGGTTTGGTTTTATTGTACATCCAAACAGGGCCCTTCCCAGGGCCCTTCCCGAAAATAAACAGGTTTGGTATTAGTGCACACCCAAACAGGGCCCTTCTCGTTTTTGATATCTGTTTGAAATATAATTCAACAGATTCAAATCTGTTTGAATTCAAAGCTAACAAGTTTCATACCTGTTCAATTCAAATCCTACAGCCACCATTACATCTATAAATAGGACAACCCTCATTTGGATTTAGTGCTCTAATTTTCGTCCTTCATAATTCTGAAAGCATTCTCTTCATGTTGCTGCATTATTTTCTTGTCAGAGAGAGTATAAACACTTAGTGTGTTCGTTAGGCAAACAATTTGTAGTGCTGCTATTGTTTGTAGAAGATCATTTTATCTTGGGAGATAGACGTCCAAATTCTGAAAGTACCGTGGAGAGGACGAATCTGTCTTAAGGATACAGTGTTAAACACTGGACTTGATCAGAAAAGTTATTTAAAGAAATTAACCAAGTAAGTTGTTTAATTTTATTCTATTTTTTATTTGTTTATTTAATCAGACTTTAATTTTGTTTTTATAACAAAATAAAAATCTGTTATATATTTATTTATTTATTATTTCGAGTTTGATTTTTGTAATCAAACAAATTCTCTCTTTTTTCTTTATTTCTTTAAATTCTAGTTGTTGTTTTGTACACAATAGAATTAAATCTTTTAAATACAGTGAAGATTGTCCAACAAGAGGAGGAGCTCCGGCCTCCAGTTCTCGCAGTCGCAGCTCCGCCCGCCGTCGTCGCAGCTCGGCGCCTCTCTGCCTCTGCCCGATCGTCGTCACAGGCCGATCGTCGTCTCCGCCTCTGCCTCCTTCGCCCACACCTCCGCCTCCGCCCCCGCCCCCGCCCCCGCCTCCGCCTCCGCCTCCGCCTCCAGCCCAATTTATTAGCCCCCTCCAGTCCCTCCTTCTTCCTCCTCCTCCTTCTTCCCTCTCTTCTGCTTCTTCTTCCTTTGTCTTCCTTCGTTTTCTTCCTTCTGCCTCTGATTTTCTGATTGAAAAAAAAAAATAAAAAAATTAAACGACGAAACGACGTCGTTTCGTCGATTAGGGGGATTCGGGGGGGCTCAATTCGAGCTCTCTAGCACTGCTCTTTTTAAATACAAGTAATCACTTACAAACCAAAGTATCAATTAACCAAGTGTTTTAGATAGGTCATGTTTGATTTACAAGATTAATAGTGAAGTATTAATAATCTTATTAAATTAGTTTGATATTCACTATCCAATTGGATTAATATCCATTGGATTAATAATCTCACCCCTACCCTATTACTAATAATCTTACAAATTTGTTAGATTAATTATCCATTGGATTAATAATCCTAAATCAAAATGTTAAAACAAATATAAGATAATTGAGCCCACGGATTAATAATTCCAATCCTATGCTCTAATCCATTCAATGGGCATGTTTCATTGGATGGATTAGAGCATAGACAATGAAAATTTGATAGGATTATTAATACCTCACTATTAGTCTTGTGAATCAAACATGGCCTATGGGTGTGTTTGTTTTGAAGGATTAGGGTGTGGGATTGGACTATTAGTTCTACCGGACTAATAGTCCATTGTTTGTTTGAAAAATTTTGCTTCGGACTAATAGCCCCCTCGGAATATTAGTCCTACAAATATGGGACTATCATATCCCATGGGGGTTGGGTGAGATTATTTTCATGGGATTGGTATCCCATGAGATTAGGCTCTGAAATGTCTATTTTACCCTCATGCAATTACTTAACAAACAATTAGAAAATGGTAAAATAGTCTTTTGAACATTTATAAATTATTTTTTTTAGTGTTGTTATCTAAAATTATATATTAAATAAAAAATTTAAATTATAAATTATAAATTATAAATTAAATTTATTTAAAAATTATAAATTATAAATTATGGCCTTAAATTAAATTTTTTTAGTGTTGTTGAAAATTTAATTGATATATTAAATAAAATTATTTTTTATTGTCGTTAATTTAAAATTATATATTAAATAAAAAATATAAATTATAAATTATAAATTTAATTTAATTGAAAATAATAAATTAAAAATTATGGCCTTATAAATTAAATTTTTTTAGTGTTGTTAAATTATAAATTATAGAGTACAAATTTAAAATTATATATTAAATAAAAATTATAAATTACAAGGGTAAAATAGTCTTTTGAACATTTATTCTTATCTAGTCTGTCTAGCCAAACATTGGATTCACTAAAAATAGTCCAATCCAGACATCTAATTCCATGACTAAACAAACATAGGATACAAATTCAATCCAACCAAATAGTTCGGGGACAATGTATCCCGAGACTAACAGTCCGATAAATTATAATCCCCCTTTATCCAGTCCGTCCAAACAAACACACCCTATAAGAATTGTATATGGGAACACCACAATAGGTGGACAAACACCCTCGACCAGCAAGAATATATGTGTTATTCTAAATTTGATTTGGCCTAAGGGGTTGTTTTGCGGTGTCCTAAATAAGTATATTTTTTTACCTTTTGACCTAAAAAGTTGAGAAAAAAAGATAGTTGTTTGGAATAACTTTTTATCTTTTTATGAAAAAATGTGTATTAAAATATTGTATAAAATGATAAAATTACGTTTTTACCTCTATCAAGTAGACTCATTAGTGACAGGCGACAGAGGATAGTACGGCTTGATTGAAATGGTGCATGAGGCTTCACGGGGTACTGTAGGGCCGTGGGAGCCCACTACGGGTCCTGTTTCGATAATCCGAACTGTTCAATATGTAGAACTCATTGAGTACTATATGTCTATAAAAAATCACTTTAATTGGATATTGATAGTTATATGATCAAAACAGTTTTGTATGAAATTAATGGACTGTGAAAAATAAACAGCTGAAAAAAATCTGATTTGATCACATAACTATCCATATCCGATCAACGTGATTTTTTACAGACATATAGTACTCAACGAGTTCTACACATTAAATGGTTCGAATTATCAAAACGGGACCCGTGGTGGGCCCCCACGGGCCCAACATTATCCTTCAACTTAATGAGAATATATATCTAATTTTCTTTTTTTGTTCCTTTTGACAGACCAGTCCCGTACTTTTTGACATCAATTCAGTACCTGTCAACTCGTTGGTTTTTGTATTAAAATATTGTGTAAATTAATTTTTTTATATTTTTAATTTGTGAATAATGATAACTTTTTAACTTTTTGAATTTTTTCTGGTATGCCAAACCAGGCCTTAATCTAGTAATTTCAAATTTAGTCCTAATTTTTTTTTAATATCCCAAATCAAGCCCACTTAACCCAATAGACAAAAATCAAAATTAATATTTTATAAAGAGACGGGTCATGCCATACTAGACTAAAATATCTTATCTCAACTCTAAATTGAAAGTTAAATAGGCATAAAATCTCAACCCAGTCTAACTCTATGAGCTAAATAATTTTTCTAAACATAAAAATATCGCGCTGGGTAAGCCATTAGGCCCATAACCAACCCGATGTTTAACACCTTAGGTTGTATTTGGTTCAAAAAGTTGGGAAGGAATTTAAAAAAGAAAAGGAAAATGGTGTGTGAAACATAAATGAAATATAATTATATTTATTCACATTTTACCTACCTTCTCTTTTTTTATTTTTATTTATTTTTTAATTTTTAGTTTTTAAATCTTTCTCTAAATGCATGAACCAACCTTAATGATGTACCTTGTGTTGGTGATGGATATTTTCGCATTTTAATGATATGATATAAGTTGCAAATTAAAGATTTGGGGTTTGGTTGGGCGTGGGCTCTGACTTTTATGCTTAAATTAAGATTGGGCTTAGTTTTCTGTTAGCCCAGCCCAAAACCTACCCTAGCCCACTGTTAATCCATCTCAGGAAATCCAACTCTTTTAAGAGGACCGATATTTTAATCCCTTTAAATTTAACTATGTATGGATTTGGAATATTTGTGAAGAAAAAAGAGAAGAGCGAATAAGAAAATAAAAATGTGTTTTGTTTGGGAAAATAAGAAGAAAACGAACAAATATTTGTAAAAAAAAAAAACACTTTTTCTTTTTGTTTGGTTAACCCATAAAAAATTAATTAATTTCAATTTCATTTTTTAATTTAAGATTTAGACATAACAAAATTTGAAATTTAAGTGGGAGGACTTTGTATTTGAAATTTTTTCAAGGTTGGATTTGAAAATGGCCAAATAAGGCCACATGTTGGGATGGATTGAGATGAATTTGAGATGACACGTATCTTCTTACTATGTAGTGCAAATTTGGCCCGGGATTTGTCCACATCTAGTCATCATACTTTGCTTGGTATTTACCAATAATTATAGCTCATCACTAGCAATAAAGGCAAAAACTAACAAATACTCTTGAAGTGTTGTTTAATATTAAAAATTGTGTAAAAAGTGATTTGAAAATGATGATAAAGTTAAAGTTATCATAAAAATGAAGAAAATATAAAGTAGATAAAGGGGGAGTTTGGGAAGAGGATTGGGTCAACGTAGCTTATTAAAAGATAAAATAGACTAAAATAATTAGTAAGAAAATGTCACATCCAACTCTTTTTATTTTTTCTCTCACAACTATTAAATTAACTACCAAAAAAGCCAACCAACTTCTCCAACACAACTATTTTAGTCAGAATAAAATAGTCAACTAAAATAATAAACTTTCCAAACAAGGCCAAAGTAATAAATACAAAATATAGAGAGAATTAAGTTCTTCAAGAACTTATATTTGATTTTTCAGGAACCTTTAAATATATATATTCAGTTGTATTTTGAAAAATTGGTAAAAAACTGACTTTTTGACTTTTATTGATTTTTTTGTCTTTTAGTGAATAAAAAATATAAGAGGTGATGTGACTTAAAATGAGTTAAAAGTTAAAAATTAACTTTTAATCAACTTTCTAAACGAGCCCTCAAGTTTAACTTGTTATTTATTCAGTAATTTAACTATACATTCCAATATAGTTCTCTCTCACAGTTTCTCTCCTAATCTCTACTCTTTCTTTTTCTCTATGCTTCACACTTCACTTGTTGGAAAAATGGTTTTATATAGGCATATTTTTTTAGCCCAAGTTGAGTGGGCCCCAAACGTCTTTTGGGGTGGGTCGTCTTTTGGTGACGTGTTACTTGCCACCGCGTGGCAAGTTACACGGTGGAAACAGAACGTCAAAACCATTTATGAGTGAATGGGAAGTTGACGTCGTTTTCGGGTCTAACATTAATTTTTATTTAGATAAAATTCTTTTGGATTTTTTCAAATAAAAATTATTGTGAGAATTTAATTTAATTCTAAATTCTAATTTTAGGTTCTTAAAAAGTTTCCTAAAATTTGTACCTCTTACTTTATTTATTAAACTATTCAATTTGTTTAATATATATATATATTCAATAGTTTAATATATATATATATATATATTTATATATTTGAAATAGTTTATATACTAAAGTTTAACAGGTGTATTTGTGTTCCAAAACCATCGGCTACTTTTCAAAACTATTTGGAAGAAGTTTTGTTCCATGTGTAACGGGCTGCAAAACAGTTTGAATTCAATTTTTTGAATCTGTCCATGTTTTGTACCTGTTCACTTTGGAAAGACACCTGTTCGGGTCAGATCTATCTTGCCTATATATCCATAATTCCGGCAGTCTTGGGGGGAATTTTTTCTGGTCCGAAGAAACAGTTTGATTTTTGTCTTTGGCTGTCCTAAATTTTACATTTTTGTATTATTCTTCATATTAGATTTAGTACAAATTTCAGAGAGTTAGAACACAGGTTTGGTTCAGAACACATGTTTGGTTCGCCGAACAAATTGTTTGGAGTACTACTACAATTTGTGAAGATCATTGTATCCTGGGAGATAGACGCCACTCAACCGTAAGTACCGTAGCGGGGCGAATCTGTCTTAAGGACAGAGTGTCACACACTCGACTTGGTCTTAATTTTAACGATAAATAAATCTGGTATGTTATTTATTTAGTTTGTTTGAATTTATTTCAAGTTATTTTATTTACACAGAAGATTGTTCCAACAATCTTAAGACAGATTCGAATTATTCTGTTTACAGAATTTTTCGTTTGTTTCCCTTTTTCTTTCTTCGTAAATAATTTCGAAAGAAAATTATTTTCTGTGGATTTACAAAATAATATTCTAGTTGGAAAAACAAATAGTGATTATATGCTATTTGACAGATAGTAGTAATATACTGTCTCTTTTCTTTGACAACAACTAGTAGTACGATACTGGTGTCATTAACAATTCAGAATATATTTTTGTGGAATTTTTTCAGAAATTAATTTTGGATTTTAGAAATTATTTTCTGAGTTTTCATTAATTAAAATTCTGTTTTAGTATTTTAATTTTTGAAGTGCTACTGAAATTAATTTTCTGTGTGGAATTAATTTGGTTAAATTAAATTTTATTTTATTTCCAAATTAATTGAAAAATAAAAGTTATATTTTTATTTCTTTTATTTTACAGAATTTAATTTCTTGTGTGGAATTAATTTGGTTAAATAAAATTTTATTTTATTTCCAAATTAATTGAAAAATAAAAGTTATATTCTTATTTCTTTTATTTTACAGAATTTAATTTTCTGTGTGGAATTATTTTGGTTAAATAAAATTTTATTTTATTTCCAAATTAATTGAAAAATAAAAGTTACATTCTTGTTTCTTTTATTTTTACAGAATTTAATTCTGTGCATTTGGTTTAATTTTCTGTGTAGTGTAAATTCTAATTATAATTTTGTTTTATAAATTAGAATTGATGGCTACTGAAACAAATGCCCAAACAAGTACTACTGTGGTGGCTGCAATTGCACCAACCCCCTCTCCTGTGATGACAGTACCGGTAAATCACGGTGAAAAGCCAGAGAAGTTCTCAGGAACTGACTTTAAAAGATGGCAACAGAAAATGTTGTTCTATCTTACAACTCTGAACCTGGCTCGTTTTCTCCGTGAAGATGCTCCTATCCTGAAAGAGGATGAAACCGACCGGCAAGTGGTTGCTGCGGTTGATGCTTGGAAACATGCCGATTTCCTTTGCCGGAATTACGTCTTGAACGGACTTGACAACACATTATACAACGTCTACAGTCCAATCAAGACAGCAAAGAACTTTGGGAATCGTTGGAGAAAAAGTACAAAACGGAAGATGCCGGCTCAAAGAAATTTGTGGTTGGCAGATTCTTGGATTTTGTAATGGTTGATTCAAAAACTGTGATCAGCCAAGCTCAAGATTTCCAACTCATTCTGCATGACATTCACGCAGAAGGCATGTCTCTCAGTGAATCCTTCCAAGTTGCAGCCTTAATTGAAAAATTACCAAAAGGTTGGAAGGAATTCAAGAACTACCTCAAACACAAGCGCAAAGAAATTTCTATGGATGAGTTAATTGTGCGTTTGAGGATTGAGGAGGACAACTGCAATTCTGAAAAGCGGGCTGGTAAGCTTCCTATAGAGTCTAAGGCAAATGTGGTGGAACATGCTTCAAAAATCAAGAAACGAAAGTCTTCTGGAGAAAGTTCATCACAAGGCTCTAAAGGGGGAGATAATAAAAAGTACAAGTTTAATGGCAAATGTTACATCTGTGACAAAGAGGGACATCGGGCCAAAGATTGCCGTAGCAAAGGCAAAAGCAAGAAAAGAACAAGCAAGAAGCCTGCTCAAGCCCATATGACCGAAGTGGACAAGATTTCCAATGGTGTAGATGACATCAATCTTTCTACTGTTGTTTCCGAGGCAAATCTTGTCGGAAATCCTAAAGAATGGTGGGTGGACACTGGTGCTACTCGCCATATTTGTGCCGACAAAAAGATGTTCACATCTTACTCTACAGTGGACAATGGTGAACAACTTTTTATGGGCAACTCCTCAACTTCCAAAGTTGAAGGACAAGGAAAGATTGTTCTCAAGATGACATCAGGAAAGGAACTCACTCTCAACAATGTGCTGCATGTACCGGACATTCGCAAGAATCTTGTTTCCGGATCTTTGTTGAGTAAGAATGGGTTTAGGCTAGTATTTGAGAGTGATAAATTTGTACTTACTAAGAATGGGATGTATGTAGGAAAAGGTTACATGTCTGATGGCCTTTTCAAGTTAAATGTAATGACCGTTGTACCCTCAGTTATTAATAATACTACATCTTCTTCTTACTTGCTTGAGTCTTCAAATTTATGGCATGGTAGACTAGGACATGTTAATTATGGATCTTTGCGTAGATTAATTAATATGGAATGTTTACCTAAATTTGACATTGATTCAAATCATAAATGTGAAATTTGTGTTGAGGCAAAATTATCTAAAACTCCTTTTCATTCAATTGAAAGAAGTACGGAACCACTTGAATTAATTCATAGTGACATTTGTGATTTTAAATCAATTCAAACCAGAGGTGGAAAAAAGTATGTAATCACTTTTATAGATGACTATACTAGATATAGTTATATTTATTTAATTCGAACCAAGGATGAAGCTTTGGAAACTTTCATTCAATATAAGAATGAAGTTGAAAATCAACTTGGTAAGAAAATCAAGAAACTTAGAAGTGATAGAGGTGGTGAATATGAATCACCTTTTGGTGAATTTTGTAAAGAACATGGAATAATTCATCAAACCACCGCTCCTTACTCACCTCAGCAAAATGGAATTGCTGAAAGGAAAAATAGGACTTTAAAAGAAATGATGAATGCCATGTTAATAAGTTCTGGATTACCTCAGAACTTGTGGGGGGAAGCAATACTTTCTGCTAATTATATTTTAAATAAAATACCCCGAAAGAAAATAAATCAAACACCTTATGAATTGTGGCATGGAAGAGTACCATCCTACAAATACTTAAAAGTGTGGGGGTGTTTGGCTAAAGTGGCTATTCCTAGTCCTAAAAAGACTAAGATAGGTCCTAAAACCATTGATTGCATTTTCATTGGTTATGCCAAGAATAGTAGTGCATATCGGTTTTTGATTCATAAATCAGAACATACCGAAATGCATGTAAATACTATTATTGAGTCTCGGAATGCATCATTCTTTGAACATGTATTTCCAAATAAGACTGGACAAGAGACTAGTAACAATAAAAGATCTCATGATGCTATTACTAGTCAGGATCAAGAACATGATCAAGAACAAGAGTTAAATCAAAATGAGGAAGAGGAACCTAGGCGTAGTAAACGTGCTAGAACCTCAAAATCTTTTGGTCCAGATTTTCTAACATATTTGTTAGAAATTGAGCCTTTAACTTTTAAAGAGGCTATGTCCAGTCCTGAAGCTTCTTTAAGGAAAGAAGCTGTCAACAGTGAAGTTGAATCCATATTGCAAAATCACATTTGGGAATTGGTGGATTTGCCACCAGGTTGTAAACCTCTTGGGTACAAGTGGATTTTCAAAAGAAAATTGAAAGGATGGATCAATCGACAAATACAAGGCAAGACTTGTAGTCAAAGGTTTTAGACAAAAAGAAGGTCTAGATTACTTTGACACATACTCACCGGTTACTAGAATAACATCCATTAGAATGCTAATTGCCATTGCATCTCTATACAATCTAGAAATTCATCAAATGGATTAAAACCGCTTTCTTAAATGGTGAGTTAAATGAAGAAATTTACATGGAACAACCAGAAGGGTTTTCTGTTCCAGGGAAAGAAAAGAAAGTGTGTAAATTGGTTAAATCATTATATGGTTTAAAACAAGCGCCAAAGCAATGGCATGAGAAATTTGACAAGGCAATGATGTCAAATGGATTTAAAATTAATGAGTGTGACAAATGTGTTTATATTAAAAACAGAGATAAGGGTTATGTCATTGTATGTCTTTATGTAGATGATATGCTCATCATTGGTAGTAATAATGACATGATTAAAACTACCAAGAAAATGTTGAATAAACATTTTGACATGAAAGACATGGGCATTGCTGATGTAATTCTTGGTATGAAAATTACCAAAACATCAGAAGGTTATACTTTGTCACAATCTCATTACATTGAGAAAATACTTGACAAATTCAGCAAAGATGATGATCATCTTGCTAGAACTCCTGTAGATGTTAATTTGTATCTTGCTAAGAATGTACAGGAAAGTATTTCTCAATTAGAGTATGCCCAAATTATTGGAAGCTTAATGTACTTGATGAACTGCACTCGATCAGATATAGCTTATGCAGTAAGTAAATTAAGTAGATATACGAGTAATCCGGGAGTAGAACATTGGAAAGCAATTATAAGGGTTCTTAGATATCTCCGATTTACTCGTAACATTGGGCTTAATTTTACTAGATATCCAGCAGTACTTGAAGGATACTGTGATGCAAATTGGATATCGGATACTAAAGACTCGAAGTCCACCAGTGGGTATGTTTTTACTCTTGGTGGGGCGGCTGTATCTTGGAAATCTTCCAAACAGACTTGTATTGCTAGGTCTACTATGGAATCTGAATTCATAGCTTTAGACAAAGCTGGGGAAGAGGCAGAATGGCTTCGCCACTTCCTTGAAGATATTCCAATTTGGCCAAAACCGGTGCCTGCTATATGCATACATTGCGATAGTCAATCAGCTATAGGTAGAGCACAGAGTCATATGTATAATGGTAAGTCACGACACATTCGTCGTCGACATAATACCGTAAGACAACTACTCTCTAATGGAATTATTTCCATAGAATATGTTAAGTCTAAAGACAACATAGCGGATCCACTAACCAAAGGGTTAGCAAGAGAGTTAGTTGAGAATTCATCGAGGGGAATGGGACTAAAGCCTATTAAATAAGAGTAACCACAACGGCAACCCAACCTAGTTGACTGGAGATCCCAAGATCTAGGTTCAAAGGGACAACCGAGTTGTGAATGACTCAGAAGGATCACTGGGGAGTCTAACTCCTACCCATTTCTTTGATGAAATAGTGATGTCTGCAGCGTTTTAGGTTAATTAAAACTTTTAATGATTTTATATCTAGGTAAACCTAGTGGAGTATGGCAGGATACTCTTCATAAGAATCACCTATGTGAGTGTGAACTGGGCCGGTTCTGTGAGATTTGTGAAGGGCTACAATTCTCTAGAGCACTCATGAAGACCAGGTTGTTCAGGGCCAAAATGAACACAATAGTGAGAACTAAACTGTGTCTGGGAATATACTGTGTGAGTTCTATTGTCTTGGTTTACACAAACGGCTGAACAGTTCAAGACATCATGTTCACTGTTTAGCTAGTAAATCCGATAGTGTCTCACAATGGAAGGTTCAAAGCCAAAAGCTACCTATCCTTTGCAGAATATTACCAATTTCTGTACTCTCTGATTAGATCATGTTGTTGCATTTTCTCTCCGTCAACTTCCATTCATGTGGGGGATTGTTGGAAAAATGGTTTTATATAGGCATATTTTTTTAGCCCAAGTTGAGTGGGCCCCAAACGTCTTTTGGGGTGGGTCGTCTTTTGGTGACGTGTTCCTTGCCGCGTGGCAAGTTACACGGTGGAAACAGAACGTCAAAACCATTTATGAGTGAATGGGAAGTTGACGTCGTTTTCGGGTCTAACATTAATTTTTATTTAGATAAAATTCTTTTGGATTTTTTCAAATAAAAATTATTGTGAGAATTTAATTTAATTCTAAATTCTAATTTTAGGTTCTTAAAAAGTTTCCTAAAATTTGTACCTCTTACTTTATTTATTAAACTATTCAATTTGTTTAATGTATATATATATTCAATAGTTTAATATATATATATTTATATATTTGAAATAGTTTATATACTAAAGTTTAACAGGTGTATTTGTGTTCCAAAACCATCGGCTACTTTTCAAAACTATTTGGAAGAAGTTTTGTTCCATGTGTAACGGGCTGCAAAACAGTTTGAATTCAATTTTTTGAATCTGTCCATGTTTTGTACCTGTTCACTTTGGAAAGACACCTGTTCGGGTCAGATCTATCTTGCCTATATATATCCATCATTCCGGCAGTCTGGGGGGAATTTTTTCTGGTCCGAAGAAACAGTTTGATTTTTGTCTTTGGCTGTCCTAAATTTTGCATTTTTGCATTATTCTTCATATTAGATTTAGTATAAATTTCAGAGAGTTAGAACACAGGTTTGGTTCGCCGAACAAATTGTTTGGAGTACTACTACAATTTGTGAAGATCATTGTATCCTGGGAGATAGACGCCACTCAACCGTAAGTACCGTAGCGGGGCGAATCTGTCTTAAGGACAGAGTGTCACACACTCGACTTGGTCTTAATTTTAACGATAAATAAATTGGTATGTTATTTATTTAGTTTGTTTGAATTTATTTCAAGTTATTTTATTTACACAGAAGATTGTTCCAACATCACTTCCTCTCAATTTTCATCTTCTACACGTACATCTTTATAGCAGACAGAAGAATAGTAAAAGTACTATTCCTATCACTATTGCATCAACAATATTAATGGTTAACACTATTTGATAACATTATTTAATCTTCTACATTCATTGTGATTAGCCACATGTTTTTTTTTTTTTTTTAAAGTTTTTAAATTTATTAAAAAATGGTTGATGAAAAGTTTGTATTTGTGTTGTTTCTTTGTTTGCCTTTGAACAGACTCTTTTTATAAATTAGGTGCATTATGAGCAGTGAGAAAACATTAACTTAACTCTAAAAGTAAATAACTAAACAATCCATATTGTGGACAATTGCATGATTTTGATTTGTAAGACATCTTTAAAAGGATATGGTATGATAAAATTAACAAGTAATGTGATGATATAGTTCGTTCCAGGTGGAACGGGTCGGACTGATCCACGCTCCTCAAACCTGTGTCCGAATGACTAAGCCCACCAGAAAACCTGCACAAGAGTTCAACGGGGAACGAGGAGTCCCCCAGCGAACCCTCCGACAAGCAAGTTAGGAAAAGAGGTGGAATGTAGAGATAAATAGAGATAGAAAGCTTAACCTTCTTCTTGTCTTCGACGTCTGCTTATATCCTCTGGTAATCATTTCGTTGTCCCTTCCGACCTGCCGCCATGTCCGAAAGTCTATGCTCTAGCTTGCCTTGTTCATGGTGAGGCCGTTCCATTTCGACGGGGAGGGCTTATCGTAATAAATGCTGTAAGGGCCTTCATTAATGGCTGATGTGCAGTGTAATAACTTTGCAGGATCTTTGTCTACTTATGTGGCTTGTCCTTCTCTTGCCACGTGTTGAGGTGCTATTGGTTTTTAATGCCATGTTGAGCTCCAGCAGCGTTGGGCCTTAATATTTGAATTATGTATTGGGCCTACACGGTGGGTTGTATCCTTTGTGGGCTTACCCGTGTTAGTAGTCTCCCATTCCCGAGTGTAGCTTTAGCCCAACGAAGGGAATAATGAAGGAAACGACGGTCGTGAGAGACTTTCGACACAAAAGCCGACCGAGAGGTGGGGCCGACTGCGAAGGGTGGCCGAGTGGTGGGACCGACCACCGGGAGGGCCGACCGCGAAGGGTGGCCGAGTGGAGGGACCGACCATGAGGAGGGCCGACCGCGAAGGGTGGCCGAGTGGGGGGACCGACCAAGAGGAGGGCCGACCGCGAAGGTGACTGAGTGGTGGGACCGACCACGAGGGAGGGTCGACCCCGACGGGTGGCCGAGTGGAGGGACGGACCATGAGGAGGGCCGACCGCGAGGGTGATCGAGTGGTGGGACGGACCATGAGGAGGGCCGACCGCGAAGGTGACCGAGTGGTGGGACGGACCATGAGGAGGGCCGACCGCGAAGGGTGGGTGATGTGGCACGGGGCTCGAGATGCGGCGGGGCACGTGTTGAAGTGAAGTGGCATAAACAGGGAAGGGGAAAGGGGCAGTGGATCGTGGTCGTACACGTGGCAGAATCTCGTAATGGGGAAGGTTAGATGTTGAGCAAGAAATGAAGCGATAGGTCAATATAGGGTGTTGAAAAGACAGTTTTGGCCGATTTTTGAAAATTTTCAAACTGGCTAAATTTAATTGTAACCCTTGGAATATAGGCAAGCCTTGAGCGTTTGGTATTATCCATTTTACCTATCTCTTTGCAAAAAACCAAAACATCCCCGAAGTGAACTCGTCCGTTGCCAGTGATACACCCCTGCAACACTTTGTGAACTTTCTTATGCCCGCATCCGAAGCCATTCGCAGACACACAAGAGAGATGGCCCAAGATGAAGCAACAACCGCAAGGGTTGATCCATTAGGCGACGACGATGCGGTGGATTTGGTGGAGCAGTATCGTACGGAGCGTAGGGAAGGAGGGGTAGTCGGTGAGGCGATGCGGGCTCGTCCAAGGATGATGATTGCAGCCGAGAAACCTATTAGGCCAGGTGGAGCTAGACCACTGGCACACCAAGCCGGACAGATCTACGCTTACGAGGAGGAGTTGAGGGAATGAGGAGGAAGTACCAGACTCAGAGATAGGGTTAAGATTGCCCACATCCAAGAAAATGGCGTCGGATGTGCGGCCGGGCGAGTTCAGTTTGTACGAGGAGGAGTTGCGAGGGGTTTGAGGCTACCTCTCCCCCAAGTGGTGGTGGATGTGTTGAACAAGTTGGAGGCGACGCCAGGGCAGCTGATGCCGAACGCTTGGAAGATAGTTGTGGCCTGCGCGAGTGCCTAGCTGCAAACGACCGGAGGGATGGCAATGACAGTAGAGGAGTTCTTCTCCTGCTACAAGGCCTCGGTCAGCAGGAGACTTGGGTGACGCTGCAAGCGATGGCTAGGCGAGGGTTGGTGGCGGGTCTTCCATCTTCGGTGAAGGGGTAGAGGCCGAGATGGTTCTTTGTGACGGCGAACGGTGGAGCAGGAGTTCGCACAACGTGGAAGGTCCCCACCAAATCAGTCGAGCCTCAGTTGGATGGGGCGGCCGAAGACCGAGTGAAGAAGGTGAGGGAATAGAGGGAAGAGTAGGGAGTGAGGTGGAACGAGCTGGTCTTGCCTTCAACGTTGTTTGCCCTAAACTTGGGGCGGCAACCGTTGGGGGAGGATCCAGCAAGGGAGGGGTTGGAGGGGCGGAGAAGGAGGAGGAAAGAAGACTGTTCGCTAGGGCGGACAGATATAAAGAGGCAAAGTTAGGGCCTGCTCCGAAACCGATCGCAAGGGAGCGAGTTCGACCGCGCCCCAAGCCACTGGGGGAGAAGGATTTGAGTGGTTTTGAGCCACGGCCATCTCCAGTCGATCCTCTGAAGGAGAGGAGCAAAAAAGAGGTGGAGGCTGTATTAAAGAAGAAGAAAAGAGTAAGGGAGAGGGAGGAGGGGCCAGCTCTGAAGAGAACAAAATGGGTGATGGCAGAGGAGACCCCTGAAGTGGGACCGGAGGAGGCGGTGAAGGGGGGGGAGAGTGGGGCGATTGCCCCTGAAAGACAAGTGGAAGGTGGGGAGACTGGCCCCTTGAAAGGGGTGGAGAAACAACCCAAGAGGGGTCCTGCGCCCCAAGGAGAAGAAGAAAGGCCAGGTTGAAGACCGCTTTTTTCCACGCCCCAGCAGTGTCTAGGCGACTGGAGGGAGAAGGAGGCCCAGCCAGGGCAACTGCAGATCGCCTTTTGGGAGTAGTAGAAGATGCAGCTGTGCGCTCGATGGCCAGTTTCACTGAGGCTGAGCTGCTAAGGGGGTTGTGCTCTGCCCAAATGGAGGCGACCGCCTTAGCAGGGGCCCTGCTGAACAAGGCGGCGGCTGCAAAAGGTGAAGTGAGGCCACTAAGGGCAAAGTTGGGGGAGGTGGAGGCCCAACTTGAAAATTTGAAGAGGGAGAGCGTAGGTTGGAGGAAGGCCGCGCGGAGTGCGTGTGCCAGGGGCTGGAAGAGGCCCAGAAGGTGAAGAAAATGGAGGTGTTGGCGATGGTGTAGAGGAATGTTGCCGACTGTGCCCATGTTGAGCTGCTCGCGACCAAGTTGGAGTTGGAGACGGAACGCCGCAAGGTGGTGTTGCTCGAGTTCCATCTGGTTGGCGAGCAAAAGGAGCTGGAAGAGGCGTAGAAGGCTTGCACCATCGCCAATGATCGGTGGGATGAGGCCATGACTTGTAATGAGGATCTGCGCGCGCAGTCGATCAAAAAAAAGAAGAAACAGATCTGAAGATCGCTGGGTTGGAGAAGGAGCTGGCAGACGAGCGTGCCAAGTCAGCGGCGGAGAAGGCGGGGCTGGAGAAGGCCTTGGAGGAAAAAAGGACTAAACTGGCATCTGAGAGGGCGGCGTACCCCGACCTGTGTATTGCAGCGGTTGAGCAGTTCAAGGGGTTCGCCGACTTCCAGATGGCCATTGATGCCATGATCGCCAGCAACTTGGCAAGAGAGGGGTCTGGGGAGGTTGGCCCGTCGGGAGCGACCGCTGGGAGCAGGAGTGAAGAAGAAGTGATCCAGAGCTTCCAACGGTCGGACTTCTACAAACATGAGATGGCTGAGTTCTGAGACAACGGCTGGAAGACTTTCAAGCGTAAAGCAAGAAGAGCTGTTCCCAAACTTGGACTTCAGCAATGTAAAGATAGACGAAGACGACGTGGCCCAGACCCACTTAGACGAGGACGTGGATGAAGAGGAGCTTGTCTCAAGTGAAGATGAGTGACTGGTGTGAACAAAATTTGTAAATAAAATTTTGGTTTTTGTTGTTTTTGTTTTGTTGTCGTTGTTTTTTTTTTTTTTTTGTAATTGTTGTAGTAAACTTATGTATAAGTTTGTGAATAAATAAAATTATGAGTTGTGTTTGTCACACTGTTGTCTTGATTTTTGTAAATCTAAAAAGAATGAGAATGGTTATTCAAATAAGGCTTGTGTATAAATCGTAGTGGAAATTGAGAAGTAGGGTGCCAATCTAGCTTTTGAGAAAATTGTGAGGCAAAAAAGTTAATACTAAACACGTTGAAATGTAAAGGTCTTTAAAATGTGAGAACCTTGAAATGTTAAATCACGCGATCCGAGTGTTGAGAACAATGTGAGAGTGAAAAGGTCTCAAAATGTGACAGTGGTGAAATGTTAAGTGGTTGGAAATGAATAGTTAAAAAAGGTAAAGAATGTTAAGAGGCGTAAAAGCATGGGCCTGGATTTTGACTAAGTATGGTAATTATGCTAAAGACATTTCATTATAAGAATACTTGAGTCATAACTAACTCAGTCTGGCTGGGCCCTTCATGCTCAGGTTGGCTGAGGCTTTAAGTAACTCAATCTGGCTGAGCCCTTCGTGCTCAATTTGGCTGAGGCTTTAAGTAACTCAGTCTGGCTGAGCTCTTCGTGCGCAGTCTGGCTGAGGCTTTAAGTGACTTAGTTTGGCTGAGCTCTTCGTGCGCAGTCTAGCTGATGCTTTAAGTAACTCAGTCTGGCTGAGTCCTTCGTGCTCAGTCTAGCTGAGGCTTTAAGTAACTCAGTCTGGTTGAGCCCTTCGTGCTCAGTCTGGCTGAGGCTGCAAGCAAGGTGTTATTGAAATTCCACGCAGGTAACTGAGATATGAAGATTGTTGTCATTTAAAGCGGAGCCCATTGATCACAAATTTACACCATGTAAGAAAAGGACAAAAACAGCCAAGTGTAGATTGTCAAAAAGAAAATACAGCAAAGGATTGATACAAAAATAGGGCTTTTATTGAAAATAACGCTTCAAGTGCTCGGCGTTCCAAGGATGGGGGAGGTCTCGGCCCTCCATGTCCTGAAGTCGGTAAGTACCTGGACGAGGTCTGGCTTTAACAACGTAAGGTCCCTCCCACTTGGCTGCCAGCTTGCCCTCAGCCGGATTTTTGGTGGCAAGAGTTGCTTCGCGCAAAACAAGGTCCCCCACAGCGAACTCCCTTGGTCGGACTTTGCGGTTGTAGTGTGTTCTCATTTTCTGTTGGTATGAGGCCTGCCTGACAGCAGTGGTCTCTCGGAGCTCTTCAATTAGGTCTAGGTCTGCCCGACGCAGCTCTTCAGTTAGTTTTGGATTCGGGTGTAGAACCCTCGAGGTAGGCAGACCGATTTCCATTGGGATGACCGCCTCAGCGCCGTATGTTAAGCGAAAGGGGGTCTCCCCAGTGGGGGTTTGAGCGGTAGTGCTGTAGGCTCAGAGTACATTTGGTAATTCCTTAGCCCAGAGTCTCTTAGTAGCTTCAAGCTTAGTTTTGATGATCTTCAGAAGAGAACGGTTGGTAACCTCAACTTGGCCATTGGCTTGGGGATGACCTGGGGAAGAGAAACATGGCTAGATTTGGAGTTCTGCACAGAATTTCCTGAACTTGGCATTGTCGAATTGTTTGCCGTTGTCGGAGACGATGGCTTGAGGGATGCCAAATCGGCACACGATCGACTGCTAGATGAATCTGGTTGTGTTCCGCTCGGTAATTGTGGCAAGGGGTTCCGCCTCCACCCATTTAGTGAAGTAATCAATGGCGACGATTGCGAATTTGGTTTGGCCTCGGCCAGTGGGCAATGGGCCAACTAGGTCGATCCCTCATTTGGCGAATGGGTAAGGACTGCAAAGTGTGATCAATTCTGTAGGAGGAGCGTAGGGAATGTTGGAAAAACGTTGACATTTATCACATTTAAGCACGAAGTCAGCCGCATCTTGGTTAAGAGTAGACCAGAAATAACCAGTGCGAAGTATTTTGTGGGCTAGTGACCTGGCCCCCGAATGATTACCACATATACCCTCATGGACTTCCCTCATCACGTAGGTCGCTTGAGCTGGGTTGAGGCATCGTAGGTATGGGCGTGAAAAGCCATGTTTGTACAAGAGGCCGCTGATGAGAATGCAGTTGGACGACCAGGCCCTGACTTTGGTGGCTTGCTGTTTGTCGTCCGGCAGTTCCCCCGTTGTCAAAAATAGGAAGATGTCGGCCGCCCATAGAATAGGTTCATTTTGGAGGAAGTGGACTTGCTGCTGGTTTGGGGAAATGGCAGGGTGGGCCAGGTACTCGAGGCAGACACCGTGGCTGAGGTCTGACTGGTTTGCAGAAGCTAATTGAGCCATCTCATTTGCCTTATTGTTTTCTGCCCGAGGGATGTGCTTGATGTGGAAAGTATTGCAGAGGCGAGCAAGGGGGAGTGCAATATCCCTGTAAGCCCGCATTGTCTTCCTTGGCATCGTATTCCCCCGTAATTTGTCTGACAATAAGCTGGGAATCGCTGAACACCCGGATATGGCTGACACCAATGTCTCTAGCTAGGCGGAGACCTGTTATCAATGCCTCATTATTGCTTGCGTCGAACAAGAAACGGAGAGCACACTTGAAATAACCACTCTCGGGGGCAGTGAGAATGAGACCAGCCCCACTGCCTTCTTTGCGGGATGATTCGTCGACGTTGAGGGTCCAAGAATGGGGGTCTTCTACCTCAGTCTAGGGTTGCGGAGGCGGTGGGGCCGTGGTTGGAGCGGGATTAGTGAATTCCAAGATAAAATTGGCAACAGCCTGCCCTTTGATCACCGTTTGAGGTCAGTAGGAGATGTCAAATTGGCTGAGCTCGACCGACCATTGCATGAGTCTGCCGGACAGCTCGGGCTGTTGCATTATCTTCTTCAAAGGTTGATCAGTGAGGACCACTATGGAGTGGGCTTGGAAGTAAGGACGGAGTCGTCTTGAGGCGGTGACCAGGGCCAAGGACATTTTTTTCTAGCAATGGGTAGTTCTGTTCGGCGCCTCTAAGAGCCCGGCTAATGTAATAAACCGGGCGCTGTACTGAATTGTCCTCCCTGAGGAGGGCTGTACTGACTGCGGTGCTCGAGACGGCTAGATAAAGAAAAAGAGGCTCGCCCGTGAGTGCCTGGGAGAGTAAGGGGGGTTGGCCATGCACTGCTTCAACTGTTGGAAGGCTTCTTGGGATTCGGTCGTCCATTCGAAAGTCTGCCGAAGAACTTTGAATAAAGGGAGGCACTTGTCCGTTGCATGGGAAATGAAGCGGTTGAGGGCGGCGACTCTGCCAGTAAGCCTTTGAACTTCTTTAACCGTTCTGGGTGACTGCATTTCTATCAAGGCCTTGATCTTTTCGGGGTTAGCTTTGATGCCTCATTGACTGACCATAAAACCCAAGAACTTCCCAGATCCTACGCCGAAGGCGCATTTCTTCGGATTGAGCTGCATTTGATACTTTTGTAGGGTGCCGAAGGTCTCTCGGAGGTCGGCTAGATGATCAGTGGAGAGTTTGCTCTTGACTAGCATGTCATCGACGTATACCTCTATGTTCCGGCCTATCTGATGGCTAAAGACAGCGTTAACCAACCGTTGATAAGTGGCCCCGGCATTTTTCAACCCAAACGGCATGACACAATAATGGTAGGTTCCCCGGTCGGTGATGAAGGAAGTGTGCTCACGGTCGGACGGGTGCATTAGAATTTGGTTGTACCCAGAGAAGGCATCTATGAAGCTGAGCATTTGATGGCCGGCCGTGGCGTCAACAAGCAGATCTATGCGAGAAAGGGGATAACTGTCTTTGGGGCAAGCTCGGTTAAGGTCTGAGTAGTCGACACAGAATCGCCATTTACCGTTGTTTTTACGAACCAGGACCACATTTGACAACCACATGGGGTAGTCCACATTTTTGATAAACTGTGCCTCAAGGAGCTTATCTACTTCAGAAACGATGAGAGTGTTACGCTCTGAGTGAAAGATGCGCTGCTTCTGGCGAAAGGGTCAGAAATGGGGCTCAATGCTCAGACGATGGGCGATGAAGGAGGGGTCGATACCCGGCATGTCGGAGTGGGTCTAGGCAAATACATCGTTGTGCTCAATCAGGAGAGTAGTAAGGTCGGCCTTGGACTGGGAGGATAGTTGGCTGCCGATTTTGGCAGTTTTTGCCGGGTTGGTGGGATCGATGGGTACCTCGACAAGCTCTTCCACTGGTTTCCCTCTGACCAACTCATCCTTGTCCCTGACGTCGAGCCCTTCAATGATCATAGCCTCCTTTAGCTTGACCTCTTTAAGTGAAGCGACGTAACATTCCCTGGCCATAGTCTGCTCGCCCCTCACTCTGCCGACCCCAAGGTCGGTGGGGAATTTGACGGCAAGATGGAAAGTGAACGTGATAGCTTGGAAAGCATTTAGGGCGGTGCGGCCGAGGATGATTTTGTAAGCAGAGGAACAGTCGACGACCAGGAAGGTGAGCAACTTGGTGGTCTGTCGTGGGTATTCTCCGATTGTGATGGGAAGATCGATGGAGCCGACGGAGGTCACCCGATCTCCAGTAAAACCAACCAATGGGGTTTGGAGAGGGGACAGACTTTCTTCCCCGATCTTGAGCTGGCGGAAGGCATTTAGGAAGATGATGTCTGAAGAACTGCCGTTGTCGACGAGAACCTGTCTGACTTTATAATTGGAGAGGAGGGCAAAAATGACGAGAGGGTCGTCATTGGGGTAACAGATACCTGTGCAGTCGGCGTCCATAAAGGTGATAGGCTCCGTCCACTGTTTGGGTTGTTTGGAGAGTTGGTCAAATGTGGCAACTTCTTTGTCTGAGCCCTGCCTTATTTTTCTGAGTTCTTCCCGCTGAGCTGAGCGGGATAGTCCTCCACAAGCAAGCCCGCCTGTAATAACTCTGATCTCTCCAACAGGGGGGACGGGGTTCCTTTGTGCCCGGGGTTGCTGTGGAGGACGATCATGACCTTGATTAGGTTGTGCGGGTTGCCGGGGAGGGGTGCGCCGGCGGTTGTTTCTAATAGGTTCAGTCCTTTGCCTCTGTTGGGGGCGGGCTTCCGTGAATCGACTGAGACGTCCCTGGCGTATCAAGCCCTCGACCTGGTCTTTGAGGTTAACACACTCCTCCGTGTTGTGGCCATGGTCCTGATGAAAGCGGTAGTGTTTGGACTGGTCTCGCCGGTTGGAAGGAGACCGTGATGGTTGGGGCCATTTTAGGGGGTAATCTCGCTGAATCTAGTTCAAGACTTGTTCCATGGGGGAGTTAAGGGGTGTGTATCGTTCGAACCGGCCGAGCGGTCGGGTTGGTACCGACCGGTCGGCTTGGGGTGGTCGGTCGGTATACTGAGGTGTTTGGTTATTGTACTGGGTGTTTCTGGTTTCTGAGTCCTTTCTCTTCTCTCTGGGGGTCGGGTTTTTGGCTGTAGGCTCTTGGCGGGCGGCTAGGGAATCTTCGGAGTTCATGTATTTTTGGGCTTTGGAGAGTAGGGTTGCCATGGAGGTCGGGGGGTTTTTGGAGAGGGAGATGAGAAAATCAGATGATCGTAGGCCGGCCATCAACGCCGTGAGGATGACCTTGTCATTGTTTTCTGCTACTTGCAGGGCTTCGGTGTTGAAGCGGGTGACAAAGCTGCGCAGCGACTCCCCCTCGGTCTGACGGATGTTGAGGAGTTAGGTTGCCGGATGCCGCTGGCGCTGGGCTCTAATGAAATGGCTGAGAAAGAAGTCACTGAGGTGTTGGAAAGTGGAAACAGAGTCTACTTGCAGTTGACTAAACCAGAGTCGAGCCGACCCCTTGAGTGTTACAGGGAAAGCCCGACACATGATTTCATCAGGGAATGCATGGAGGATCATGAGGGTTCTGTAGGTCTCCAAGTGATCGACTGGGTCCGTTGTACCGTCAAAAGAGTCGATGGTGGGCATTTTGAAGTTAGGCGGTAGAGGTTTGTCCCGGATGGAGGCAACGAATGGTGAGTTGGTTGTGGTGGATGACTCCTTGGAGCTGGAGCTTCATGGCTCAGAGTTTTGCACCCCAGAGAGGTATGTTGTCACCACCGGAAGGCAGCGGAGGTTGGACGCTACTGGCCTCTCCTTCGGGGGTTGGTGTTAGGACTGATGGATGCGGGGCCCGAGGTGGAGGGTTCATATCTGGGAGAGGGGGTCGCAAGCCTTTCAAATTGGGTGGATGGAGCTGCTGGATAGTATGGCTCGGGGCTCGTTCTTGGTTGGGTGGAATATCTGGAGGTGGTGGAGGAGGCATGAGAATGTTTCTTTGGAGTAGAGCATTAACCAACCCTTGGTTTTGCTCGGCCAGGTGGTTAATGCTGTTGGTGAGCTCGATAAAATACTGTGGTGGGTTGTTTGGATTGGGAGGGTCGGCTTGGTGGTCGGGAACATTGTGGTGGGAAGCCATGGATCTAGTTGTAACCATCCACCTTCGCAGGTGGTAGAAATGGGTTATGGGGAAAGGGCCTCCGGCGACAATGAGCACAACTGGCGCGCAGAGTAAGAGAGTTCTCACAGACGGCGTGTGACGCCCCAAATTTTTTTTTTGATAAACTAGACATCATTATCAACAACATCAAGGGAAATTAAATAAACAAAATGACTTAATCAACTAAAAAGTTGACATCTTAATAGGGCATTCCAACTCTCGTACATAACCAAACGTTCAAATAATATTAAATAAAAACTTAAAATTATCCAAATACAACATCAATGAAATTATAAGGTCCTTAATATCTAATATATAGGATAATAAAGCTATTCAACTTTAGTCATGATTTCAAGTCAGCCAAGACTCTACGTTAGCGTCAACTCCATTTCAGCTTCAATTATTTCCTCGCCAAAACCTGGCATAAAACGCCAGGGCAACAAGAATATATGCCATGAGTTTTGCAACACAGTAAGAAAACATAACCAACCTACCATTCTTTTTAAGAGAAAGATAATGAGATTCTAAACATGAGATAACAATATAATGGTAAACATAAATTACAACCATTAGAATAACTTCAATAATTTTAATAAATTAGGTGACACTCGAAATCTCACCAAAGAGATTTAACTTACTAACCACTAAGCATGGCAACGGTTAATTTGAAACCCTCCCTTGGTCAAATATTTAAGTGTTACCAACCGTAACTACCAGGGATGCCCACGTCCGGAGTTATATACCCAAGTAGTGGCATCCGTGGTCTGCCCCAAGGAAACGGTCTGCCAGGGGTACGTAACCTCCCTGTGTGCCACCTGCACATCCACCCTTATTCCAAAACCGAATACCGAAAAGGGTTCAAATAAGTCCCGTGCCATCTTAGAGTTTCGCAACACAATTTACGTGAGAATTCTCAAAACCAGGGCTCACCCTGAATACCCGGTATTAACCCTTCCTCAGTAACTCATTATATACCACTAATCCTTTTGGTTAATTTATATATTAACACAAATTATTCAAATCTCAATCACCAATAACGTTATACCAACCAAAGAAAAACTCCCAACATAAAATATTATGTATGTCACCCAATAATAGTTCAATGTACAAAATTTAGTAAACAATTACTTAAAACCATGGTATGAATATAATAACTTAAATACAAGAAATAAACCATAAATGCACACCTGCACAATTTTTTTTTTTTGATTTACTAAATTAGACTAGTATAATATGAAAGTTGTGATTTTATCCTGTCCAGAAAAATTTTCAGAATATATATCTTGCAAGTAAAATTTTAAATACATTACTTATACAACTCTAAAATTCATATCAATCTACAGAATAATCCATAAACATGTTATGGTCACTTTTCAGAAAGCATTTTCCAAAAATAAATTATAAATAATTCTTAAAAATTCCAAGGGTGTTTATGACACAGATTTGTCACATTTCCTTATATTAATTCCATGCTTAAATTTATAGATCAAACCCATAATCTAAAAATTTATCATGAAACTAGACTTCTCAAATTTCATCTTTTAGTTAGAAATTATCAGATTTGGCTTAGTATAGAATTTTAAATAAATTTTCAAATACGTGGTAAAATCTGTCACACAGTTTCAGATTTAGTTAAAAATTTGTATAAATTCGTAGAAAGCTAAAAAATTGTTTTCAGGATTTCTGGATAAACTAGACATCATCATCAACAACTTTGTAGAAGAAATCATCTCAAATTTTGAGTATAAAATTATCTAAAAATTCGGGTAACCATGCTGGCAGATTCAAAACAAGTTATTCTCAACACAGTTTCAGATTTAGTAAACAATTTGTATAAATTCATAGAAAGCTCAAAAATTGTTTCCAAGAATTTCTGGATAAACTAGACATCATTATCAACAATTTTTTAGAAGGAATCATCTCAAAATTTTGAGTATAAAATTATCTAAAAATCCGGGTAACAGGTTGGCAGATTCAAGCAGATTATTCTCAACACAGCTTCAGTTTTAATTAAAAATTTGTGTAAATTCGTAGAGAGCTCAAAAATTGTTTCCAAAAATTTCTGGACAAACTAGATATCATTATCAATAACTTTGTAGAAGAAATCATCTCGAAATTTTGAGTGTAAAATTATCTAAAAATTCGGGTAACAGGTTGGCAGATTCAAGCAGATTATTCTCAACACAGCTTCAGTTTTAATTAAAAATTTGTGTAAATTCGTAGAGAGCTCAAAAATTGTTGCCAAAATTCCTGGATGAACTAGACATAATTATCAACAATTTTGTAGAAGAAATAATATCGAAATTTTGAACATAAAATTATCTAAAAATTCGGGCAATCATGCTGGCAGATTCAACACAGTTTTAGACAATGTATCAAATGTACATAATCTGAAAATTTTCAATTATAAAAAAAATGAGAGGGTTGAGAGGGTTTTCTTACCTAGTGGTAGGGTTGAAATGGAATAATGAAATGGTAGGAAAATATGCAACCTCAATCTCCTCCTCTTCTTCCACAAGAATTCCTTCTATTTGGATGTAATGGTTTATGCTTAGTCTAGAAACATGAACTCTCTATGCCAAAAATATGAACTCAACTAGATGCAATTTAAAGACTCCCTCCGAGGTTAGCTCTCTCTCTCCCACTCTCTCATACATTTTTTTATTTATTTATTATTATTATTATTTTTTTTTTTCAAAAAATTCCATTCCCTTTCTTCAATTTCTAAGAGTAAACTTTTCCCTAAATTTTATAAACTTTCCCTAAATTTTATAAGCTTTCCCTAAATTTTGTAAACTTTCCCTAAATTTTATAGCTTTCCCTAAATTTTATAAACTTTCCCTAAATTTTATAAGCTTTCCCTTTCCCTAAATTTTATAAAGATGGTGGGTTTGGTAGGAGCTATGGGTTGTTTGCCCATGGTTTGTAATTTTTTTTTTTTTTTTTTTTTTTTAAGGTCTTTGTTAGTGATAGAATTGGGTTTATTTAGCACTAATTTTTATACTATTATATATATATTAGGTAGATTCTGAATACAATTAATTAATTTAGTTATTTATTTTCTTTCAAGAATAATTTAAATATGGGTTTTCACAATCTACCCTCCTAAAAAAAAAATTTCGTCCTCGAAATTAATTCGTACCTTTAGACTCGAAAAGATGAGGGTGATTGGCACGTATCATATCTTCTCGCTCACACATTGACTCTTTCGTCCCACGATGCTGCCACAACACTCGCACCAAGTAAATAGCTTTGCCTCGCAATTTTTTTTTTTTTTCATCGATCCATAATCTTTATAGGTCTTCCCTCAAAACCTACATCTTCATTGAGATCAATCTCTCTCCAGTTGATAACACGGGAGGGGTGTGGCTCATATTTCCATAACATTGAGATGTGAAAAATTTTGTGCCTTGATGAATGCTACCTCCTGATTGTACTTTTGTGATTCCAACATCTCGCTCAAAATTTTAGGCGTAACAATTTGATCACCAAGGTAAGCCTTTTCTTCTTGAACCCCCATTTGCACCCCAAATTCATTGAGTGTTCCAACCATGTTCCATTCTCTAAGTGCTGAACTAGTAACAATTTCTCTATTCTTGCGACTTAGCGCATCTGCTACACGTTAGCCTTGCCGAGATGATAGATAAGGGTAAATTGGTAATCCTCGAGATACTCCATCTAACGTCCCTGACGCATGTTCAGATCCTTTTAGGTGAACAGGTACTTCAAGCTTTTGTGATCAGTGAATATCTCAAACTTTTCATCATACAAATAGTGTCTCCAAATTTTGAGTGCGTGAACTATAGTTGCTAACTCTAAGTCATGGGTGGGATAATTCTTCTCATGGTTCTTTAATTGCTTTGATCCATATGCCACCACCTTGCCATTCTGCATCAATACGCACCCCAGACCTTCTTTGGAAGCATCACAATACACGTTGTACCCAACGTCACGTTCTGGCACTAGGAGAATAGGGGCACTCGTCAATCTTTTCTTAAATTCTTGGAATGAATTTTCACAAGACTCGTTCCATTCAAACTTTACCCTCTTTTGAGTCAAATGTGTCATTGGTTTGGCCAAATTTGAAAAGTCTTGAATCTTCGATAGTAACCGCCGAATCCTAAGAAACTACGAATCTCAAATGTGTTCTTAGGTTACTTCCATTCTGTCACTGTTTCTACTTTAGTTGGGTCTACTAATATTTCCTTGTCAGATACCACGTGATCCAAAAACCTTCCTCCATCCAGAACTCACATTTACTAGCCTTAGCATACAGCTGGTTTTCTCTCAAAGTTTGAAGTAATATTATTCATGGTCTCATTCAGACTTGAAATACACCAAAATATCTTTTATGAAAACTACCACAATTTGATCTAAGTAAGTCGTGAATATTTTGTTCATTCAGCTCATGAACATGCCTGGTGCATTGGTTGGGCCGAATGGCATCACTACAAATTCACAGTGGCTGTAACAGGTTCGAAATGCAGTCTTAAGAATATCTTCTTCCTGAACACGCAATTGGTGATACCCCGACCTGAGGTCTATCTTTGAGAAATACCTTGCCCCTCTAAGCTGATTGAAAAGGTCATCAATCCTAGGCAGTGGATACCGATTCTTAATGGTGACTATTGAGTTGTCGATAATCAATGCACAACCTAAGTGTCCCATCTTTCTTTTTAGCAAATAAGGTTGGTGCTTCCCACAGGGACGTGCTTGGCCTTATAAATTCCTTATCCAATAATTCTTGCAACTGTGTCTTTAGCTTTCTCAATTCAGCTGGTGCCAGACGATGTGGTGCCATTAAAATTGGTGATGTACTAGGTTATAGTTCAATAGTAAAGTCTACTTCTCGCTTTGGGGGTAGTCCTGGTAATTCCTCTGGGAACACATCAGCATATTCGCACACCACACAAGGTAGCCCTAGTTCCATACGATCTTTATCTTCCAGAACTAAGCTGGTTAGCCACCCAACTAGGTGATCGTGCCACTTTGAATTTCCAAGTGTCAGTGATAGGGAATCTTGTCTATCCCCCTTAAATCGGAATCGCGTTCCGTCCTGAGAGTAAGCAATCACTGTCTTCCGATAGCAATCAATGGTGGCTCTATGGGCTGATAACCAGTCCATCCCTAGGATAACGTCAAAGTCTGAAATTTCTATGACTCGTAGGTCGCAAGTTAAACGTAAACTAGAGACTCCTAGTTCACATGATTTGCATACGATATCTACTCGAGTTTGACCTCCTAGCGGTGAAGCTACACTCATAGGTGTTTCTAATCGTTCAAGCTCTAATCCCAAGATTCACACAGTTATGGTAGTGAAGAAAGAGTATGACATGGCTACGACAATAGCATAACTAGCATAAGAATTCAAAGGGAATTTGAGTAGACGGTAAAGTCGGATGACATGATAGTTTTGAACTTTTAATAGGGTTAAGATTATGGAGCTGGTGACCAAACTAGATATTTGAATTGAAATTGTGTTTGGCCATACACATTTCAAACCAAACACCTGAGATTCTTCACCCTGTAAGGATTAAAAGAGTGCAATCGGTTTTCAAGAGAACAACATACAAGATACAATAGACATGAAAATTACCAATTGATCATCTTAAGGCAATACTTTGTCGAATTGGAAAGGTTCAATGAAGATAGAGAAGTGATGATTTTACATCCGACAAATTTGGCGTCAACCTAGTTAGGATCAAACAAGGATAGTTACTATGATTAGCATAAAGCTCTCAAAAACTATGAGTTACATAATTCTATTCCTTCTAACACATGACACTACTCCTCAATTGAGGTTAAACCTCTTCCCACCGTCCCTAGGTATTCTAACCTAGAGCTCTGATACCATTTTGTGACGCCCCAAAATTTTTTTTTTGATAAACTAGACATCATTATCAACAACATCAAGGGAAATTAAATAAACAAAATGACTTAATCAACTAAAAAGTTGACATCTTAATAGGGCATTCCAACTCTCGTACATAACCAAACGTTCAAATAATATTAAATAAAAACTTAAAATTATCCAAATACAACATCAATGAAATTATAAGGTCCTTAATATCTAATATATAGGATAATAAAGCTATTCAACTTTAGTCATGATTTCAAGTCAGCCAAGACTCTACGTTAGCGTCAACTCCATTTCAGCTTCAATTATTTCCTCGCCAAAACCTGGCATAAAACGCCAGGGCAACAAGAATATATGCCATGAGTTTTGCAACACAGTAAGAAAACATAACCAACCTACCATTCTTTTTAAGAGAAAGATAATGAGATTCTAAACATGAGTTAACAATATAATGGTAAACATAAATTACAACCATTAGAATAACTTCAATAATTTTAATAAATTAGGTGACACTCGAAATCTCACCAAAGAGATTTAACTTACTAACCACTAAGCATGGCAACGGTTAATTTGAAACCCTCCCTTGGTCAAATATTTAAGTGTTACCAACCGTAACTACCAGGGATGCCCACGTCCGGAGTTATATACCCAAGTAGTGGCATCCGTGGTCTGCCCCAAGGAAACGGTCTGCCAGGGGTACGTAACCTCCCTGTGTGCCACCTGCACATCCACCCTTATTCCAAAACCGAATACCGAAAAGGGTTCAAATAAGTCCCGTGCCATCTTAGAGTTTCGCAACACAATTTACGTGAGAATTCTCAAAACCAGGGCTCACCCTGAATACCCGGTATTAACCCTTCCTCAGTAACTCATTATATACCGCTAATCCTTTTGGTTAATTTATATATTAACACAAATTATTCAAATCTCAATCACCAATAACGTTATACCAACCAAAGAAAAACTCCCAACATAAAATATTATGTATGTCACCCAATAATAGTTCAATGTACAAAATTTAGTAAACAATTACTTAAAACCATGGTATGAATATAATAACTTAAATACAAGAAATAAACCATAAATGCACACCTGCACAATTTTTTTTTTTGATTTACTAAATTAGACTAGTATAATATGAAAGTTGTGATTTTATCCTGTCCAGAAAAATTTTCAGAATATATATCTTGCAAGTAAAATTTTAAATACATTACTTATACAACTCTAAAATTCATATCAATCTACAGAATAATCCATAAACATGTTATGGTCACTTTTCAGAAAGCATTTTCCAAAAATAAATTATAAATAATTCTTAAAAATTCCAAGGGTGTTTATGACACAGATTTGTCACATTTCCTTATATTAATTCCATGCTTAAATTTATAGATCAAACCCATAATCTAAAACTTTATCATGAAACTAGACTTCTCAAATTTCATCTTTTAGTTAGAAATTATCAGATTTGGCTTAGTATAGAATTTTAAATAAATTTTCAAATACGTGGTAAAATCTGTCACACAGTTTCAGATTTAGTTAAAAATTTGTATAAATTCGTAGAAAGCTAAAAAAATTGTTTTCAGGATTTCTGGATAAACTAGACATCATCATCAACAACTTTGTAGAAGAAATCATCTCAACATTTTGAGTATAAAATTATCTAAAAATTCGGGTAACCATGCTGGCAGATTCAAAACAAGTTATTCTCAACACAATTTCAGATTTAGTAAACAATTTGTATAAATTCATAGAAAGCTCAAAAATTGTTTCCAAGAATTTCTGGATAAACTAGACATCATTATCAACAATTTTTTAGAAGGAATCATCTCAAAATTTTGAGTATAAAATTATCTAAAAATCCGGGTAACAGGTTGGCAGATTCAAGCAGATTATTCTCAACACAGCTTCAGTTTTAATTAAAAATTTGTGTAAATTCGTAGAGAGCTCAAAAATTGTTTCCAAAAATTTCTGGACAAACTAGATATCATTATCAATAACTTTGTAGAAGAAATCATCTCGAAATTTTGAGTGTAAAATTATCTAAAAATTCGGGTAACAGGTTGGCAGATTCAAGCAGATTATTCTCAACACAGCTTCAGTTTTAATTAAAAATTTGTGTAAATTCGTAGAGAGCTCAAAAATTGTTGCCAAAATTCCTGGATGAACTAGACATAATTATCAACAATTTTGTAGAAGAAATAATATCGAAATTTTGAACATAAAATTATCTAAAAATTCGGGCAATCATGCTGGCAGATTCAACACAGTTTTAGACAATGTATCAAATGTACATAATCTGAAAATTTTCAATTATAAAAAAAATGAGAGGGTTGAGAGGGTTTTCTTACCTAGTGGTAGGGTTGAAATGGAATAATGAAATGGTAGGAAAATATGCAACCTCAATCTCCTCCTCTTCTTCCACAAGAATTCCTTCTATTTGGATGTAATGGTTTATGCTTAGTCTAGAAACATGAACTCTCTATGCCAAAAATATGAACTCAACTAGATGCAATTTAAAGACTCCCTCCGAGGTTAGCTCTCTCTCTCCCACTCTCTCATACATTTTTTATTTATTTATTATTATTATTATTTTTTTTTTTTCAAAAACTTCCATTCGCTTTCTTCAATTTCTAAGAGTAAACTTTTCCCTAAATTTTATAAGCTTTCCCTAAATTTTGTAAACTTTCCCTAAATTTTATAGCTTTCCCTAAATTTTATAAACTTTCCCTAAATTTTATAAGCTTTCCCTTTCCCTAAATTTTATAAAGATGGTGGGTTTGGTAGGAGCTATGGGTTGTTTGCCCATGGTTTGTAATTTTTTTTTTTTTTTTTTTTTTTTTAAGGTCTTTGTTAGTGATAGAATTGGGTTTATTTAGCACTAATTTTTATACTATTATATATATATTAGGTAGATTCTGAATATAATTAATTAATTTAGTTATTTATTTTCTTTCAAGAATAATTTAAATATGGGTTTTCACACGGCGCCAACTGATGATACAGTTCGTTCCAGGTGGAACGGGTCGGACTGATCCATGCCCCTCAAACCTGTGTCCGAATGACCAAGCCCACCAGAAGACCTGCACAAGAGTTCAACGGGGAACGGGGAGTCCCCCAGCGAACCCTCCGACGAGCAAGTTAGGAAAATAGGTGAAATGTAGAAATAGATTAGAGATAGAAAACTTAACCTTCTTTTTGTCTTCGACGTCTACTTATATCCTCTGGTAATCATTTCGTTGTCCCTTCCGACCTGTCGCCATGGCCGAAAGTCTATGCTCTACCTTGCCTTGTTCATGGTGAGGCTGTTCTATCTCGACGGGGAGGGCTTATCGCAATAAATGCTGTAAGGGCCTTCATTAATGGCTGATGTGCAGTGCAATAACTTTACAGGATCTTTATCTGCTTATGTGGCTTGTCCTTCTCTTGCCACATGTTTAGGTGCTATTAGTTCTTAATGTCATGTTGAGCTCCATTAGCGTTGGCCCTTAATATTTGAGTTATGTATTGGGCCCTAAACGGTGGACTGTATCCTTTGTGGACTTACCCGTGTCATAATGTTATACTAATAAAAATAAATTGGGTTTAGCTTGGTCTCATTTTAATAATTTAAATCGTTCATTTTGTAATACTTTTAGTGTATATTATCAATAGAAAAAAAATTAGGTTGATTTTATAATCACAATCTTTTCAACTATTCATTTTTGTGAGCCTCATTGTTTTGTGTTTAGGTGTATAAAAAGAAAAGAAAAAAAGAAACAATATTAATGTATTTTTAAACTTATTCTTTAATAGTAACTTTGTTATACCTAAACAATTCTTCCTAAATTTATCAGAACTGCAGATAGTACCCTTCAACCCTAATTCAGACCTTAATTTAATTTATCTGAAATAGTATCTACTTGTTGGAGAGAGAATCATGAGGCGGTGCGGAGAAAAAGTTATTAGTTGGTCTTGTTATGTAATGTCTTAATAATATTGTGATTGGTAAAAAAAAATGAGATTCACAAATTTATATTAAATAATTAAAAAATATGAAAAAACATGATGAGTTGTGATTAGTGAGAGATACACTTATGTGGCGCTCTGAATCAACCAATAATTTTTGGCCCAGTAAGTTTCAGCAACTGACTTGGCCAACACAAGATGGAGCAATTATATCATACAATTTGATTAATATTTTGGGTTGTTTGATGCAATTTATAGAGCAACTTATAGCTTTATATTTTTAAAATTTGAGTCGAATTATTTTATATAATTTTTACTTACAGCTTATGATGTTGAAATAGCTTAACAAATATAGAAAGTCTTCCACAGTTTTGACATAATTAATTAAATTTTCTTAAATTTTTAATTCATCATAACATTTAGTCTCATTTTTATTAATAATTCGTTAGTCAAATGAATAAAAAGTGTTGTTATTTTTTTTTACAAGAAAATGTATATTTTCTTATTATTTTTATATTTTCATATCAACTGTGTTAAGTTCGGTTCCTTTGACCTTAATAAAAAAGAAAATTAATGTAATTTTGTCTAAATTGTAAGGTTTATTGTAGTTTCCTTTAACTTTAGAAAAGATCAATATAGTTTATTATTATTTTTTAATGAGTAACTTTAACCAGCTCACCCTATCATCTAATACGAAGTTTTATGAATAAATTTAAATACAAGTAATCACTGACAAACCAAAGTATCAATTAACTGAGTGTTTTAGAGCACTCCATTGCCCCGTTTGTTTTGGGGTTAAATAGGTAAGAGGGGATTAAAATGGAGGGGATTAGGATAGAGTGAGGTTATTTAGTGTTATATTTATTTATAGAGTTAGGGAAGAGATTAGAATGGAGGAGGTGATATAAATGAAGGTTGGAAGGAGGATTGAGATGGAGGAGGTGAAGATGGTATTAGAAAAATAGTGAGGGGATTAGAAATTTTTTATTTTTTATATATTGGGAATTATTTTTTAAATATTAATGTTTAATTTTTTATATTTTTTTATTTGTTTTATTATTTTATATAAAAATAATTTAACAATTCCTACACTAACAACTATCATCAAAACAAACACAATTTTACTTAATCCCCTCACTATCAATCCACTTACTATTAATCTCCTCACTATGAATCCCCTCCATTCTACCTCTGAAAACAAACGGGGCCTATAAGAGTTGTATATGGGAAGGCCAAATATTATACCATAATGGGTGGACAAACACCCTCGACCAGTAAGAATATATGTGTTATTCTAAATTTGATTTGGCCTAACATTGCATTTAATCTAGTCATTTCAAATTTAGTCCTAATTTTTCTTTTTTAATATCCCAAATCGAGCCCACTTAACCCAATAGACAAAAATCAAAATTAATATTTTATAAATAGATGGGTGATGCCATACTAGACTAAAATATCTTATCTCAACTCTAAACTGAAAGTTAAATAGGCATAAAATCTCAACTCAGTCTTACTGTTCAACAAAAAAAAAAAGTCTTACTCTATGAGCTAAATATTTTTTTCTAAACCTAAAAATATCATGCTGGGTAAGCCATTAGGCCTATAACCAACCCTATGTTTAATCCCTTAGGTTGTATTTGGTTCAAAAAGTTGGAAGAAACTTAAAAAGGAAAAAGAAAATGGTGTGTGAAATATAGATGAAATATAACTATATTTCATTCACATTTTACCTATTTTCTTCTTCTTCTTCTTCTTCTTCTTTTTTATTTATTTTTATTTTTTTTAAATCTCTCTCTAAATGTATGAAGCAAACTTAATGATGTACCTTGTGTTGGTGATGGATATTTTCGCATTTTAATGATATGATATAAGTTGCAAATTAAAGATTCCGGGTTTGGTTGGGCGTGGGCTATGACTTTTATGCCTAAATCAAGATTGGGCTTAGTTTTCTGTTTGCCCAGCCCAAAACCTACCCTAGCCCACTGTTATTCCATCTCAGAAAATCCAACTCTTTTAAGAGGACAGATATTTTAATCCCCTTAAATTTAACTATGTTTGGATTTTGGAATATTTGTGAAGAAAAAAGAAAAGAGCGAATAAGAAAATAAAAATGTGTTTTGTTTGGGAAAATAAGACGAAAATGAACAAATATTTGTAAAAAAAAAAAAACACTTTTTCTTTTTGTTTGGTTAACCCATTAAAAATCAATTAATTTCAATTTCATTTTTTAATTTAAGATTTAGACATAACAAAATTTGAAATTTAAGTGGGAGGACTTCGTATTTGAAATTTTTTCAAGGCTGGATTTGAAATGGCCAAATAAGGCCACATGTTGGAATGGATTGAGTTGAATTTGAGATGACACATATCTTCTTACTATGTAGTGCAAATTTGGCCTAGGGTTTGTACACATCTAGTCATCATACTTTGCTTGGTATTTACCAATAATTATCACTCATCATTGGCTATAACGGCAAAAACTAACAAATAGTCTTGAAGTGTTGTTTAATATTAAAAATTGTGTAAAAAGTGATTTGAAAATGATGATAAAGTTAAAGTTATCATAAAAATGAAGAAAATATGAAGTAGGTAAAGGGGGAGTTTGGGAGGAGGATTGGGTCAAAATAGCTTATTAAAAGATAAAATAGACTAAAATAACTAGTGTAAAAATGTCACATCCAACTCTTTTTACTTTCTCTCTCACAACTATTCAATTAACTACAAAAAAAGCCAACCAACTTCCCTAACACAACTATTTAGTCAGGGTAAAATAGCCAACTAAAATAATCAACTTTCCAAACAAGGCCAAAGTAATAAATACAAAATATAGGGAGAATTAAGTTCTTCAAGAACTTATATTTGATTTTTCAGGAACCTTTAAATATATATATTCAGGGATATTTTAGAAAGTTGGTGAAAAGCTGACTTTTTGACTTTTTTTGATTTTTTTGTCTTTTATTGGATAAAAAATATAAGAGGTGATATGACCTAAAATGAGTTAAAAGTTAAAAATTAACTTTTAATCAACTTTCTAAATGAGCCCTCAAGTTTAATCTTGTTATTTATTCAGTAATTTAACTATACATTCCAATATAGTTCTCTCTCACAGTTTCTCTCCTAATCTCTACTCTTTCTTTTTCTCTATGCTTCACACTTCACTTCCTCTCAATTTTCATCTTCTACACGTACATCTTTATAGCGGACAGAAGAATAGTAAAAGTACTATTCCTATCACTATTACATCAACAATATTAATGGCTAACACTATTTGATCTTCTACATTCATTGTGATTAGCCACCTGTTTTTTTTTTTTTTTTTTTTTTTAAAGTTTTTAAATTTATTAAAAAATGGCTGATGAAAAGTTTGTATTTGTTTTGATTCTTTGTCTGCCTTTGAACAGACTCTTTTTATAAATTAGGTGCATTATGAGCGGTGAGAAAACATTAACTTAACTCTAAAAGTAGAGAACTAAACAATCCATATTGTGGACAATTGCATGATTTTGATTTGTAAGACATCTTTAAAAGGATATGGTATGATAAAATTAACAAGTAATGTTATACTAATAAAAATAAATTGGGTTTAGCATGGTCTCATTTTAATAATTTAAATTGTTTATTTTGTAATACTTTTAGTGTATATTATCAATAGAAAAAAAATAAGGTTGATTTCATAATCACAATCTTTTCAACTATTCATTTTTGTGAGCCTCATTGCTTTGTGTTTAGGTGTATAAAAAGAAAAGATAAAAAGAAATAAAAATATGTATAATATTACTTAAATTTATTAGATAGTTCAGAGACATCATGTGTCCTTACCCCATTAATCTCCAAATATCAAACCATCAGCTGATTCATATATTCTAACACAAAATCGTAAATTTCATTCCTACAGCAATCAAAACATTAGTGCACCAAAATTTTCACAAGAATTCCACAGAGAGAGAGAGAGAGAGAGCAGAGCTGCTCTCTCTAGGGAGATTTCCAGCAATACTTTGGCAACTCCCTTTACACTTTTAAAATGTAGATATTCCTAGAGTATAGATATTAGGGTGAGGCATAGGGTTATTCGACTCGCGAAAATTGTCCAACCCAAACCGCCCGCACCTATTTGGATGGTTTCGCAGATTCGTTAGGGTCGGATGAGGGTTAGAATTTTCCTATTTTGTGGGTTGTGGGCGAGTTGCAAGTTTTACTTGTGCCTGCTCTCACCCGCCCGCATTTGTATACATTTTTTTTTTTTTTTTATAAATCTGGACCATCAGATCTTCTTGTAAATTTTGTAAGTGTATAACCCTAATCTTATATTTTCTTACTCATTTCACTCAACAGTAGCAAAGAAGTAGCCTCCTTTCGTTTCTCTCTCTCTCTCGCTCTCTATGTATTGAAAACCTTTGGCTAGCAGCAAGGAGTAGAGCTGTAAACCTTTGGCGAATCAACAAGCCCCTCTCTCTTTGAGTATCTTATGACTTGTAAGAACACTCAACGTGAAAATATGGATTGGACTTGCCAGTAAATTCCTCCAATTACATTTTTTTTTGTGTGTGTGTGTGGTTCTGATCATCATTTTACAATTGTTTTTTTTTCTCGTGTTTTATTTATCTTTCAATTTTTGATTTTCCTTCCATCTTCTTCTTAGGCTGATTTATATTCTATTATATTAATCTTGCCTTTGAAAATAAAAGAGAAAAAAAATGGGGGTTATTGAATTCAATTGATGTTGTCATTTTGTTAATGTTGTTCAGAGTGTGTTTTGTTGTGTTTGGTAGATGTAGCATTATGTACAGTACTCTGTCAAGGACATGAATAAATAAAAAAGAAGAAGAAGAAGAACCACCGACACCACACATGGGACTTGAAGATGTATTGTTAGGAAAGTGGGATGAAATTATGAAAATGATGAAAAGGCCCAAAAAGGATATTCAAAAAATGGGAAAAAAACAAGTCCAAAAATAAATTTTTAAAGGAAAAAACTCAATCCACAAACCATCCACACATCCGTGAACCCTATCTGCACAAACCGCAACCCGCATTGCAGAAGGTTGCGGGTTCAAATTTTCCTAACCTGCATACGTACGGCCGAGTCCAAACCGTAAATCGAACCGTAAAAAACTAATCCACGAGCACCCCTAATAGATATGGACTTTTTATGTCAGAAATAGGAGTTTTAGAGTTTTCTTCTCTGTTTTTCAACATAGATTTTTAGTTTTTCTACCCCCACAACAGTTTTCTCATCTCTTAATCCTTCTCCCATACCATTGTGGGTGTTGTTTCTTCTCAATTCTAGCTTCTGACGATGTTTGAAGTACGGCAATGGTAGTGGTAGTGGCGGTGGCAGTGGCGGTGGCGGTGGAGGTGGTGGTCAACAGCGACGGGGACGACAGGTTTTCAAGCAAATCTTGCTTGGTTTGATATAGATCTTATTTTCTAAATCACATATTTGAGAAGATCGGTTGTTTTTTTCTAAATCGTAGTTGGTCTTTTTGATGGATTTGTTATTTCTCTTTATTGTATAACCCTTTGAGGTCTTATTCTATATGTTATTATTTTGGCTGGGCTTGCATCCAGTCCATTATCTGGACTGGAGGGTCCAGTCTGGCCCATTGAGCCCATTTTTGGTCTCATTTCAATAATTCGAACCGTCACATTTTAGAGTTTGTTGAGTACATTATCTCTGATAAAAATCACGTCGATCAGATAACAGATACTGTAATCGGATCAATTTTTTATGAATTGTAAATTTTTTAACCATTCATTTTTTTTCAGACAAAAGTAATCTAAATACATAGTATCCGTTATCCGATCGATGTGATATTTTACAGGAATAATATACTCAAGAAATCTTAAAATGTGAGCGATTTTGATTATCAAAAAGGGGTCTAAAAGTAGGCCTAATGGACCGAATTGGACCGAACTGTTCTAAACCTGGATTGGAGATAATCCAGACCCTATTATTTTTAACATAAATATTTTTTCATATTTAAAAAAAATATATATATATATATATATGAATTATTATGGCTATTTTCCAGCCCGTGTATGTACGTTTATTGACAAAACAATAAATTCTTCATCTACCCTGTTCTATATGTTATTGTTTGAAAGATAAAGTCTCCGTTTGGTAAGCTTTTTAAATTATAGTTTCACTTATTGATTTGAATGTGGTGTTTATTTTGAGTTTTTAAAACATAATTCTACAACCATTTCTCAAAACTCAATTCAAAACATAATCATTACTTTTCAAAACTCATAACCAAACACATAATTCAAAACTCTTTTCAAAATTCAATTCAAATCAATATTTTAATTTTTAAATATTTAAATATTTTGAAAATATTTTAATTTTGTTAATATTTTAAATATTTTAATATTTAAATATGTTACGATTTTTTTAATTTTTTGAATATTTTTAAATATTTTAATTTTTAAATATTACGATTTTAATTTTTAAAATTTTAAAATATTTTATAAAAATAAATTCAAACCCTATTTTATAAAAATATTTTTAAATATTTTAATTTTTTTGTTATGTATTTGGTTACGATTTGAGTGTAGAGTTGTGAAAGTAGTATGAAATTTCGAGTTATGTGTTTGGTTATGAGTTTTAAAAAGAATTTCATTATTAAGTTTTATTTTATGTGTTTGGTTATGATTTGAGTATAGAGTTGTTTTTAAATTTAAAATATTAAAATTTTGAATTATTTAAATTTTTTGAATATTTAAATTATTTAAATTTTTACTATTTAAATTTTTTGAATATTTATTTTAATTTTTTACTTATTAAATTTTTTAGATTATTTAAATATTTATGATTTAAATTTTTTGAATATTTATTTTGAAAAAAAATTATTTCCTTTGTAGTATTTTCAATTAAAAAATTGATTAATGTTATTTTCTGTTAATAATAAATTTTTTTAACTGAATTTTAAAAAGAGTTTGGTTATGAGTGTTGATCAGAATTTTTAATAGTGTGAAAATAGTGTATTTTGTTATGAGTTATAACAATTTGAATTAAGTTTTGAAAACTTTTTTCAAAACTCATAACCAAACAAATTTTCTTACTTCACATGTCAAATCAAACTTTCAAAATACAATTCAAAACTCAATTAAAAAACCATAACCAAACAAATTTTCTACACTCAAATCATAATTCTACAACTCACAAACTTAAAATATAATTCATACTCTCAAATTATATTTACAAAACTCTACTAAATACAACCAAATATTTTCCCATATTCTGAAAAACAAATATATATATATATATATGGGTGTGGCTTCTGTCCAGTCCGCAATCGGATTGGACCGTGCTGTCGGGCTCGTGGGGGCCTACCACGAGTCCCGTTTTGATAATCTGACCCGTTCAATGTGTAGAACTCGTTGAGTGTTATTTATTTATAAAATATTATGTTGATCGGAAATTGATAGTTATGTGATCAAACCAGTTTTGTATAAAAAAAAATGAACGGTGAATAAATTAACAGTTGACAAAAATCTGTTTTGATCACATAGCTATCGATATCTGATCAACGTGATTTTTTACAGGCATATAGTACTCGACGAGTTCTATATATTAGACGATTCAGATTATCAAAACGGAACCCGTGGTAAGCCTCCACGGGTCCAACAACACAGTCTAACCAGATTGCGGACTGGACAGAAGCCATGCCCTATATATATATATATATATATATTAGTGCAGTGTGCTTCAAAACCACTAATAACTTCTCATTAAGGGGACTGACTAGATATTTATTATCCGTACAATTATTAAGGCTATTTTCCAGCTCGTGTATGTACATTTATTGACAAAACAATAAATTCTTCATCTATCTCGCATAGGATTCGGGGTCGCCGTTATGTTGGGGGGTTAGAATAGTTATTGTTGTACGGTCACATCTTTTTTATTTTAAAATTTATTTTGATAATTTAAATTATCAGCAATATTAGGTATCATGAAAAACCTTTCATGAAAATAATTATGAAAATTTTGGGATCTTTGGATTACACTTAAAATAAAACATCACACACTAATCAAGGTAATCTAAAGATCATAAATTTTTCATGATCATTTTCATGACAAAATTTTCATGATCCCTAACTTTTCCCTTAAATTATTCACATATTAAAGTATATTGAGTAAAATATATTTAAAAAAATCAAATTAATCGGTTATCGTTAATCTTTTATTTACTCACATTTGTATTTATCAAATAAATGACAATTATAATTTAAAGTATTAAAATAAATACAAATGTGAATGAATGAATGAAAATGTTCATAATATCCGATTAATTTGATTTTTTAAGCATATTCTACTCGATATATTCTAAAATATGAACAACTTAAATTATCAAAAAAGACTTTGAAATGAGTCTATTTAACTGCACAACAATAATTGTTGTAGATCCAGCACAACAGCCACCCCAACATGGAATGGCATTACAAATAGGTCACAGGAAACACACATTCTCTCCGATTCCAGAATCTGTACTAATGGTTTTGTTCGGCTCCTTGATAAATTAAACTCCATAGCTTATAAAATCCATTGTATAGAAAAAAAAAATTAGGCCAACTTAATTGTAACATGTTATTTTGATAACAAACATAATAAATTGAATATATTAAAATTATAAAATTAATCTAATTATTTTTATAATAAATATTTACAAAAATTTTAAAAAAATAAATAATTCAAATTATTAAAAACGGGTGTTCAGTGAGTCTTACAAGATCCCCCACCAAGCCTAACCCTTAAAAACAAGTCCCTACACTTTCTTTTGATAGCCTCATTAAAAGCATCTTAATGTTTTTCCGTAGAGAAGAAAATATACAGAAAGCAATGAAAACAGAAAACAGAAAACAGAAAACAGTTCAGAAATTATCAAAAAATCTTTAAATAAATTACTATGAGCCACATCTTTAGTGTAGGTTACCTATAGATTTTAAATTCTTTTTTATTTTATTTTATTTTTTGAGTTTATAGTATTATTGTTGAAAGACATATATTTCAAATAAATAAATAAACAATATAACATTTAAGCTTTAACTCTAAATTGAAGTGTGCAATGTAAATTTAAACTTAATAATTTGTAAGTCATGCTAAAATAAATATGATCCATATATTGTATTTTTAAAGTATTTTTCTTTATATTTTTTCTGATACACAATTTTGTTGTTTTCCTATGCATTGAATTTCTCCTTGTGGCTAAGAGTTGTTGAATTCTTGTGCAACCCTCTTTTTTTTTGTTTATCAACAATTATATTTTGTGAGACTCCATGTGGGAATTGAAGGTTTTCTTTATTTATGCAATGTGAGACACATCTTATACGAAGGAGAATTGTATCAAGTTTTGTGATTAGTTTGTATCTATCTAAACTTTTCATTTCAGTAAGTCTATTTTCCAGTCGGATCAGTTCCTCTCCAATAACTGGAGGGTGTTGTTTGGCATTGGTGGGTCCTAATCCGGGCCTATGATGATAATTCAAAACATTTAATGTGTAGAACATGTTGAATATATCATCATTGCAAAAAAATCACATTAATTGGATATTAAATAATCACTTGATCAACTCACATTTCAATATAATTTTTAAATGGAATTTTCAAAATAAATTGTGATAAAAATGTGATCTGATCAAGTGGTTATTGATATCCGATCAACATAATTTTTTACAAGAATGATATACTTGATGGGTTCTACAGATTGAATGGTTTGAGTTATCGCCATGGGCCCAGATCAGGGCCCAACAATGCCGAACATCACCCTCCAATTATTGGAAAGGAGCTGTATCCTTCACAAAAATAGTGTCCTAAAAATTTACTCATAATATGATTGTGTGTGGTGAAGATCGAATTAATGTATGTATAGAATAAATCTAGACTATAAATTGACAATTTTGGGCAAAACATTTGGATTTGAAGTCTTCCTTAAGTTAGAGTTTAGAGTGCCACATATGCTCGAATGCACTAGCCACTTGAAAAATTATTGGATGTTCGGAAAGTATTACGCGAAATTATCATATGATATCTGCCATTATTGATAATAACCTGGATCTCTTTGGGTCCATGATTTGAATGTAATTTGAGCATGTGAGGCTTATCACAAGTCTTATTTTAATAATCTGAATCATTAGTTTTGTCGGGTTATTTGTGTATATCACCTACACACAAAAATAGGTCAATTCGATATTCATAACGTGTTCAATTTTTGCATTTGTTATCAAGAAAATGAATGGTCTATTTTTAAAAATACGCTTGTCATTTATCTTTTTTAAAGGCAAATATAATAAATTGAATAAGTTACAATTATTAGATTGACTTAATATTTTGTATAAATGATATACTCGAAAGTATTTTCATTGTACCTAAAAAAAAAAAAAATACTCGAAAGACCCGACAAAATAAGTGGTTCAAATAATTAAAACAAGACACGTGGTGAGTCTCACGAGTCCAAACAACACCCTTTAATTTATAATTTGGACCGAAGAGAAGTCAAGTCTTAATAATAAATGTGTGATCCCCGTTGTCTTCCAAACACTTACTGTAATATAAATGTAATGGACTCTAATATCAATCCTATCACCATAGACAAAAGTATAATGACATATACTCTCCTCTAAAAAAGCTCCTCTCAATTACATGATTAGAATCAAAATCTCAATTTCATTGCTTGAGGTTATTATAAGCTGGACCATGACAGAGAGCTTTAGATAATAAGTTTTTAAGCCAGTTCTACTGAGCTGACCATGAAGAGAAAAAAAAAATTCAAAATATCACATCAATAAGCTGAGTCCACCCATTACAATTCCCTTAGAACTCTCAAACATTTTTTTTTTGTGTTATAAGTCATCAATCTCATTATATATATGTGTGTGTCCTATCTACTACTATTGGTTTGTAATGGAAAAGTGGAAACCACAGTTTGACATAAAAATGAAACAGTACATAGCACAATGGTGATCAATGCATGATATTATGGGGTTGTTTGGGATGATCTAAATAAGTGTACTTTTTGACTTTTTATGAAATATGGGTTATGTATGAGATTGGGTTTGAAGTGATATGGTACACAAGTGATGTGACTTAAATAAGATGATATGATTTAAATAAGATAGTAACTTTTTAAATTTTTGAATTTTTTATTTTATGCCAAACAAAGCCTATGTTTCATATAGACTATATGAAGCATCCAATACTCTCTGTGGCCATGTGAGAGAGCAAATAATGGTTGTGTCAGTCTCATATCATGCCGATTTGCTTCCCAATTTCGTCAATTTTTTACTTTCTGTGAAAAGCGTCATAATAATTGAAGCCATTGAATGTGACTCAATGTGGTGAACGGTTAGTTGTTGTGACCACTTAATGTGAATCAAAGTGAGAGAGTGAGAGACTTACTTTGTGTGTATATATATATACCTATGAAGCTTGTGCTATTAATTCAAGCTCATCGCTAAACATTGTTTGAAGATGATGATAAGTGGTGCAATGAGGATTGTGGTGTTGCTATTAGTTTGTTTTCAAGTTCTTTTGAGTGTAGTGGTTGCTAGAGATGTGGTGGCGAGTGTAAGGCATGATGAGGAGGAGGAGAAGTTTCTGGCTTTTGGTAAAGGGGGTGGATTTGGGGGAGGTGGTGGATTTGGAAAGGGTGGAGGAGTTGGAGGGGGCTTTGGAAAAGGTGGAGGAATAGGTGGTGGGTTTGGAAAAGGTGGTGGAATTGGGGGAGGATTTGGTAAGGGTGGTGGCATTGGCGGTGGTATTGGTAAAGGTGGTGGAATTGGTGGTGCAGGTGGCTTTGGGAAAGGTGGGGGAGTGGGAGGGGGCTTTGGAAAAGGTGGTGGAATTGGGGGAGGATTTGGTAAGGGTGGTGGCGTCGGCGGTGGTATTGGTAAAGGTGGTGGAATTGGTGGTGGAGGCGGCTTTGGCAAAGGTGGTGGTGTTAGTGGAGGATTTGGTAAGGGCGGTGGCATCGGTGGTGGTATTGGTAAAGGTGGTGGAATTGGTGGTGGTGGAGGCTTTGGGGAAGGTGGTGGAATTGGTGGTGGTATTGGCAAAGGCGGCGGAATTGGTGGTGGGTCTGGTAAAGGTGGTGGAATCGGTGGTGGTGGAGGCTTTGGGAAAGGTGGTGGAGTTGGTGGAGGATTTGGTAAGGGGGGTGGCATCGGTGGAGGATTTGGCAAAGGTGGTGGAATCAGTGGTGGGTTTGGTAAAGGTGGTGGAATTGGAGGTGGCTCCGGTGGTGGGTTTGGTGGAGGATTTGGTAAAGGTAGCGGAATAGGTGGAGGAGCAGGAGGAGGCGGTGGATTTGGTGGAGGAGGTGGTGGTGGAATTGGACATCACTAAAAATTGTTCGTTGCATGAATAAACAAAAAAAAGAGTATTTATATAAAATATATTAATATTGTAAGAAAGTCTATGTGTGTAAGGAAAAATAATTTCACCTTCTTCTTTTCGAGCAGGAATGATTAGGGAAATCTTATTGATTGTAATTTTGTCCAAATTTTAAGACAACATAAAAAAGAGAAGAGGTTTGAATGGGACGATCCAATGTTGCAACGTATATTATTTCTATCACTTGTAATTTTGTTGAATGAGAATATATTTTTGTCTCCTCATAGGTGTGTTTGTATGTAGATTTATTTTTTTATGCAAGAAAAAAATGCATTCCTTCAAAGATTACATAAATTACTAACAACATATGTTGCCAAATACTTTGTTTCATTTCGTAATTAATCAATTCCATTAGGTAGAACAAAAAAGTAGTAAATGAAATGAAATGAAATGTAACTAATTAGTTAGCCATTTTTGCACCACCTGGGCAATTAGATAAACAATTGGTGTTCAGGCATGACCAATTCAAATACAAAGTGCTATACTTCACAAAGGCACGGTATTGTCAATGCAACCAGTAACTAGTAGCAATTGAGTTGAGAAATTGTTTAAAGTCTAAATTTTGAGTTGTATTTAGTATTATAGTTTGATCTTTTACTCAAATTTGTCTGTCTAAATAAGTCCAAGCATAACAAATTGAACTTGGGTTAGGCTATTGAATTGTCTAAATTACCTACAAATTTGAATTTTTTTTATAGCTAGTCTAATTAATTTGTTAAAATTAGACTTCATTAATAATTTTTTTTTTTAGTAAAATCATTAATAAAATCAAAATAAATATATAATTTGTGTAGAGAGAGATGATGATCGAAAAATCATTGCGCCGGTGGCTTTGCCATTTTTGAGTGAAAGGGAAAATGATAAGTTTTTTTTGTTGTGTTAGTTATGAATATATGATATAAATAGTGAATATAATTTAAAGGTTTAAATTATTCTACCATCATTCAATAACTAATTATTTATTTGTATATTTAATATTTTTTAAAATATTTTATATACACTTTGAGCTTCAAATTGCTCGGGTTATGTGATATTTGCACCCAAGTCTAGCCCAAATTTAATATGAGGTTATGAATTTTTGTTTGAACTCTCATTGAATTACAAAATATATTATCCAAAAATCATATGAGGGTCTCATTTTGAAGTAGGTGAAAATGATCTAATAAAATAATATTTAATAATAATTAAGGAGTGTCCTTGGAAATTAACTCAAAATAAACGTCGCCGTAATTTGTGAATTTAAGTGGAGCATGCCGAATTCAAATAAGTTAACAAACTATGGTTATTTTCTGAGTTCTCAAAAAAAAAAAAAAAAAACCACCTTGGTTATTGACTCAACAATGAAACCAAAATTGGCCATGAAATGGGCAAAAAAATATTTAAAAAATGAAAAATATGGAAATTGCAAATAAACAAAAAAAGCAATACAGGCCTCGTTTGGTAGAGTTGTGGGAAAGTGATTATAACTTATACCCTAACAGCTTATAGCTTATAACTGTGAACATAAGCTGATTTTTTACTTATAAATTAAGTTTCTCCTTCCCCACTCAAAGAATAAGTTGATTTTTGACTTACAAAAAACTATAAGCTGTATTGTTAAGCTGAACCAAATACATCAAATAGTTTAAATTAAGCTAAAAGATGAAATAAGCTGGAAATAAGCCCTACCAAACAGGGCTACATAATTGCATTTTAGTGGATGTTTCTCAAATTGCAAAAGGAATAAAATAATGAAAAATAATTGTAAAAAGGTTATGATGTAGGTCGAACAGTACTACATTAAGGTCGCTTAAGTTACATTTATAGTCTTTGAATTTTCTTTATTTGGTGGAGATGATGTGTTTTGTACACTTGTACAGATTTGGCAGGTAATACGCAAATGCAAGTAAAAAGTGACGTAAAAGTAGATTTTCCGTACGAGTAGTGAAAAGTCTGAACCTTCTACCTCATTGCACGTGCGGCCAAGCTTCATCGCACGTGCGGCCTGCCACTGCTCTAAACTATAGAGATTTTTCTTAGCCTTGATTGTGAAACGGTTTGAATAAATGTATGGATGTTTTAGAAGTTTATAATGATTTTGCTTTTCATATTCCAAGTATTTTATTCTTCGTGATTATTTAATGCTTTCCATACATTAGTTTTCTTTGTATTTATGTTCAAAGTATGAGACGAGTCATACTATGCGAGACAGGTTGTGTTGCTACTATAGTTTAGAGCAAACGACTCGTGCTCAAACGACTCGTGCTACGAGAGACAGGTTGTGTTGCTACTATAGTTTTTTTTGTGTTTGTGTTCAAGGTATGAGATGAGTCATGCTACGAGATACAGGTCGTGTTGCTACTATAGTTTAGAGCGAACGACTTATGCTATTCGGGGATGATTCATGCCTGTATGTTGAATGCAACAATTCTGTTGATCAATGTTTCAAACTTGTAGTTGTGAAATATTGGGTAGTTCAAACCGGAGTACAATTGATGGCCAATGTTAAGTCTTATTTATGTGGTTAGTGGTGAATTCTTTGCCCTAAGATTTTTCCAAAAATCAATATCTCAAACCCTATTTTTAATTGTCAATTTAATTTCTCAATTTCAGTTAATTCTCGTTTAGTCATAATATCTCTCAATCTTTTTATCCAAATTAATTTAGGAATTTAACAATTAAATTAGTTTAATTTCATGTTTGTCCTTGTGGATCGATACCTGGACTTACCGTTATTCTAAGGAATTTGGTATAGTTCAGTGCTTATTTTTGGTGTGTGAAACGACCCATCGAATTTTGGCGCCGTTGTCGGGGATTTCTAGCCAAATTAAGTAATTTAAAGTTACATTCCTATTTTAATTTTTAGTTGAAGATTTTATATTTTAGTGTTGCTAAGTGTACTGAGTGTTTGCAAGTAAAGCTATCACCGATGTGCAAGCGGAGTGCAATCGAGCTTTAAAAACAAACTGCAGCACCAAATTTTAACAGATTCTGTGATATTTTACACCGTCCTGCCAATAAACTGCATGTGAGGATGGTAGTTTTGTGATTATGAAAACTTTGACAGGTTATTTTCATTGGTATTTTCCTTGGAATTATTGGACAGGAGAGAGTGTTTCCTAACGTCACCCGCAGGCGAGGATTTGGATTCCCAACAGGTTGAGCGAGAATTTTAATGACAAAAAAAATATGATTTATTCATTAAATTTGTGGTCACTCTAATCACTTAAATTTGTACCAGTCAAATGATCTGTAGGACGGTCGATTTTTCTCTCATCTTTGCGGAATATATAATATATAATTTATAAAAATTTCATATATTAAATTTCTTTTACACTCATTTTTAATTTGAAACTTTCATTATAAGTTAAAAAATATATATGTATTAATTATAACGGAATAGAGTGATTTTGAAAGTAGATTATAAATTTTAAAGTTTAAATTGCAATTAGCAGATAAAACAGTATAAATTAATACAAATCGATATAATTTTAGCAGATTATGCGGTATTTTGCCTTGTCCTAGTAATAAACTGCATGTGCGGATGGTAGTTTTGTAATTATGAAAACTTTGACAGGTTATTTTCGAGTGTCTCTATTTACACACTATATTTGATTTTAAGGCACACCATTAATTAGTTATTTTTTATTACAATAATGACCTTACCTAAAATGACCAAAATGACCACAATTGAATACACACCTTAGTTGAATATACATCCAAACCCTAACCTTAACCCTTATCAACCCTAACCCCAAATTATTGTCACTGCCGTCGTTTCCATCGCTGGCTCCAACGTCGAAGTCTGAACCCTAACCTTAACCAATGTTGACTACATTTTTCTTTTGCCGCCACCCTCTCCCCAACCACTCTCCTTTTTCCTCCGTTGCTTCTTCCTCCACAGCCTCCTTCTCTTTGCGTCGCAGTCCCTTCGTCATCAGCTTATCCTTTCACCGCTGCCCCTACCCTTTTGTTGCAGAACCCTCTCCAGCTCCCCCATTCGTCTCAAAACCCTAACGTCCATTGCTGCCACTGCCACCGCCACCTCTTAATCACGATCTCTCTCTCTCTCTCTCTCTCTCTCTATCTTTGTCCCTTTCTACGGTGGATAAAGGCTTACGATGGAGGTAGAGATGGATTGTGATGGTATATCTGGGCGACGGGGTTGATTGTGATGACGACAGTGGAGGCAAGGCTGTTAGCAGTGGCGAAGAGAGAGTACGGTTATTTGCAGTGGTGGAAGTTATTGGTGGCTGGAGAAGAAAGTTGCAGTGGTGGTCGGAGGTTGGTGGTGGTGAAGGAGAATGATGGTGAAATGGTTGGCGTTAATGGTGGTTACTAGTGATGGCTGCTGCCATTGATGGTAAGTGTTTAACAGTTGATTTTTTTTTTTTGAATTTGAGGTGTGTACTAAGTGATGTAGGACTAAGGGCAAAAATGGAACATTGTGGTTTGTGTTGAGAAAAATTATTTTTTCAAATTATTAAAAGTGTGAACTGAGTAATGGTGTGCCTTGAGACCAAATGTGATGTGTAAATAGAGGCACCCGTTATTTTCATTGGAATTATTGGACAGGAGAGTGTGCTTTCTAATGTTACCTGTAGGCGAGGGTTTGGATTCCCAACAGATTGAGAAATGATTTATTCATCAAATTTGTGGTCACTTGAATCACTTAAATTTGTATCAATTAGATGATTTGTAAGATGATCAGTTTTACTCTCGTCTACCATAGTTGTCATCCTATTATCTAAATGATTAGTCAATTGACCTATTGGACGACCAATATAAACAAATTTGAACCATTTGAATGATACCAAATCAACGGAGGTAACATTATTGTTACTAAATATTCTACTAACCACTTGAGTCACACGCTTATATTTAATCAAATATTTAATAATTTATTTAAAATTTTTAATTTTTTTTATTAAATTTACTTTCTGTCACCAATTTAATTAATTAATTAATTATTTTTTTGAATTTGTGACTGATATGTAAAAGAGTTAATTTTAGTTTTATTCTCAAAATTAATTTTTTTTTAATTTTATTATTAAATTATTAATTTCATCAGTCCGTTTTGATAATTGCCTTTTTTTCAGTAAACTTTTTTATTATAAAAAGACGTATAAAAAAAAATAAAGAAGAGAGTTGATTTTTTTTTTTATTTTTGATAATTGGATTTTGACTTTTTAGCTAAAATATTGAATTCTCAAAATATACCTTAGTGTCTTATTTATTTTTATTTTTTTCAATTTTGTGTTAATGTAGTCCAATTGAAAGCAATTATATGACTTAACAACAGTTGAAGCCTAATTTAATGGACATAAATGTTATTTCAGAATTTGAACAATTTAAATCATACTATAAAATACTTGTTATTCTTATTATTTTGAATAGGGATTGGGTTTATCTCACATTCATATTTCAATATAAGAAAATTTGAGGAGTCCGTATGGTCCATCGCGGATCCTATTTTGATGATCCGAATATTTCATTTTATAAGGCTCTCAATCACACCCCACAACCAATTTAATGTATGTTTATTTGTATGAATTAAGTTATCCAAGTCATAACATTATTTTCTTGCCCATCAAATTATGATTTAATAATGATTTATTCATGTCATCAATTCCAGTCGGATCATATATATGGATAGAAATAAAAAAAACACTTCAACAATATAGACAAATCAGTAGTTTAAGTTTGAAATAGAAAAATCAGTGATAATTTAGGAGATAAAAGTGAAATTAACCCAATATAAAAAGCCAATTAAAAATATTTAGGTTTTCATTGGATAAAAATTTAAGATGAAATTTATGGTAGAAAGAAAAAGAAGAAAGAAGATATTATGAAAATTAATATATATATATATATATAATTTATATTTCATTCATTATTTTTTTCCATACAAATTCTTAATCAAAACACAGCCTTATTTTGACTGGATTAAATTTTCCAAAGAATGACAATTTTTGTAATAGCAGTTCCTTTGGCAAATTTTTGTAATAACAGTTCCTTAGGCATTATTGGAGAAGCCATAATCTAAGATTATACCTAAAGTTGACCTATTTATTCATGCAATTCTATTATGAATACAAATTAAGTGTTGGTTGAGAATTAGTTTTTTTTAATAACTTTTTAATTTTTACCAAAAAAAAAAAAAAATGTATAAAATGTGGAGAAAATGGTTTGATAATTTGTGATTATTTTTTGACTACAAATTTTAAACAAAGCCTAAATATAGAAAAGAACATATAATTCATATCAATTAACAAGATTATATGTGTTGGATTGTATAATTCATTTATGTATTTTTAAACTTTTCTTTAATAGTAACTTTGTTATACCTAAACAATTCTTCCTAAATTTATCAGAACTGCAGATAGGACCCTTCAACCCTAATTCAGACCTTAATTTAATTTATCTGAAATAGTATCTACTTGTTGGAGAGAGAATCATGAGGCGGTACGGAGGAAAAGTTATTAGTTGGTCTTGTTATATAATGTCTTAATAATATTGTGATTGGTAAAAAAAATGAGACTCACAAATTTATATTGAATAATTGAAAAATATGAAAAAACATGATGAGTTGTGATTGGTGAGAGATACACTTATGTGGCGCTCTGAATCAACCAATAATTTTTGGCCCAGTAAGTTTCGGCAACTGACTTGTTCGGCAACTGACTTGTGCCGACACAAGATGGAGCAATTATATCATACAATTTGATTAATATTTTGGGTTGTTTGGTGCAATTTATAGAGCAACGTATAGCTTTATATTTTTAAAATTTGAGTCAAATTATTTTATATAATTTTTACTTACGATTTATGATGTTGAAATAGCTTAACAAATATAAAAAGTTTTCCACAATTTTGACATAATTAATTTGGATTTTTTAAAATTTTTAATTCATTAGTCTCATTTTTATTAATAATTCGTTAATCAAATGAATAAAAAAAGTAGTGTTTTTTTTATTTTTTTTTAATAATAAAATGTATATATTTTTTTATATTTATTTTTATATTTTCATATCATCTGTGTTAAGTTCAGTTCCTTTGACCTTAATAAAAAAGAAAGTTGGTGTAATTTTGTCTAAATTGTATGGTTTGTTGTAGTTTCAGAGAAGGTCAATATAATTTATTATTATTTTTTAATGAGCAACTTTAACCAGCTCTCCCCATCATCTAATACGGAGTTTTACGAATAAATTTAAATACAAGTAATCACTTACAAACCAAAGTATCAATTAACCAAGTGTTTTTGGGTGTGTTTGTTTTGAAGGATTAGGATGTGGGATTGGACTATTAGTTTCACCGGACTAATAGTACATTGTTTGTTTGAAAAATTTTGCTTCGGACTAATAGTCCCCCCAAACTATTAGTCTCACAAATATAGGACTATTCTATCCCATGGGGGTGGGTGAGTTTATTGTCATGGGATTAGGCTCTAAAATGTCTATTTTACCCCATGCTATTACTTAGCAAACAATTAGAAAAAGGGTAAAATAGTCTTTTGAATATTTATAAATTATTTTTTTTAGTGTTGTTAATTTAAAATTATATATTAAATAAAAAATTTAAATTATAAATTATAAATTAAATTTATTTAAAAATAATAAATTATAAATTATGGCCTTATAAATTAAATTTTTTTAGTGTTGTTGAAAATTTAATTTATATATTAAATAAAATTATTTTTTATTGTCGTTAATTTAAAATTATATATTAATAAAAAATATAAATTATAAATTATAAATTTAATTTAATTGAAAATAATAAATTAAAAATTATGGCCTTATAAATTAAATTTTTTTAGTGTTGTTAAATTATAAATTATAAATTATAGATTACAAATTTAAAATTATATATTAAATAAAATTATAAATTACAAGGGTAAAATAGTCTTTTGAACATTTATCCTTATCTAGTCCGTCTAGCCAAACATTGGATTCACTAAAAATAATCCAATCCAGACATCTTATCTCATGACTAAGCAAACATAGGATTCAAATCCAATCCAACCAAATAGCCCGGGGACAATGTATCCCGGGACTAACAGTCCGATGAATTATAATCCCCCCTTATCCAGTCTGTCCAAACAAACAATTGTATATGGGAAGACCAAATATTACACCATAATGGGTGGACAAACACCCTCGACCAGCAAGAATATATGTGTTATTCTAAATTTGATTTGGCCTAAGGGGTTATTTTGGGGTGTCCTAAATAAGTACATTTTTTGACTTTTTGAACTAAAAAGTTGAGAAAAACGATAGTTGTTTGGGATAACATTTTATCTTTTTACGAAAAAATGTGTATTAAAATATTGTATAAAATGGTAAAATTACGTTTTTACCCCTATGAAGTAGACTCATTAGTGACAGGCAGCAGAGGATAGTACGGCTTGGTTGAAATGGTGCATAAGGCTTCACGGGGTACTGTTGTGCCGTGGAAGCCCACTACGGGTCCTATTTCGATAATCTGAACCATTTCAATATGTAGAACTCATTGAGTACTATATGTCTATGAAAAATCACTTTAATCGGATATCGATAGCTATATGATCAAAACAGTTTTGTATGAAATTAATGGATTGTGAAAAATAAATGGCTGAAAAAAATTTGATTTGATTACATAACTATCCATATCCGATCAACGTGATTTTTTATAGGTATATAGTACTCAACGAGTTTTACACATTGAACGATTCGGATTATCAAAATGGGACCCGTGGTGGGTCCCCACGGGCCCAACATTACCCTTCAACTTAATGAGAATATATATCTAATTTTCTTTTTTTGTTCCTTTGATAGACCCATCCCATACTTTTTGACATCAATTCAGTTCCTATCAACTCGTTGGTTTTTGTATTAAAATATTGTGTAAATTAATTTTTTTATATTTTTAATTTGTGAATAGTGATAATTTTTTTAACTTTTTGGATTTTTTCTGGTATGCCAAACAAGGTCTTAATCTAGTCATTTCAAATTTAGTCTTAATTTTTTTTTAATATCCCAAATCAAGCCCACTTAACCCAATAGACAAAAATCAAAATTAAAATTTTACAAATAGACGGGTCATGTCATACTAGACTAAAATATCTTATCTCAACTCTAAATTGAAAGTTAAATAGGCATAAAATCTCAATCCAGTCTTACTCTACGAGCTAAATATTTTTTCTAAACCTAAAAATATGGCGCTGGGTAAGCCATGGGGCTCATAACCAACTCGATGTTTAACCCTTTCGGTTGTATTTGGTTCAAAAAGTTGGGAAGGAATTAAAAAAAGAAAAAGAAAATGGTGTGTGACATATAAATGAAATATAGCTATATTTATTTACATTTTACTTACCTTCTCTTTTTTTTTTTATTTATATTTATTTTTAAATCTTTCTCTAAATGCATGAACCAACCTTAATGATGTACCTTGTGTTGGTGATGGATATTTTCGCATTTTAATGATATGATATAAGTTGCAAATTAAAGATTTGGGGTTTGGTTGGGCGTGGGCTATGACTTTTATGCCTAAATTAAGATTGGGCTTAGTTTTCTGTTAGCCCAGCCCAAAACCTACCCTAGCCCACTGTTATTCCATCTCAGGAAATCCAACTCTTTTAAGAGGACAGATATTTTAATCCCTTCAAAAAGTCACTATCCTATTTAAGTCACATCATTTTATTTAAATCACATCACCTCTCTAACACATTACATCAAACCCAACTCAAACCCAACCCATATAAGCCAATAAGTCAAAAACTGTACTTTTTTAGAACATCCCAAACCAACCCTTAACTATGTTTGGATTTTGGAATATTTGTGAAGAAAAAAGAAAAGAGCGAATAAGAAAATAAAAATGTGTTTTGTTTGGGAAAATAAGAAGAAAATGAACAAATATTTGTTAAAAAAAAAAAAAAGCACTTTTTCTTTTTGTTTGGTTAACCCATAAAAAATCAATTAATTTCAATTTTATTTTTTAATTTAAGATTTAGACATAACAAAATTTGAAATTTAAGTGGGAGGACTTCGTATTTGAAATTTTTCAAGGCTGGATTTGAAATGGCCAAATAAGGCCACATGTTGGGATGGATTAAGTTGAATTTGAGATGACACATATCTTCTTACTAGTGCAAATTTGGCCCGGGGTTTGTCCACATCTAGTCATCATACTTTGCTTGGTATTTACCAATAATTATCGCTCATCACAGGCTATAAAGGCAAAAACTAACAAATACTCTTGGAGTGTTGTTTAATATTAAAACGGCACCGCTGGGGACCCCAGTGGGGGTTGACCCCCAGCACCCCATCTCCACGTGGGGGGCTGTGCAAGCATGACTTAGAAAAAAAAATATACATATATATATATATATATATATATTTCCACCAATCAGAAAACAGTAGGGGTGGTGGGGTCACCCCACTGGGGGTCCAATGCATTTTCCATATTAAAATTGTGTAAAAAGTGATTTGAAAATGATGCTAAAGTTAAATTTATCATAAAATAAAGAAAATATAAAGTAGATAAAGGGGGAGTTTGGGAAGGGGATTGGGTCAAAATAGTTTATTAAAAGATAAAATAGACTAAAATAACCAGTAAGAAAATGTCACATCCAACTCCTTTTATTTTTTCTCTCACAACTAATAAATTAATTACAAAAAAAGCCAACCAACTTCCGCAACACAACTATTTTAGTCAGGGTAAAATAGTCAACTAAAATAATCAACTTTCCAAACAAGGCCAAAGTAATAAATACAAAATACAGAGAGAATTAAGTTCTTCAAGAACTTATATTTGATTTTTCAGGAACCTTTAAATATATATATTCAGGAGTATTTTGAAAAGTTGGTGAAAAGCTGACTTTTTGACTTTTTTTGATTTTTTTGTCTTTTAGTGGATAAAAAAAATAAGAGGTGATATGACTTAAAATGAGTTAAAAGTTAAAAATTAACTTTTAATCAACTTTCTAAATGAGCCTTCAAGTTTAATCTTGTTATTTATTCAGTAATTTAACTATACATTCCAATATAGTTCTGTCTCACAGTTTCTCTCCTAATCTCTACTCTTTCTTTTTCTCTATGCTTCACACTTCACTTCCTCTCAATTTTCATCTTCTACACGTACATCTTTACAGCAGACAGAAGAATAGTAAAAGTACTATTCCTATCACTATTACATCAACAATATTAATGGTTAACACTATTTGATAACATTATTTAATCTTCTACATTCATTGTGATTAGCCACCTGTTTTTTTTTTTAAAGTTTTTAAATTTATTAAAAAATGGTTGATGAAAAGTTTGTATTTGTTTTGTTTCTTTGTCTGCCTTTGAACAGACTCTTTTTATAAATTAGGTGCATTATGAGCAGTGAGAAAACATTAACTTAACTGTAAAAGTAGAGAACTAAACAATCCATATTGTGGACAATTGCATGATTTTGATTTGTAAGACATCTTTAAAAGGATATGGTATGATAAAATTAACAAGTAATGTTATACTAATAAAAATAAATTGGGTTTAGCATGGTCTCATTTTAATAATTTAAATCGTTTATTTTGTAATACTTTTAGCGTATATTATCAATAGAAAAAAAATAAGATTGATTTCATAATCACAATCTTTTCAACTATTCATTTTTGTAAGCCTCATTGCTTTGTGTTTAGGTGTATAAAAAGAAAAGACAAAAAGAAATAAAAATATGTATAATATTACTTAAGTTTATTAGATAACACAGAGTCATCATGTGTCCTTACCCCATTAATCTCCAAATATCAAACCACCAGCTGATTCATATATTCTAACACAAAATCGTAAATTTCATTCCCACAGCAATCAAAACATTAGTGTACCAAAATTTTCACAAGAATTCCACAGAGAGAGAGAGAGAGCAGTCTCTAGGGAGATTTCTAGCGATACTTTGGCAACTCCCTTTACACTTTTAAAATGTAGATATTCCTAGAGTATAGATATTAGGGTTAGGCATAGGGTTATTTGACTCGCGAAAATTGTCCAAGCCAAATCGCCCGCACCTATTTGGATGGTTTTGCAGATTCGTTAGGGTTGGATGAGGGTTAGAATTTTCCAATTTTTTGGGTTGTGGGCGAGTCGCAAGTTTTACTCATGCCTGCTCTCACCCGCCCGCATTTGTATACATTTTTTTTTTTTTTTTTATAAATCTGGACCATCAGATCTTCTTGTAAATTTTGTAAGTGTGTAACCCTGATCTTATATTTTCTTACTCATTTCACTCAACAGTAGCAAAGAAGTAGCCTCCTTTCGTTTCTCTCTCTCTCGCTTTCTGTGTACTGAAAACCTTTGGCTAGCGGCAAGGAGTAGAGCTGCAAACCTTTGGCGAATCAACAAGCCCCTCTCTCTTTGAGCATCTTATGACTTGTAAGAACACTCAACGTGAAAATATGGATTGGACTTGCCAGTAAATTCCTCAAATTACATTTTTTTGTGTGTGTGTGTGGTTCTGATCATCATTTTACAATTGTTTTTTTTTTTCTCATGTTTTATTTATCTTTCAATTTTTGATTTTCCTTCCATCTTCTTCTTAGGCTGATTTATATTCTATTATATTAATCTTGCCTTTGAAAATAAAAGAGAAAAAAAATGAGGGTTATTGAATTCAATTGATGTTGTCATTTTGTTAATGTTGTTCAGAGTGTGTTTTGTTGTGTTTGGTAGATGTAGCATTACGTACAATACTCTGTCAAGGACATGAATAAATAAAAAAGAAGAAGAAGAAGAACCACCGACACCACACATGGGACTTGAAGATGCATTGTTAGGAAAGTGGGATGAAATTATGGAAATGATGAAAAGGCCCAAAAAGGATATTCAAAAAATGGGAAAAAAACAAGTCCAAAAATAAATTTTTAAAAGAAAAAGCTCAATCCACAAACCATCCACACATCCGTGAACCCTATCTGCACAAACCGCAACCCGCATTGCAGAAGGTTGCGGGTTCAAATTTTCCTAAGCTGCATACATGCGGCCGAGTCCAAACCGCAAATCGAACCGTAGAAAACTAATCCACGAGCACCCCTAATAGATATGGACTTTTTATGTCTGAAATAGGAGTTTTAGAGTTTTCTTCTCTGTTTTTCGACATAGATTTTTTGTTTTTCTACCCTCACAACAGTTTTCTCATCTCTTAATCCTTCTCCCATACCATTGTGGGTGTAGTTTCTTCTCAATTCTAGCTTCTGACGATGTTTGAAGTACGGCAGTGATAGTAGTAGTGGTAGTGGCGGTGGCGGTGGCAGTGGAGGTGGTGGTCAATAGCGACGGGGACGACAGGCTTTCAAGCAAATCTTGCTTGGTTTGATATAGATCTTATTTTCTAAATCACATATTTGAGAAGATCGGTTGTTTTTTTCTAAATCGTAGTTGGTCTTTTTGATGGATTTGTTATTTCTCTTTATTGTATAACCCTTTGAGGTCTTATTCTATATGTTATTATTTTGGCTGGGCTTGCAGCCAATCCATTATCTGGACTGGAGGGTTCAGTCTGGCCCATTGAGCCCATTTTTGGTCCCTTTTCAATAATTCGAACCGTTCACATTTTAGAGTTTGTTGAGTACATTATCCTTGATAAAAATCACGTCGATCAGATAACAGATACTGTAATCGGATCAATTTTTTATGAACTGTAAATTTTTAACCATTCATTTTTTTTCCAGACAAAAGTAATCTAAATACATAGTATCCGTTATTCGATCAATGTGATATTTTACAGGAATAATATACTCAAGAAATCTTAAAATGTGAACGATTTTAATTATCAAAAAGGGGTCCAAAAGTAGGCCTAATGGACCGAATTGGACGGAACTGTTCTAAACCTAGATTGGAGATAGTCTAGACCCTATTATTTTTAACATAAATATTTTTTCATATTTAAAAATATATATATATATATATATATGAATTATTATGGCTATTTTCCAGCCCGTGTATGTACGTTTATTGACAAAACAATAAATTCTTCATCTACCCTATTCTATATGTTATTGTTTGAAAGATAAAAGTTTCCGTTTGGTAAGCCTTTTAAATTATAGTTTCACTCATTGATTTAAATGTGGTGTTTGTTTTGAGTTTTTAAATCATAATTTTACAACCATTTCTCAAAACTCAATTCAAAACATAATCATTGCTTTTCAAAACTCATAACTAAACACATAATTCAAAACTCTTTTCAAAACTCAATTCAAATCAATATTTTAATTTTTAAATATTTAAATATTTTGAAAATATTTTAATTTTGGTTAAGATTTTAAATATTTTAATAATTAAATATGTTACGATTTTTTTAATTTTTTGAATATTTTTAAATATTTTAATTTTTAAATATTATGATTTTAATTTTTAAAATTTTAAAATATTTTATAAAAATAAATTCAAACTCTATTTTATAAAAATATTTTTAAATATTTTAATTTTTTTGTTATGTATTTGGTTACAATTTGAGTGTAGAGTTGTGAAAGTAGTATGGAATTTCGAGTTATGTGTTTGGTTATGAGTTTTAAAAAGAATTTCTTTATTGAGTTTTGTTTTATGTGTTTGGTTACGATTTAAGTGTAGAGTTGTTTTTAAATTTAAAATATTAAAATTTTAAATTATTTAAAATTTTTGAATATTTAAATTATTTAAATTTTTACGATTTAAATTTTTTGAATATTTATTTTAATTTTTTACTTATTAAATTTTTTAGATTATTCAAATTATTTAAATATTTATGATTTAAATTTTTTGAATATTTATTTTGAAAAAAAATTATTTCCTTTGTAGTATTTTCAATTAAAAAATTGATTAATGTTATTTTTTGTTAATAATAATTTTTTTTAACTGAATTTTAAAAAGAGTTTGGTTATGAGTGTTGATCAGAATTTTCAATAGTGTGAAAGTAGTGTATTTTGTTATGAGTTATAACAATTTAAATTAAGTTTTGAAAACTCTTTTCAAAAATCATAAACAAGCAAATTTTTTTTTACTTCGCATGTCAAATCAAACTTTTAAAACTCAATTCTACGTACAATTCAAAATTCAATTCAACACTCTATTCAAAAATTATAACCAAACAAGTTTTTAACACTCAAATCATAATTCTACAACTCACAAACTTAAAATACAATTCATACTCTCAAATCATATTTACAAAACCCTACTAAATACAACCAAATATTTTCCCATATTCTGAAAAACAAATATATATATATATATATATGTATATATATTAGTGCAGTGTGCTTCAAAACCACTAATAACTTCTCATTAAGGGGACTGACTAGATATTTATTATCCGTACAACTATTAAGGCTATTTTCCAGCTCGTGTATGTACATTTACTGACAAAACAATAAATTCTTCATCTATCTCGCAGAGGAGTTGGGGTCGCCATTATGTTGGGGGGTTAGAATAGTTATTGTTGTACGGTCACATCCGTTTTATTTTAAAATTTATTTTGAGAATTTAAACTATTCTCATATTAAAGTATATTGAGTAAAATATATTTGAAAAAAATCAAATTAATTGAATATCGTTAATCTTTTATTTACTCACATTTGTATTTATTAAAATAAATGACAATTATAATTTAAAGTATTAAAATAAATACAAATGTGAATGAATGAATGAAAATGTTAATAATATCTGATTAATTTGATTTTTTAGACATATTCTACTTGATATATTCTAAAATATGAACAACTTGAATTATCAAAAAGGACCTTGAAATGAGTCTATTTGACTGCACAACAATGATTGTTGTAGATCCAGCACAACAGCCACCCCAACATGGAATGGCATTACAAATAGGTCACAGGGAACACATTCTCTCCGATTCCAGAATCTGTACTAATGGTTTTGTTCGGGACCTTGATAAATTAAACTCTATAGCTTATAAAATCCATTGTATAGAAAAAAAAAATTAGGCCAACTTAATTGTAACATGTTATTTTGATAATAAACATAATAAATTGAATATATTAAAATTATAAAATTAATCTAATTCTTTTTATAATAAATATTTATAAAAATTTTAAAAAAATAAATAATTCAAATTATTAAAAACGGGTGTTCAGTGAGTCATACAAGCTCCCCCACCAAGCCTAACCCTTAAAAACAAGTCCCTACACTTTCTTTTGATAGCCTCATTAAAAGCATCTTAATGTTTTTCGTATAGAAGAAAATATACAGAAAGCAATGAAAACAGAAAACAATCCAGAAATTATCAAAAAATCTAGACGTATATATTTAAAGTTCTTACTATGGGCCACATCTTTAGTGTAGCTTACCTATAGATTTTAAATTCTTTTTTATTTTATTTTATTTTTTGAGTTTATAGTATTATTGAAAGATATATATTTCAAATAAATAAATAAACAATATAACATTTAAGCTTTAACTCTAAATTGAAGTGTGCAATGTAAATTTAAACTTAATAATTTGTAAGTTATGCTAAAATAAATATGATCCATTTATTGTATTTCTAAAGTATTTTTCTTTATATTTTTTCTGATGCACAAATTTGTTGTTTTCCTATGCTTTGAATTTCTCCCTGTATCTAAGAGTTGTTGAATCCATGTGCAACCCTCTTTTTTTTGTTTATCAACAATTATATTTTGTGAGACTCCATGTGGGAATTGAAGGTTTTCTTTATTTATGCAATGTGAGACACATCTTATACGAAGGAGAATTGTATCAAGTTTTGTGATTAGTTTGTATCTATCTAAACTTTTCATTTCAGTAAGTCTATTTTCTAGTCGGTCCAGTTCCTCTCCAATAACTGGAGAGTGTTGTTTGGCATTGGTGGGTTCTAATCCTATGATGATAATTCAAAACGTTTAATGTGTAGAACATGTTGAATATATCATCATTGCAAAAAAATCACATTAATTGGATATTAAATAATCACTTGATCAACTCACATTTCAATATAATTTTTAAATGGAATTTTCAAAATAAATTGTGATAAAAATGTGATCTGATCAAGTGGTTATTGATATCCGATCAACATAATTTTTTACAAGAATGATATACTTGATGGGTTCTACAGATTCCATGGTTTGAATTATCGCCATGGGCCCAGATCACGACCCAACAATGCCGAACATCACCCTCCAGTTATTGGAGAGGAGCTGTATCCTTCCCAAAAATAGTGTCCTAAAAATTTACTCATAATATGATTGTGTGCGGTGAAGATTGAATTAATGTATGTATAGAATAAATCTAGACTATAAATTGACAATTTTGGGCAAAATATTTGGATTTGAAGTCTTCCTTAAGTTAGAATTTAGAGTGCCACATATGCTCGAATGCACTAGCCACTTGAAAAATTATTCGATGTTCGGAAAGTATTACGTGAAATTATCATATGATATCTGCCATTATTGATAATAACCTGGATCTCTTTGGGTCCATGATTTGAATGCAATTTGAGCATGTGAGGCTTATCACAAGTCTTATTTTAATAATTTGAATCGTTAGTTTTGTCGGGTTATTTGTGTATATCACCCACACACAAAAATAGGTCAATCCGATATTCATAACGTATTCAATTTTTGCATTTGTTACCAAGAAAATGAATGGTCTATTTTTAAAAATACGCTTGTCATTTATATTTTTTAAAGGCAAATATAATAAATTGAATAGGTTACAATTATTAGATTGACTTAATATTTTGTATAAATGATATACTCGAAAGTATTTTCATTGTACCTACAAAAAAAAAAAAATACTCGAAAGACCCAACAAAATAAGTGGTTCAAATAATTAAAACAAGACACGTGGTAAGCCTCACGAGTCCAAACAACACCCTTTACTTTATAATTTGGACCGAAGAAAAGTCAAGTCTTAATAATAAATGTGTGATCCCCGTTGTCTTCCAAACACTTACTGTAATATAAATGTAATAATGGACTCTAATATCAATCCAATCAACATAGACAAAAGTATAATGACATATACCCTCCTCTAAAAAAGCTCCTCTCAATTACATGATTAGAATCAAAATCTCAATTTCATTGCATGAGGTTATTATAAGTTGGACCATGACAGAGAGCTTTAGATAATAAGTTTTTAAGCCAGTTCTACTGAGCTGACTATGAAGAGAAAAAAAAAAAAATTCAAAATATTACATCAATAAGCTGAGTCCACCCATTACAATTCCCTTAGAACTCTCAAACATTTTTTTTTTGTTATAAGTCATCAATCTCATTATATATATGTGTGTGTCCTATCTACTACTATTGGTTTGTAATGGAAAAGTGGAAACCACAGTTTGACATAAAAATGAAACAGTACATAGCACAATGGTGATCAATGCATGATATTATGGGGTTGTTTAGGATGATCTAAATAAGTGTACTTTTTGACTTTTTATGAAATATGGATTAGGTATGAGATTGGGTTTGAAGTGATATGGTAGAGAAGTGATGTGACTTAAATAAGATGATATAATTTAAATAAGATAGTAACTTTTTAAATTTTTGAATTTTTTATTTTATGCCAAACAAAGCCTATGTTTCATATAGACTATATGAAGCATCCAATACTCTCTGTGGCCATGTGAGAGAGCAAATAATGGTTGTGTCAGTCTCATATCACGCCGATTTGCTTCCCGATTTCGTCAATTTTTTACTTTCTGTGAAAAGCCAGATCGGCATTAAAGACGAATCACCAAAAAAAAGCGTCATAATAATTGAAGCCATTGAATGTGACTCAATGTGGTGAACGGTTAATTCAAGCTCATCGCTAAACATTGTTTGAAGATGATGATAAGTGGTGCAATGAGGATTGTGGTGTTGCTATTAGTTTGTTTTCAAGTTCTTTTGAGTGTAGTGGTTGCTAGAGATGTGGTGGCGAGTGTGAGGCATGATGAGGAGGAGGAGAAGTTTCTGGCTTTTGGTAAAGGGGGTGGATTTGGAAAGGGTGGAGGAGTTGGAGGGGGCTTTGGAAAAGGTGGAGGAATAGGTGGTGGGTTTGGAAAAGGTGGTGGAATTGGGGGAGGATTTGGTAAGGGTGGTGGCATTGGCGGTGGTATTGGTAAAGGTGGTGGAATTGGTGGTGCAGGTGGCTTTGGGAAAGGTGGGGGAGTGGGAGGGGGCTTTGGAAAAGGTGGTGGAATTGGGGGAGGATTTGGTAAGGGTGGTGGCGTCGGCGGTGGTATTGGTAAAGGTGGTGGAATTGGTGGTGGAGGCGGCTTTGGCAAAGGTGGTGGTGGTAGTGGAGGATTTGGTAAGGGCGGTGCCATCGGTGGTGGTATCGGTAAAGGTGGTGGAATTGGTGGTGGTGGAGGCTTTGGGAAAGGTGGTGGAATTGGTGGTGGTATTGGTAAAGGCGGCGGATTTGGTGGTGGGTCTAGTAAAGGTGGTGGAATCGGTGGTGGTGGAGGCTTTGGGAAAGGCGGTGGAGTTGGTGGAGGATTTGGTAAGGGGGGTGGCATCGGTGGAGGATTTGGCAAAGGTGGTGGAATCAGTGGTGGGTTTGGTAAAGGTGGTGGAATTGGAGGTGGCTCCGGTGGGGGGCTTGGTGGAGGATTTGGTAAAGGTAGCGGAATAGGTGGAGGAGCAGGAGGAGGCGGTGGATTTGGTGGAGGAGGTGGTGGTGGAATTGGACATCACTAAAAATTGTTCGTTGCATGAATAAACAAAAAAAAGAGTATTTATATAAAATATATTAATATTGTAAGAAAGTTTATGTGTGTAAGGAAAAATAATTTCACCTTCTTCTTTTCGAGCATGAATGATTAGTGAAATCTTATTGATTGTAATTTTGTCCAAATTTTAAGACAACATAAAAAAGAGAAGAGGTTTGAATGGGACGATCCAATGTTGCAACGTATATTATTTCTATCACTTGTAATTTTGTTGAATGAGAATATATTTTTGTCTCCTCATAGGTGTGTTTGTATGTAGATTTATTTTTTTATGCAAGAAAAAAATGCATTCCTTCAAAGATTACATAAATTACTAACAACATATGTTGCCAAATACTTCGTTTCATTTCGTAATTAATCAATTCCATTAGGTAGAACAAAAAAGTAGTAAATGAAATGAAATGAAATGTAACTAATTAGTTAGCCATTTTTGCACCACCTGGGTAATTAGATAAACAATTGGTGTTCAGGCATGACCAATTCAAATACAAAGTGCTATACTTCACAAAGGCACGGTATTGTCAATGCAACCAGTAACTAGTAGTAAGGGTTCAACTTGGGTGAATTCAATTGAGTTGAGAAATTGTTTAAAGTCTAAATTTTGACTTGTATTTAGTATTATAGTTTGATCTTTTACTCAAATTTGTCTATCTAAATCGGTCCAAGCATAACAAATTGAACTCGGGTTAGGCTATTGAATTGTCTAAATTACCTACAAATTTGAATTTTTTTTATAGCTAGTCTAATTAATTTGTTAAAATTAGACCTTATTAATAATTTTTTTTTTAGTAAAATCATTAATAAAATCAAAATAAATATATAATTTGTGTAGAGAGAGATGATGATCGAAAAATCATTGCGCCGGTGGCTTTGCCATTTTTGAGTAAAAGGGAAAATGATAAGTTTTTTTTGTTGTGTTAGTTATGAATATATGATATAAATAGTGAATATAATTTAAAGGTTTAAATTATTCTAGCATCATTCAATAACTAATTATTTATTTGTATATTTAATATTTTTTAAAATATTTTATATACACTTTGAGCTTCAAATTGCTCGGGTTATGTGATATTTGCACCCAAGTCTAGCCCAAATTTAATATGAGGTTATGAATTTTTGTTTGAACTCTCATTGAATTACAAAATATATTATCCAAATTCTTAAAAATCATATGAGGGTCTCATTTTGAAGTAGGTGAAAATGATCTAATAAAATAATATTTAATAATAATTAAGGAGTATCCTTGGAAATTAACTCAAAATAAACGTCGCCGTAATTTGTGAATTTAAGAGGAGCATGCCGAATTCAAATAAGTTAACAAACTATGGTTATTTTCTGAGTTCTCAAAAAAAAAAAAAAAAAAAAATCCTGGTTATTGACTCAACAATGAAACCAAAATCGGCCATGAAATGGGCAAAAAAATATTTAATAAAATGAAAAATATGGAAATTGCAAATAAACAGAAAAAGCAATACAGGCCCCATTTGGTAGAGTTGTGGGAAAGTGATTATAACTTATACCCTAACAGCTTATAGCTTATAACTGTGAACATAAACTGATTTTTGACTTATAAATTAAGTTTCTCCTTCCCCACTCAAAGAATAAGTTGATTTTTGACTTACAAAAAGCTATAAGCTATATTGTTAAGCTGAACCAAACACATCAAAATAGCTTAAATTAAGCTAAAAGATGAAATAAGCTGGAAATAAGCTCTACCAAACAGGGCTACATAATTGCATTTTAGTGGATGTTTCTCAAATTGCAAAAGGAATAAAATAATGAAAAATAATTGTAAAAAGGTTATGATGTAGGTCGAACGGTACTACATTAAGGTCACTTAAGTTACATTTATAGTCTTTGAATTTTGTTTATTTGGTGGAGATGATGTGTTTTGTACACTTGTACAGATTTGGCAGGTAATACGCAAATGCAAGTAAAAAGTGACGTAAAAGCAGATTTTCCGTACGAGTAGTGAAAAGTCTGAACCTTCTACCTCATCGCACGTGTGGCCAAGCTTCATCGCACGTGCGGCCTGCCACTGCTCGAGTGGCCCACATGGGCGTTTGAGCGGCCCACCTAGGGTTGTGTGCATGAAAATTTAAGGCTCTTCTACTGGGAATAAAAATAAGAAGAATGGGTTGAAAAGAGATTCAAAAATATTCTAAGGAAAATGGAGGCTAGGGTTTAAAGAGAGGGATTTTTCTCAAGCTTCAAGGGTAACTTTCATAGGGGCTTCTTCCTCTTCAACCTTTTCCCCCTCTTCCCACTCCTCCATGAGTGGCTAGTCTTCCAGTTTTGGGGTTTTAATGAAGCCCTAGCCATGTAAAGAGATTTTTCTTAGGCTTTGATTGTGAAACGGTTTGAATAAATGTATGGATGTTTTAGAAGTTTATAATGCTTTTGCTTTTCATATTTCAAGTATTTTATTCTCCGTAATTGTTTAATGCTTTCCATACATTAGTTTTCTTTGTATTTGTGTTCAAAGTATGAGACGAGTCATACTATGCGAGACAGGTTGTGTTGCTACTATAGTTTAGAGCAAACGACTCGTGCTCAAACGACTCGTGCTACGAGAGACAGGTTGTGTTGCTACTATAGTTTTCTTTGTGTTTGTGTTCAAGGTATGAGATGAGTCATGCTACGAGATACAGGTCGTGTTGCTACTATAGTTTAGAGCGAACGACTTATGCTATTCGGGGATGATTCATGCCTGTATGTTGAATGCAACAATTCTGTTGATCAATGTTTCAAACTTGTAGTTGTGAAATATTGGGTAGTTCAAACCGGAATACAATTGATGGCCAATGTTAAGTCTTATTTATGTGGTTAGTGGTGAATTCTTTGCCCTAAGATTTTTCCAAAAATCAGTATCTCAAACCCTATTTTTAATTGTCAATTTAATTTCTCAATTTCAGTTAATTCTCGTTTAGTCATAATATCTCTCAATCTTTTTATCCAAATTAATTTAGGAATTTAACAATTAAATTAGTTTAATTTCATGTTTGTCCTTGTGGATCGATACCTGGACTTACCGTTATTCTAAGGAATTTGGTATAGTTCAGTGCTTATTTTTGATGTGTGAAACGACCCATCGAATTTTGGTGCCGTTGCCGGGGATTTCTAGCCAAATTAAGTAATTTAAAGTTACATTCCTATTTTAATTTTTAGTTTAGGATTTTATATTTTAGTGATCTAAGTGTACAGAGTGTTTGCAAGTAAAGCTATCACCGATGTGCAAGCGGAGTGCAATCGAGCTTTAAAAACAAACTGCAACACCAAATTTTAACAGATTCTGTGATATTTTACACTGTCCTGCCAATAAACTGCATGTGAGGATGGTAGTTTTGTGATTATGAAAACTTTGACAGGTTATTTTCATTGGTATTTTCCTTGGAATTATTGGACAGAAGAGAGTGTTTCCTAACGTCACCCGCAGGCGAGGATTTGGATTCCCAACAGGTTGAGCGAGAATTTTAATGACAAAAAAATATGATTTATTCATTAAATTTGTGGTCACTCTAATCACTTAAATTTGTACCAGTCAAATGATCTGTAAGACGGTCGATTTTTCTCTCGTCTTTGCGGAATATATAATATATAATTTATAAAAATTTCATATATTAAATTTCTTTTACACTCATTTTTAATTTGAAACTTTCATTATAAGTTAAAAAATATATATGTATTAATTATAACGGAATAGAGTGATTTTGAAAGTAGATTATAAATTTTAAAGTTTAAATCGCAATTAGCAGATAAAACAGTATAAATTAATACGAATCGATATAATTTTAGCAGATTATGCGGTATTTTGCCTTGTCCTAGTAATAAACTGCATGTGACGGTGGTAGTTTTGTAATTATGAAAACTTTGACAGGTTATTTTCGGGTGTCTCTATTTACACACTATATTTGATTTTAAGGCACACCATTAATTAGTTATTTTTTATTACAATAATGACCTTACCTAAAATAACCAAAATGACCACAACTGAATACACACCTTAGTTGAATATACATCCAAACCCTAACCTTAACCCTTATCAACCCTAATCCCAAATCATTGTCACTGTTGTCGTTTCCATCGCTGGCTCCAACGTCGAAGTCTGAACCCTAACCTTAACCAATGTCGACTACGTTTTTCTTTTGCCGCCACCCTCTCCCCAACCACTCTCCTCTTTCCCTCGTTGCTTCTTCTTCCACAGCCTCCTTCTCTTTGCGTCGCAGTCCCTTCGTCATCGGCTTATCCTTTCACCGCTGCCCCTACCCTTTTGTTGCAGAACCCTCTCCAGCTCCCCCATTCGTCTCAAAACCCTAGTGTCCATTGCTGCCACCGCCACCGCCACCTCTTAATCACGATCTCTCTCTCTCTCTCTCTCTCGCGATTTATCTTTGTCCCTTTCTACGGTGGATGAAGGCTTACGATGGAGGTAGAGATGGATCGTGATGGTATATCTGGGCGACGGGGTTGATTGTGACGACGACAGTGGAGGCAAGGCTGTTAGCAGTGGCGAAGAGAGAGTACGGTTGTTCGCAGTGATGGAAGTTATTGGTGGCTGGAGAAGAAAGTTACAGTGGTGGTCGGAGGTTGGTGGTGGTGAAGGAGAATGATGGTGAAATGGTTGGCGTTAATGGTGGTTACTAGTGATGGCTGCTGCCATCGATGGTAAGTGTTTAACAGTTGATTTTTTTTTTTTTTTTGAATTTGAGGTGTGTACTAAGTGATGTGGGACTAAGGGCAAAAATGGAACATTGTGGTTTGTGCTGAGAAAAATTATTTTTTCAAATTATTAAAAGTGTGAACTGAGTAATGGTGTGTCTTGAGACCAAATGTGATGTGTAAATAGAGGCACCCGTTATTTTCATTGGAATTATTGGACAGGAGAGTGTGTTTCCTAATGTTACCCGTAGACGAGGGTTTGGATTCCCAATAGATTGAGAAATGATTTATTCATCAAATTTGTGGTCACTTGAATCACTTAAATTTGTATCAATCAGATGATTTGTAAGATGATCAGTTTTACTCTCGTCTACCGTAGTTGTCATCCTATTATCTAAATGATTAGTCAATTGACCTATTGGACGACCAATATAAACAAATTTGAACCATTTGAATGATACCAAATCAACGGAGGTAACATTATTGTTACTAAATATTCTACTAACCACTTGAGTCACACGCTTATACTTAATCAAATATTTAATAATTTATTTAAAATTTTTAATTTTTTTTATTAAATTTACTTTCTGTCACCAATTTAATTAATTAATTATTTTTTTTTTTTGAATTTGTGACTGATATGTAAAAGAGTTAATTTTAGTTTTATTCTCAAAATTATACTTTTGTTTTAATTTTATTATTAAATTATTAATTTCATCAGTCCGTTTTGATAATTGCCTTTTTTTCAGTAAACTTTTTTATTATAAAAAGACGTATAAAAAAAAATAAAGAAGAGAGTTGATTTTTTTTTATTTTTGATAATTGGATTTTGACTTTTTAGCTAAAATATTGAATTCTCAAAATATACCTTAGTGTCTTATTTATTTTTATTTTTTTCAATTTTGTGTTAATGTAGTCCAATTGAAAGCAATTACATGACTTAACAACAGTTGAAGCCTAATTTAATGGACATAAATGTTATTTCAGAATTTGAACAATTTAAATCATACTATAAAATACTTGTTATTCTTATTATTTTGAATAGGGGTTGGGTTTATCTCACATTCATATTTCAATATAAGAAAATTTGAGGAGTCCGTATGGTCCATCGCGGATTCTATTTTGATGATCCGAATATTTCATTTTATAAGGCTCTCAATCACACCCCACAACCATTTAATGTATGTTTATTTGTATGAATTAAATCATCCAAGTCCTAAAATTATTTTCTTGCCCATCAAATTATGATTTAATAATGATATATTCATGTCATCGTTCCAGTCGGATCATATATATGGATAGAAATAAAAAAACACTTCAACAACTAAATAGACAAATCAGTAGTTTAAGTATGAAATAGAAAAATCAGCGATAATTTAGGAGATAAAAGTGAAATTAACCCAATATAAAAAGCCAATTAAAAATATTTAGGTTGTCATTGGATAAAAATTTAAGATGAAATTTATGGTAGAATGAAAAAGAAGAAAGAAGATAAAATGAAAATTAATATATATATATAATTCATATTTCATTCATTATTTTTTTCCCCTACAAATTCTTAATCAAAACACATCCTTTTTTTGACTGGATTAAATTTTCCAAAGAATGACAATTTTTGTAATAGCAGTTCCTTAGGCATTATTGGAGAAGCCATAATCTAAGATTATACCTAAAGTTGACCTATTTATTCATGCAATTCTATTATGAATACAAATTAAGTGTTGGTTGAGAATTAGTTTTTTTTAATAACTTTTTAATTTTTACAAAAAAAAAAAATGTATAAAATGTGGAGAAAATGGTTTGATAATTTGTGATTATTTTTTGACTACAAATTTTAAACAAAGCCTAAATATAGAAAAGAACATATAATTCATATCAATTAACAAGATTATATGTGTTGGATTCTATAATTCATTTATGTATTTTTAAACTTATTCTTTAATAGTAACTTTTTTATACCTAAACAATTCTTCCTAAATTTATCAGAACTGCAGATAGTACCCTTCAACCCTAATTCAGACCTTAATTTAATTTATCTGAAATAGTATCTACTTGTTGGAGAGAGAATCACGTGGCGGTGCGGAGGAAAAGTTATTAGTTGGTCTTGTTATATAATGTCTTAATAATATTGTGATTGGTAAAAAAAATGAGACTCACAAATTTATATTGAATAATTGAAAAATATGAAAAAACATGATGAGTTATGATTGGTGAGAGATACACTTATGTGGCGCTCTGAATCAACCAATAATTTTTGGCCCAGTAAGTTTCGGTTGGGCCGACACAAGATGGAGCAATTATATCATACAATTTGATTAATATTTTGGGTTGTTTGGTGCAATTTATAGAGCAACTTATAGCTTTATATTTTTAAAATTTGAGTCAAATTATTTTATATAATTTTTACTTGCAGTTTATGATGTTGAAATAGCTTAACAAATATAAAAAGTTTTCCACAATTTTGACATAATTAATTTGATTTTTAAAATTTTTTAATTCATCATAACATTTAGTCTCATTTTTATTAATAATTCGTTAATCAAATGAATAAAAAAAATAGTGTTTTTTTTTTAATTTTTTTAATAATAAAATGTATATATATATTTTTTATTTTTATATTTTCATATCATCTGTGTTAAGTTCAGTTCCTTTGACCTTAATAAAAAAGAAAGTTGGTGTAATTTTGTCTAAATTGTAAGGTTTGTTGTAGTTTCAGAGAATGTCAATATAATTTATTATTATTTTTTAATGAGCAACTTTAACCAGTTCTCCCTATCATCTAATACGGAGTTTTACGCATAAATTTAAATACAAGTAATCACTTACAAACCAAAGTATCAATTAACCAAGTGTCTTAGAGTACTCGATGGGCATGTTTCATTGGATGGATTGGAGTATGGGATTGAGATTATTAATTCGTGAACTTAATTATCCTATGTTTGTTTTAACATTTTGATTTAGGATTATTAATCCAATTGATAATTAATCCAACAAATTTGTAGGATTATTAGTAATAGGGTAGAGATGAGATTATTAATCCAACAGATAATTTATCCTATCAATCTAATTGGATAATAAATACCATGCTAATTTGATAGGATTATTAATACCTCACTGTTAGTCTTGTGAATTAAACATGACCAATGAGTGTGTTTGTTTTGAAGGATTAGGGTATGGGATTGGACTATTAGCCCCACTGGACTAATAGTCCATTGTTTGTTTGAAAATTTTTGCTTCGGACTAATAGTCCCCCGGACTATTAGTCCCACAAATATGAGACTATCCTATTCCATGGGGGTAGTAGGATTATTTTCATGGGATTGGTATCCCATGAGATTAGGCTCTGAAATGTCTATTTTACCCCATGCTATTACTTAGCAAACAATTAGAAAATGGTAAATTAGTCTTTTGAACATTTATAAATTATTTTTTTAGTGTTGTTAATTTAAAATTATATATTAAATAAAAAATTTAAATTATAAATTATAAATTATAAATTATGGCCTTATAAATTAAATTTTTTAATGTTGTTGAAAATTTAATTTATGTATTAAATAAAATTATTTTTTATTGTCATTAATTTAAAATTATATATTAAATAAAAAATATAAATTATAAATTTAATTTAATTAAAAATAATAAATTAAAAATTATGGCCTTATAAATTAAATTTTTTTAGTGTTGTTAAATTATAAATTATAAATTATAGATTACAAATTTAAAATTATATATTAAATAAAAATTATAAATTACAAGGGTAAAATAGTCTTTTGAACATTTATCCTTATCTAGTCCGTCTAACCAAATATTGGATTCACTAAAAATAGTCCAATCCAGACATCCAATCCCATGACTAAACAAATATAGGATACAAATCCAATCCAACCAAATAGTCCGGGGACAATGTATCCCGAGACTAATAGTCCGATAAATTATAATCCCTCCTTATCCAGTCCGTTCAAACAAACACACCCTATAAGAATTGCATATGGGAAGGCCAAATATTATACCATAATGGGTGGACAAACACCCTTGACCAGCAAGAATATATGTGTTATTCTAAATTTGATTTGGCCTAAGGGGTTGTTTGGGGTGTCTTAAATAAGTACATTTTTTGACTTTTTGAACTAAAAAGTTGAGAAAAAAAGATAGTTATTTGGGATAAATTTTTATCTTTTTACGAAAAAATGTGTATTAAGATATTGTATAAAATGGTAAAATTACGTTTTTATCCCTATGAAGTAGACTCATTAGTGATAGGCGGCAGAGGATAGTACGGCTTGGTTGAAATGGTGCATGAGGCTTCGGGGTACTATTGGGCCGTGGGAGCCAACTACGGGTCCTGTTTCGATAATCCGAAAAGTTCAATATGTAGAACTCATTGAGTACTATATGTCTATGAAAAATCACTTTAATCGGATATCGATAGCTATATGATCAAAGCAGTTTTGTATGAAATTAATGGACTGTGAAAAATAAACGGCTGAAAAAAATCTGATTTGATTACATAACTATCCATATCCGATCAATGTGATTTTTTACAGACATATAGTACTCAACGAGTTTTACACATTGAACGGTTCGGATTATCAAAATGGGATCTGTGGTGGGCCCCCACGGGCCCAACATTATCCTTCAACTTAATGAGAATATATATCTAATTTTCTTTTTTTGTTCCTTTGATAGACCGGTCCCATACTTTTTGACTTCAATTCAGTACCTGTCAACTCGTTGGTTTTTGTATTAAAATATTGTGTAAATTAATTTTTTTATATTTTTAATTTGTGAATAGTGATAATTTTTTTAACTTTTTGGATTTTTTCTGGTATGCCAAACAAGGCCTTAATCTAGTCATTTCAAATTTAGTCTTAATTTTTTTTTAATATCCCAAATCAAGCCCACTTAACCCAATAGACAAAAATCAAAATTAATATTTTATAAATAGACGGGTCATGCCATTCTAGACTAAAATATCTTATCTCAACTCTAAATTGAAAGTTAAATAGGCATAAAATCTCAATCCAGTCTTACTCTATGAGCTAAATATTTTTTCTAAACCTAAAAATATTGCACTGGGTAAGCCATTAGGGCCATAACCAACCCAATGTTTAACCCCTTAGGTTGTATTTGGTTCAAAAAGTTGGGAAAGAATTTAAAAAAGAAAAGGAAAATGATGTGTGCAATATAAATGAAATATAGTTATATTTATTCACATTTTACCTACTTTCTCTTTTTTTTTTTTTCTTTTTTTTTTAATTTTTAAATCTTTCTCTAAATGCATGAATCAACCTTAATGATGGATATTTTCGCATTTTAATGATATGATATAAGTTGCAAATTAAAGATTTGGGGTTTGGTTGGGCGTGGGGCTATGACTTTTATGCCTAAAGTAAGATTGGGCTTAGTTTTCTGTTAGCCCAGCCCAAAACCTATCCTAGCCCACTGTTATTCCATCTCAGGAAATCCAACTCTTTTAAGAGGACAGATATTTTAATCCCTTTAAATTTAACTATGTTTGGATTTTGGAATATTTGTGAAGAAAAAAGAAAAGAGCGAATAAGAAAATAAAAGTGTGTTTTGTTTGGGAAAATAAGAAGAAAATGAACATATATTTCTAAAAAAAAAAAAAAAACACTTTTTCTTTTTGTTTGGTTAACCCATAAAAAATCAATTAATTTCAATTTCATTTTTTAATTTAAGATTTAGGCATAACAAAATTTGAAATTTAAGTGGGAGGACTTCGTATTTGAAGTTTTTTCAAGGCTGGATTTGAAATGACCAAATAAGGCCACATGTTGGGATGGATTGAGTTGAATTTGAGATGACACATATCTTCTTACTAGTGCAAATTTGGCCCGGGGTTTGTCCACATCTAGTCATCATACTTTGCTTGGTATTTACCAATAATTATCGCTCATCATTGGCTATAAAGGCAAAAACTAACAAATACTCTTGAAGTGTTGTTTAATATTAAAAATTGTGTAAAAAGTGATTTGAAAATGATGATAAAGTTAAAGTTATCATAAAAATGAAGAAAATATAAAGTAGATAAAGGGGGAGTTTGGGAAGAGGATTGGGTCAAAATAGCTTATTAAAAGATAAAATAGATTAAAATAATCAGTAAGAAAATGTCACATCTAACTTTTTTGACTTTTTCTCTCACATCTATTAAATTAATTACAAAAAAAGCCAACCAACTTTTTCAACACAACTATTTTAGTCAGGATAAAATAGCCAACTAAAATAATCAACTCTCCAAACAAGGCCAAAGTAAAAAATTCAAAATATAGAGAGAATTAAGTTCTTCAAGAACTTATATTTGATTTTTCAGGAACCTTTAAATATATATAAATTCAGGGGTATTTTGGAAAGTTAGTGAAAAGTTGACTTTTTGACTTTTTTTTATTTTTTGTCTTTTAGTAGATAAAAAATGTAAGAGGTGATATGACCTAAAATAAGTTAAAAATTAAAAATTAACTTTTAATCAACTACCCTCAAGTTTAATCTTGTTATTTATTCGGTAATTTAACTATACATTCCAATATAGTGCTCTCTCACAGTTTCTCTCCTAATCTCTACTCTTTCTTTTTCTCTATGCTTCACGCTTCACTTCCTCTCAATTTTCATCTTCTACACGTACATCTTTATAGCAGACAGAAGAAAAGTAAAAGTACTATTCCTATCACTATTACATCAACAATATTAATGGTTAACACTATTTGATAACATTATTTAATCTTCTACATTCATTGTGATTAGCCACATGTTTTTTTTTTTTTTTAAAAGCTTTTAAATTTATTAAAAAATGGTTGATGAAAAGTTTGTATTTGTTTTGTTTCTTTGTCTGCCTTGAACAGACTCTTTTTATAAATTACGTGCAGTGAGAAAACATTAACTTAACTCTAAAAGTAGAGAACTAAACAATCCATATTGTGGACAATTGCATGATTTTGATTTGTAAGACATCTTTAAAAGGATATGGTATGATAAAATTAACAAGTAATGTTATACTAATAAAAATAAATTGGGTTTAGCATGGTCTCATTTTAATAATTTAAAACGTTCATTTTGTAATACTTTTAATGTATATTATCAATAGGAAAAAAATAAGGTTGATTTCATAATCACAATCTTTTCAACTATTCATTTTTGTGAGCCTCATTGCTTTGTGTTTAGGTGTATAAAAAGAAAAGATAAAAAGAAATAAAAATATGTATAATATTACTTAAATTTATTAGATAGTTCAGAGACATCATGTGTCCTTACCCCATTAATCTCCAAATATCAAACCATCAGCTGATTCATATATTCTAACACAAAATCGTAAATTTCATTCCTACAGCAATCAAAACATTAGTGCACCAAAATTTTCACAAGAATTTCACAGAGAGAGAGAGAGAGAGAGAGAGAGAGCAGAGCTGCTCTCTCTAGGGAGATTTCCAGCAATACTTTGGCAACTCCCTTTACACTTTTAAAATGTAGATATTCCTAGAGTATAGATATTAGGGTGAGGCATAGGGTTATTCGACTCGCGAAAATTGTCCAACCCAAACCGCCCGCACCTATTTGGATGGTTTCGCAGATTCGTTAGGGTCGAATGAGGGTTAGAATTTTCCTATTTTGTGGGTTGTGGGCGAGTCGCAAGTTTTACTTGTGCCTGCTCTCACCCGCCCGCATTTGTATACATTTTTTTTTTTTTATAAATCTGGACCATCAGATCTTCTTGTAAATTTTGTCAGTGTATAACCCTAATCTTATATTTTCTTACTCATTTCACTCAACAGTAGCAAAGAAGTAGCCTCCTTTCGTTTCTCTCTCTCTCTCGCTCTCTATGTATTGAAAACCTTTGGCTAGCGGCAAGGAGTAGAGCTGTAAACTTTTGGCGAATCAACAAGCCCCTCTCTCTTTGAGTATCTTATGACTTGTAAGAACACTCAACGTGAAAATATGGATTGGACTTGCCAGTAAATTCCTCCAATTACATTTTTTTGTGTGTGTGTGTGGTTCTGATCATCATTTTACAATTGTTTTTTTTTTCTCGTGTTTTATTTATCTTTCAATTTTTGATTTTCCTTCCATCTTCTTCTTAGGCTGATTTATATTCTATTATATTAATCTTGCCTTTGAAAATAAAAGAGAAAAAAAATGGGGGTTATTGAATTCAATTGATGTTGTCATTTTGTTAATGTTGTTCAGAGTGTGTTTTGTTGTGTTTGGTAGATGTAGCATTATGTACAGTACTCTGTCAAGGACATGAATAAATAAAAAAGAAGAAGAAGAAGAACCACCGACACCACACATGGGACTTGAAGATGCATTGTTAGGAAAGTGGGATGAAATTATGAAAATGATGAAAAGGCCCAAAAAGGATATTCAAAAAATGGGAAAAAAACAAGTCCAAAAATAAATTTTTAAAGGAAAAAGCTCAATCCACAAACCATCCACACATCCGTGAACCCTATCTGCACAAACCGCAACTCGCATTGCAGAAGGTTGTGGGTTCAAATTTTCTTAAACTGCATACATACGGCCGAGTCCAAACCGCAAATCGAACTGTAAAAAACTAATCCACGAGCACCCTTAATAGATATGGACTTTTTATGTCTGAAATAGGAGTTTTAGAGTTTTCTTCTCTGTTTTTCGACATAGATTTTTAGTTTTTCTACCCCCACAACAGTTTTCTCATCTCTTAATCCTTCTCCCATACCATTGTGGGTGTTGTTTCTTCTCAATTCTAGCTTATGACGATGTTTGAAGTACGGCAATGGTAGTGGTAGTGGCGGTGGCGGTGGTGGTCAACAGCGACGGGGACGACAGGCTTTCAAGCAAATCTTGCTTGGTTTGATATAGATCTTATTTTCTAAATCACATATTTGAGAAGATCGGTTGTTTTTTTCTAAATCGTAGTTGGTCTTTTTGATGGATTTGTTATTTCTCTTTATTGTATAACCCTTTGAGGTCTTATTCTATGTGTTATTATTTTGGCTGGGCTTGCATCCAGTCCATTATCTGGACTGGAGGGTCCAGTCTGGCCCATTGAGCCCATTTTTGGTCTCTTTTCAATAATTCGAACCGTTCACATTTTAGAGTTTGTTGAGTACATTATCTCTGATAAAAATCACGTCGATCAGATAACAGATACTGTAATCGGATCAATTTTTTATGAATTGTAAATTTTTTAACCATTCATTTTTTTTCCAGACAAAAGTAATCTAAATACATAGTATCCGTTATCCGATCGATGTGATATTTTACAGGAATAATATACTCAAGAAATCTTAAAATGTGAGCGGTTTTGATTATCAAAAAGGGGTCTAAAAGTAGGCCTAATGGACCGAATTGGACCGAACTGTTCTAAACCTGGATTGGAGATAGTCCAGACCCTATTATTTTTAACATAAATATTTTTTCATATTTAAAAATATATATATATATATATATATGAATTATTATGGCTATTTTCCAGCCCGTGTATGTACGTTTAGAATCCGGATCCTCCGTCGCCCTTTCCTGCGGCGGATCCCTGTCGCCCTCCAAAACGACGTCGTTTTGGAAGTTTTTTTTTTTTCTTTTCTTCTTCTTCTTTCTCTCTCACTTCTTCTTTCTTTCATACACTGCTCTGTTCTCTCTCAGCTAAAACTACTCTTCAATATTGGAAAGAGAGAGAGAAAACCAGAAAGACAAACAAACAACAGAGAGACAAACCCAGAAAACCACACTAAATTCAGAGAGAGTGAGAGAGAGAGTGTGTTGAAATGGGTTTTGCAATTGTAGACACCCTATTTTTGACCGTCCATAAGACTTTGACGCGACTGATGATTTACATGGTGGAGAAAGGTGTGCAGGGCAAAGGTTCAATTTCTTCGGCAAAGAGAGAGTCAAATCTCAACTTCATACCCCTGCTCTGGACCAGAACGATCTCGATCAAAAGATTTTAGACTTAAAAACCCTCTCTTTCAAAACATTTTTGAAATAAAGTTTCTGCGATGTTCTGAGGCTCGCATTTTGTCAAAAATTGCGCTTTTCGGTAAACCGAGCAAGGACAAAGTGGAAATGAATGAAAGAGAGATGAAATCTTTGAAAAATCTTTCAAAACACCTTACTTAGGGGTTTGAAGTTGAAGAAAAGAAGAGAAGAGGGAAGAAATCCAGTTGGGGGAGAAAATGGGCATGAACCGTTAAAAGAAAGTCGAGTAGCCCTCGCCGAATCGGGCCTATTCATTTGGATACTTGGAATCAAACTATGAGGCCACCACCGTTGGAAAGCTTACTCCCGGGGCTTCATTTTGACCTCAAGAATCTTCTAAATTCAATTCCGGACGGGGGAAATATGGTTGATTGAAGTAGGGCATCACTCCGGTTGGACCGAAATCTGCGCGGCTTTACGGAAACTGGCATAACTTTTTCCACAGGAAGAATTTTAATGCAAGGTTTGCGCCATTGGAAAGCTAACTTCCAGGGCTTCAATTTGGACACTTGAATGGCCACCATTGGACTTCCCAATCACCCACCAGACACTTTTCTTCCCGGCAGCCCTTTTTTTTTGTCCTGAAAGTAGCTGGCCAGCCACCTATTTGGTGAAATGACTTTTTTGCCCTTTTAAACTAGCCGGCCATGCCCCCCTCCCCAAGTGTGTCCTAGAAGTGAATTTTGTTTTCCACTACACCCATGTCCGAGGGTTTGGCCATTTTGGGGGGAAACTTGGTTTCTTTTCCCCCCTTTTTCCCCCCTCTTTCCCACCCCTTTTGCTTATATATACAGCCCCTCCCCTTCAGATTTTAGGGTTACAAAATTTGTTTTGAGAACCTTGCATCAATTCTCCCTCTCTCTCTACTCTAAGCCTCAAAACCCTTAAGCTCTTATACCCATTTCTACACCACCACCTAGCACCACACCACCACCTCCATTTCCAGCAGCTTGGAGCTCTTCTCAGAGGCTAGGAGGCACCATTTTTCAGTCCAAGAGGCAGCCAAGGCTTGGTCTTCAAAGGTAAGCACCATTTCCCCCTTTTCTAGCTCATTTTTGTACCATTTCTTAGCCCTCTTTGCTTACTGTTTTGAGCTCCGGCCATAACTGGAAATGTCATTTTTTTGAGCTCATTTTTCTGTTTCATTAAGGGTCTTACCCTGTTTGGGACCCCCATCTTGCACTTGCTTCATTACCCCTTTGTATGCCATAATCTTGCATAGTATTTTTGGCCTATGTGTAATCTGTTTTGGAGCATGATGTAAACTGTAGATAGGCTTATTTTGAGCCCTTCTTCAATATTGAAGAAGGAATCATCACTGTTTGGGACCTCCATGTGCCACTTGTCATTATACCCCTCTTTGGTCCCCATTTTTGCATGATTTATTAGCCTATTGTGTCTCTGTTTTTGGACTTTGGTCCGAACTGAAAATGGCCCTATTTTAACCCCCTCTTCATGTTTCATTAGGGTCTATGGCTGTTTGATACACCCTTTGTATACTTTATGTTGTAGCTCTTTTTTGGCCTTAATCTTGCATAGTATTTTGAGCATACTTTTATACTGTTTTGGGCTTGGCCATCAACTGTAAAATATCATATTTTTGGCCCCTCTTCAATATTGTAGAAGGCCCCTTCTCTGTTTGGGGCCAGCATTTGTGAGTTGCTTCATTACCCCTCTCTTAGCCCCATTTTTGTATGCTAATCTAGCCTCATTTGTGTTCCCTTTTTGGCCATGCTTTAAACTGTAAACATGCTTGTTTTGGGGCTTCCTAGCTTCTGTCTTCATACTTCATGTTCAAATTATGCATGCATTGCATAGCTATAGGCCATTTCATGCGCCAAAATTCATGTTTGGGGACTCGTTCCATGCATCGGGTATCATTTTGCCATGATTCGGGGCTGTTTTGCATCTCATTTTGCCTCTGAAAATTGCATGATCATATGCCATATTCCCTGTTTTGCCATGTCTTGTTAGAGTGGCATTCCGTGCCGTAGGTTCGGTCCTCAGTTTGCGTGCACGCGTGCACGCACTTCGAGTTGTCTCATTTTTCATCTAATGGCCTCCTATTTGAGTGTGACTGAGGTCCACTTGTGTTGGTGTAAGCCCATTATGCATTGCGTATGCCATTTCATTCCATAGCATTATGTATGCTAGGTTGCATATTAGAGCATTGTGTATGCCATGTCGCATCGAGCATTGTGTATGCCATTTCCTAGCATTGTGCATGTTAGGTTGTATCTTAGTTGCATTTCATGCATATCATGCATATTGCATCGTGTTCGGGATAGGAGTTAGCCCGGGCATGGGAAACGAGGTACGTTCCGTACTCCGAGTGACGGAACGTGTCTCAATTCCCCAGTCACCGACACTCCGGATTATCCATGATGGAGTTAGGTTTTGTTGTATTTTCATATGCATTCATTTCATATTGAGTTGTGCAATTCGACTCCTCGGCCATCATGCATCGAGATGCGTGATTGGTGGCACGAGGATCGAGGCATGCATACATTTGTGAAAATACATTGCTATGCCCCTTTCCTGCTCTCTGTTGCAGCAAAATCAAGAATCAGCAGTCTTCCGAGGCTTGGCGCGCTTTCCAAGAACAATTGCAAAACAGAGGCTAATTGGGGCATCCCAGTGGATTTCCGCGCAAGGCAGCCTAAACATACATCATTCATCAGAATCAAGGCAGTCCCTGGCTTGCATGCTAGTTTATTATTTTCTTAGTTAATTTGTAAATTAATTAGGAATTTGTACACATTTTGGACTGTATTATTTGGACGGCAATATTCTTTTATTCGGGACTATATATTTATTCGGACCCTCTGCGCGAGGGCATAATTGTAATAAGTGTGCATGAGTGTGATGTATGTCTTCCAACCCCACGTCTTTCTTCCCTTTTATTTACCTGCTTACGATGGTTAGATTAGGGCATGTTTCAATTAGCATACAGTATGATAGCATGTTTGCATTCATTCATCTGTTTTGCATGCACCGGGCTTGGCGCATCATACTAACTGCATTTGTATTTCAATTCCAAATTGAATACTTGATAGCTGTTGCATCTCATATGCCATGTTTAGAATAGCCGAGCCTGCTATAGTTGCATTTTTGCATGTGTTGCATTAGGAAATCCTGTATATTTAGGATCATGCATGATTTCTAATGAGTTTCTGTTTTGGCTTGGAGTACTCGGTGAGTTTTATGCTTTAGCATCCTTGCATGCGTGTGAGTGACTGCCATGATAGCATGCTTACCATGAGGCTATTTGCTTATGTGATATAACTGCTTGAATGCCTGTGGGTGGAGGTTGGGTTATTTGGATTGGAACAATTCATCAAATGTTTGTTTTAAAGCCCACTAGATAGTGGCAAAATCATGTTTTCTTAAGCCCACCCGAGGGTGGCAAATCCACGTCTTAGCCTACTTGCGAGTAGCACCATCAAACCATTTTCAAACAAGAAACATGAAATGTTTTGTTCCAATTTAGGCGACTCGGTCTATACTTGTATGCTGTGCGCATCACATAGTAACCTAGGCTAATAACCGGAATAAGAACATACAATGTTTTCAAAAATAGATATCATGGTTAGTAGAGGCCGGTCTCTGACCGGGCGAGCGGGGGTGCTCACGAAGTGACCTTCCCCAATCGTACCCGAGTTCCCGAGCCGAGGCAACTTTGGTGATGACGGACACGTGGCCTTTGGCACCGAGTCAGGGTTTCCTAAATTTCCCCAAAAATAAAATATTTAGGTGGCGACTCTGTATCTGGCAAAGCAGTCCATGTTTGGCATTTCTTTCAAAAAAATCTGTTTTTCTCAAAACGATTTGCCGGATTTGGACTCTTTGGTTCAAGATTAAGAACCGTGACATTTGAGTCCTTGAACTGTAGTAGACCCGCGAGCGAACGGAACGGGGGGGAGTCGCACCCTCCCCGGGGCGTTCGGGGACGTCTACAGTTTCTGGCGACTCTGCTGGGGATTTAGAGAACTTGACTCGAACTCATGATGTCTTGTTTTGACTACACTTGTGTGTTTCTTTGCATTGCATTTGCATTTGTGCGCCTAGGACACCGTGTTTGCCATCTGCTATTCCTGAACAGTTTGCCGGAGGCTTGTCTTGTCAAGGCATGACCATAAGGCTGACCGGTTGTGGGCTCTGCCAGTATGGGAACACAAACCCCGGTTTTACCGGGGCACCCTTTTTGACCATTCGACCTAGTGCATATTCGGATCCATAGTGACCATTCCAAACTAGGACAGGTTGCTTACCCGATTATAGGTTGTTTGAAACCGCTGTGTGCGTAGTGAAACCCTAGTTCCTGACAAAATAGGACAGGGAAACCCTACCCCAACATAGGGGTGTTTTGGCTCTCACTTGCTTGTTATGTGCTTTAGAGTGCGTTTCTACAGGAATGCATGTATCAGTTTACAAGTTTGGGCATCAGGCCTGCGGACACCAGTTCAGTAGTTTGGGCATCAGGCCTGCGGGCATCAGTGTTAGTATTTTGGGATTCAGTTTACCTGAGGGTATCAGTTTACAGGCAGAATTTTGGGCAGAATTCAGTAGAGAGCACACTCATTCAACTTTGCTCATATTGGTTATGGTGAAATCAGGCTAAGATGCTGTCAGTTTTCTCTTTTGCTAGGTAGTCTTGGAACTATAGCTTCAGAAGGCTCCAATATCCCCCGAGTACATTGGATCCATGTTGATAGACTTTGTCAGGTTGGAAATTCAGTTCAAGGGTAATTAGTGTTCCTTTGCCAGAGGCAGGGTAAAAGGGCCAGTCAGGGACAGTTATACCGGTTGTTCAGTTAGACCAGGGCAATATGGCAGGGATGGAGGAAATGATGCGTCAACTCCAAGAAAGTATGAAACTCATGCAGCAGGACGCTGCCCGTCAAGCGGAATTCGCCAAAAGCCAGGCCGAGATTATAGCCCAACAGGCAGAGACAATTGCCAGGCTAGAGCAGCAAACTGGAGTATCTACTTCACACCAGGCTCCTCCCCCACCCAGAGTTCCAACGCTCGGGGAGACAGCTAACGTCCAGGAAGATACGGACATTCCGACAAGGCCACCTCCGCCCCCGGTTCTACCCCAGCTATCCAAAGCACCGATCAACTTGCCTAGTTCACCCTTTGAGTTCGAGTTGGACCCTACAGCATTGAAAGTGAGCAAGCTTGAGAAATTGTTCAAAAAGTCTCAGGGGGCCCACTCTATTCCTGATATAGAGGATGGTTATACCGACTCAGTGGTGACATTACCGGATCGGTTCAAAATGCCACATATCGATCGATTCGATGGCTCTGAAGACCCAATGGTGCACCTCCAACTGTTTTCTGATATCTTGAGGCCAATGGGTTTGACCACAGCCCAGAAATTGTCATTATTCGGCCGAACCCTGTCTGGGATAGCCGCAATCTGGTATGCAAAATTGGAGAGCTCCGTGAAACAGAACTGGGAAGAGCTGGCTGAGGCCTTTATTGCTCAATACTCCTACAACACACAGATCGAGGTCACAACTCGTGATCTCAAAGTCACCCGCCAAGAACCAAAGGAGGGTTTCTCAGAGTTCGTGACGAGATGGAGAGCAAAAGCCTCAATGATGACCACTAGGCCCACTAACAAAGATCAGATTCGGATGATTGTGCGCAATCTCCAGCCCAAGCTTATGCAGAAGATGATTGTTCTTCCCTTTCCTACCTTTTCAGATCTGCATGAGATGGGGGTTCAAATCGAGGATGCCATCAGACAAGGGATCTTTGCAGAAGATAATGAGCCTTTGAAGAGGAATGTTGTTCGCAGTTCCAATGCTACTACTGATGGTAGCACAGCTGCGAAATGCTCAGAAGTAGACAATATCACCACTTCCCTGAATGGCCAAGAACCAACCACTTCAACTCGGCCCCAAGCCCGAAAATTCCATCCTCTTTACATGAGTCTCTCTCAAGCTTTGAAAAAGCTGCGAGAAGAAGGGCACCTAGAACTTCTAGAACCCCAACCCCTTCCAAACCCTCTTCCACCAAGATATGACCCAGCTAAATACTGTGCCTACCATCAACAGCACGGTCATGATACGAACCGTTGCATCTGCCTCCGTCATAAGATTCAGGATCTTATTGACGAAGAGACCCTAGCTCCCCCAAAAGGACCTCAGGCTAGTACTGACCCGTCACCTCTACATCTCAACCTCATCCATATACTGCCGTCCACCTACGACCCCAGCATATACATCACCCCAGCCCATCTACCCAAGCGTGAGGTGTTCATTCCAGAAAGCATGGACTTATGCATGATGGATGCACCTGGACCCCAATCATCTCAAACCCGTGAGCCCACTACTTCTGAGCTGAAGAGAATGATCGAAGATCTTCAAAGGACTGTGACAGATCTAGTCCCCGGGACATTGGCTCCGTCATCAACCACATCACATACCAGGGAGTTCATGTCAAAAGGCTCCCCAGTCTTGGAACGGGCTGTATTTGAGGAATGCCAATCCCTTGGCAAGGTGGAGGCGAGTGGAAAGAACAAGATAGGGGCGGACATGGATCCCCGTGAACATCTTCTGTTGGCTGTTAAGGCTTTGAAAGCCAAGGGACTGAACAAAGGGCAAGTGCTCGCAGTTGTTGCAAAAACTGTAGATGACACTTTCGCCACTCAAGCTAGGGGCAGTTTGAATCAAAGGGCAAGTCGGGAGAAGGGCCATCATACCAGAGACGATCCTGCTAGCTCTAATCCTCCACTCAGAAGAGATCAGCAAACCAGGCCAGCACCTGCCAATCCCTTTGCTGGTGCGCCTAGCAAAAATCCACAAACCTTGAAGTACCAACCCCGAGGTCGGAGGGTCTTCCATGCCCTCTATATGCCTTTGTCCAAAGTTCTCCAAATCCTTGTTGGACAAGGCCATCTCAAACCCCTTGAGCCTCGGCCTCTCCCGAACCCTCTTCCGGCTACGCATGATGCTACCCAGTACTGCGCATACCATCAGCAAACTGGCCATACTACCGACGACTGCTTCCGTCTTCGCCATGAAGTACAGGATTTATTTGACAACGGGGTCATCCTCCCGCCGAGCTCAGCAAAGTCTATCGGCACTGGGTCAGTGAACTTGGGGGATAATGTTATGTGAACGGGGGATGAACCACCTGCGGGCGGCGCTCGATTAACTCCAGACGTGGGAATGGCACGCACTGTTCTGAGCAATGTGCAAATACCAGTTTTTGTGCTTTCTGACTTGGGTGTTGTGTCAGTTTTGTTGATTTGTTTTGAGTCTGTCTTTTTTTTTTGAGTAAGTCTCTTTTGGGTCTGTCTTGTTGTATCGAGTCAGTCCTGTTGTATAGGAGTCGGGTGATTCCGGGGGTGTTACCTCGGGCGTCACCATTTTGTTTTGCATTTGTCTTTTTGTTTTGTTTTGAGTCTGTTTCTGCCAGGGAGCCAGTTGTGCCAACAGATTTGAATGAAACAGCAGTGTTTTTCACGCTTTTGTGCTTGCTTCTGCCTTGTGCCAGTTGTGCCAGAGAGTTTGAACGAAACGACATTACTTTTTGCCTACTTTTCTGTGCCTTGAAGTCATTGTAATGACCTGAGTTTTTCAAAACATTTTGAACACTGCGGTAAAAACAAAGAGGAAGGAATTCCTCGGGATTTGCAAAACTTTGATCAATTGAGAGAAAGAGAGGCGTGCTAAGCCCTTAATGAATGAAATCATGCTTGTTAGCGTGAGTACTGAGAAGGACCCTGGCTTGATCCAGACTGGTTTCACACTATCTTCAGCGCGAGCGATTTGTCGCTTTCTTAAAAATTTTCAAAAACAAAATGTTTTGCGCGGTCCTGCGAAGACCTGTGTGGAATCGCTCTTGAGATTGTGCAGCCTAGGATCGCTCTCAGCCTCGAGACTCAACCCCTTCGCTTCCAAACCTTGAACTTGAATTCAGAAGGTTCAACGGTCAACTACGATGTGAGGCCTGTGTGGCCAGATTTGAAGCAGCCCTCGAACAAGAGGCCAGGAAAGTTGGATCAAGAAGATCAGAAGATCAGAACAAGCTTGCAAAGCTAGAACAGAAGTACCCTTCGAACTAGGGGCAAAGATGTCAGACATGCTCGAAGAGCTGAAGATGAGTCCTCTTGCAAATCAACAGCCACTCTCCTGGATACGGATGGCTTCGAAACCCTAAAACCATTTGGCATGGACCAAGCTACACTTTTACCCTTGAGAGGCTCGCTGGGCCGAAAACCCGGAAGGGCGACCCAGGCAAAAGTTAGAGCAAGAAAAAGAAGAAAAGAACAAAAAGAAAAAGAAGAAAAAGAAGAAAAAAGGAAAAAAGAAGAAAAAGAAAAGAATAAAAAAAAAAAAAAGAAGAAAAGAATTAAAAAGAGAAAGAAAGAAGAACAAAGCTCGCAAGGTCGAAAACCTGCAACGGGCGCCTTGGCAAAAGTTAGAGCATAAAAAGGAGAGGTTAAATACCCGAGTGTACCTTAACCCCGAACTACGTAAGGCTTGATTCCCATCTTTGGGATACGTAGGCAACTTCATTCTGAAGTCCAGCCATAAACAATTCAAATTTGATTGTGTCCATGCAATGGTTCTAGTCATTTTTGTCTTCACTATATCCGAGAGTTTGGTTGCGTTCAGCACTCTGAGGACTGACTACAATGCGCTGCGGTGCCATTCAAACAGGGGGCAGCTTTCCGTTGCCATTCAACGCGCCGCGGTGCCATCCAAACAAGGGGTAGCTTTCCGTTGCCATTCAACGCGCTGCGGTGCCATCCAAACAAGGGGCAATTTTCCGTTGCCATTTAATGCGCCGCAGTGCCGTTCAAACAAGGGGCAACTTTCCGTTGCCATGCAGCTCTCTTCATGCACGGGGCAGTTTTCCTTTGGATCCGAGGTTGTGCATCTCAGGAGTAGGTTTCATGCTCGTTGAGCAAGTGGCCGTTTGCGAAATGGTTTTTGAGAATTTTTGCTGAGGTTAACTAATTCTCTCGAAAATTATCCCATTTTTCTAAAATTGGACCATTTCTTGGACCCAAAAAAAGGAAAATTTTCAGTGCTCATAGCCTGACTTGCATGATTTCAAATCAAAAATTGAACAAGCATGTTAATCTAACTCTCATGTCGGTCAAAATTACTTTAGCAAAAGCTCAAAAATAAAAAATGGTCAAAATGATGAACTAGGGGCACAGTTGAGTCAAGTTCCCTGTCTTTTCCCCTTTATCAACGCACTTGCCAGAAAGGGCACTCTACTTGCCAAGAAAGGGCACAACTGAAGCTAACAACAAAGGGCTGAAAGCTCTCTCACCTTCCAAGCAACGAGGTATCAAGCGAAGTGCGAAGCACGAGCTGGAATGGGGCAAGATATTCCACTCCCTCATCTGGACAGATCTGATCACGACCAAACTCCCCAGCAAAGCATCATCAACCGATGTTAGCTGCAGATTTGCTACACATCCAGTTGTGGCGCAACCCTTCTATGGGAGGAATTCACTAGCTGTGAGCGGAAGAAAGAGAATCTAGCAGCATGCTAGGGGCAAGAGCCCGCAACTTCCTGTTTATCCATCAACCACCCAGGGGAGGGATTGAAAAATGAGAGATTGAAGAATAGAGAGATGTGCGATGAGAGAAAAAGTGAGAAAAGGGCTTTTTCAGAAAAACAGAGCCTGAGGGCCGAGTGATGTGAGAATCACAAATAAGGAAGGGTGGGAAACACTACCCGGTGAAACAGGCTCCCTGTGCACGTCTGAGTGTCGTGTCTTTTTGTTTGTCTCGATTCTTGTTTTGAGTCGTCTCGAGTGTTACTCGATGTGTCTAGGTTGTGTGCCTTTTATTTCCGTGTCAAGTCGTTTTGCTGTGTTTAGTCGTAGGCTCAATACTTGGTCGAAAACTCATCTCTCAATTTCAAAAATAAAATCGTTTTGTGCTCCGAGTGCCGTGCCGTTCTCCACATTTGTGTAAAACAGAATTTGTTCTTTCATAAAATCGCAGCGCTCAACCCTGGTCATGTGAGAACAGTAAAACCAGGACCTATCTGAAGCTATGAAAGTTCCAGCCTGCAAAGCAAAAGAAAAGAGGGAAAATGTTGGGCATCTGAGATTGTTTCAACTTCTGCAAGTTCCGTCATTGCATCCTGTATGTTCAAAATGAGCTGTGCGCCCGAAAAACGAGCTGTGTGCCCGAAAATATACTATGTGCCCAAATGAGCTGTGTGCCCGAAGAATGCGCTGTGTGCCCAAAAAAGCTGTGTGCCCAGATTGAACAGAATTTTGTGTTGCGAGTTGCGCGCCTAACGAACAGAGTGTTGTGTTGTGAGCTGTGTGCCAAGTGAATGGAATGCTATGTCGTAAGCTGTGTGCCAAGTCTTGCATTGTGCACGCGTTTCATCGCACTTATTGCATTTATTTGCATCTTGTGTTATCTCTTATTGTTTATCCTTTTACGCTGAGCAGCGTTTAGGATCGTTGTCCCCCGCGACTTAACTTAGGTTGCGTGGAACACGCTCCCGAGTTGTTTTTGGACCTCCTCTCACGATTTCAGCGTGGTTTGAGTGTCCTGTTCCTTACGCGATTTCAGCGTGTTTGGAATCTATCTCAGGTTGTGTTGTGTATGCACATGGGCGGTTGTTTTTGGACCCCCTCTCACGATTTTAGCGTGGTTTGAGTGTCCCGTTCCTTACGCGATTTCAGCGTGTTTGGGATCTATCTCAGGTTGTGTTGTGTATGCACCTGGGCGGTTGTTTTTGGACCCCCTCTCACGATTTCAGCGTGGTTTGAGTGTCCCGTTCCTTACGCGATTTCAGCGTGTTTGGATTCTATCTCAGGTTGTGTTGTGTATGCACCTGGGCGGTTGTTTTTGGACCTCCTCTCACGATTTCAGCGTGGTTTGAGTGTCCCGTTCCTTACGCGATTTCAGCGTGTTTGGATCTATCTCAGGTTGTGTTGTGTATGCACCTGGGCGGTTGTTTTTGGACCCCTCTCACGATTTCAGCGTGGTTTGAGTGTCCCGTTCCTTACGCGATTTCAGCGTGTTTGGATCTATCTCAGGTTGTGTTGTGTATGCACCTGGGCGGTTGTTTTTGGACCCCTCTCACGATTTCAGCGTGGTTTGAGTGTCCCGTTCCTTACGCGATTTCAGCGTGTTTGGATCTATCTCAGGTTGTGTTGTGTATGCACCTGGGCGGTTGTTTTTGGACCTCCTCTCACGATTTCAGCGTGGTTTGAGTGTCCCGTTCCTTACGCGATTTCAGCGTGTTTGGAATCTATCTCAGGTTGTGTTGTGTATGCACCTGGGCGGGTTGTTTTTGGACCTCTTCTCACGATTTCAGCGTGGTTAGAGTGTTCTTTTCCACACGATTTCAGCGTGTTTGGAATTTATCCCAGGTTGCGTTGCAGACGCGCTGGGTGGGCTGTTTTTGGACCTCCTCTCACGATTTCAGCGTGGTTTGAGTGTTCCCTCCCTCACGCGATTTCAGCGTGTTTGGAATTTATCTCAGGTTGCGTTGTGCGCGCACTTGGGCGGTTGTTTTTGGACCTCTTCTCACGATTTCAGCGTGGTTTGAGTGTTCCCTTCCTCACACAATTTCAGCGTGTTTGGAATTTATCTTAGGTTGCGTGGAACGCGCTCCTGATTGATTTTCTTCATTCTTCCTCCACTCACGAGTCCAGCGTGGTTGGAGTATTTTTGCATCTATTGTACTCTCTGTTGCATCGCATTTATTATCTATTGCATCACATCTATTACATCCATTGCATTGTATCTGTTTTATTGTCTGGTCTAGGAGACCTTAAATCCTCTGGTCTAAGGAGACCTTAAATCCTGCATCATCATTCGCGCTGTTTTGCGCATCGTACTTGCATTTTACTTGCATTTCATCGCACTATCTCGTACACTCTCCGGTCTAGGAGACCTTAAATCCTCTAAAGGTGCAATTCCTTTGGTGTTTGTCGTGCCCGAACGACTTCCGGTGGTCTGGTATAGCCACCTGCCTGTGTTAGCGGTGAGTTCCTAGGAGACCAACTGAGACGGTGGAAACTAGAGTTCGAATGGCTTATGTCTAGAACGCAAAGGTTCGGGATTTCCGAGACTAAAGTCTGATTTAAATACCCAAGGGTATATCCTCGGCTTGAAATCTGTATGGCAGCCCCATAGATTGAGATAGCATCTGTATGCACCTCAATTCTGGATACTGATCCAACCTAGTCTGTCACCCTGTTGGAGAATAGGGAAAGTTGCGACCATAGTCAGGGAGAAAAGTAGTACCTGTGGTTCAATCAAGAAGAAGCGAGAGATCCCCAGCAGCATGAGGTAAGTCATTGCCAATTATCCCTGTAAGGTACCTTTACCTCTTAGCTATTACATTGCATTTTAACCACTACATTACAGTGCATTGCATGAATCCTCAATTTTCAAAACCGGCTTCGCTTAGCGTGTAAGTCCAATCTTCAAACCGGCTTCGCGTAGCGTGTAAGTCCAATTATCAAAATCTTCCTGCATATCATTTTGCATCCTGCCCCTGAACTACGCTGGTTTGATTCCTTGCAAGGGGATACGTAGGCAGCCTGCGGGCACAACCATTTATTTATCTATATTTTGTTTGTTTGTCCAAGTCTTCGGCCTTGTCAAAAATGGGTCGTCTCTGGGCTTTGACATTCACTCCCGTCACTTCTTGACTTCCGAGTTCTGTCAAAGAGGGGCAACTGTAGACACCCCATTTTTGACCGTCCATAAGACTTCGACGCGACTGATGATTTACATGGTGGAGAAAGGTGTGCAGGGCAATTTCTTCGGCAAAGAGAGAGTCAAATCTCAACTTCATACCCCTGTTCCGGACCAGAACGATCTCGATCAAAAGATTTTAGACTTAAAACCCTCTCTTTCAAAACATTTTTGAAATAAAGTTTCTGCGATGTTCCGAGGCTCGCATTTTGTCAAAAATTGCACTTTTCGGTAAACCGAGCAAGGACAAAGTGGAAATGAATGAAAGAGAGATGAAATCTTTGAAAAATCTTTCAAAACACCTTACTTAGGGGTTTGAAGTTGAAGAAAAGAAGAGAAGAGGGAAGAAATCCAGTCGGGGGAGAAAATGGGCATGAACCGTTAAAAGAAAGTCGAGCAGCCCTCGCTGAATCGGGCCTATTCATTTGGATACTTGGAATCAAACTATGAGGCCACCACCGTTGGAAAGCTTACTCCCGGGGCTTCATTTTGAACTCAAGAATCTCCTAAATTCAATTCCGGACGGGGGAATATGGTTGATTGAAGTAGGGCATCACTCCGGTTGGACCGAAATCTGCGCGGCTTTACGGAAACTGGCATAACTTTTTCCACAGGAAAAATTTTAATGCAAGGTTTGCGCCATTGGAAAGATAACTTCCGGGGCTTCAATTTGGACACTTGAATGGCCACCATTGGACTTCGCAATCACCCACCGGACACTTTTCTTCCCGGTAGCCCTTTTTTTTTTTGTCCTGAAAGTAGCTGGCCGGCCAGAAAATCTGGCTGGCCAGCCACCTATTTGGTGAAATGACTTTTTTGCCCTTTTAAACTAGCCGGCCATGCCCCCCTCCCCAAGTGTGTCCTAGAAGTGAATTTTGTTTTCCACTACACCCATGTCCGAGGGTTTGGCCATTTTGGGGGGAAACTTGGTTTGTTTTCCCCCCCTTTTTTTCCCCCTCTTTCCCACCCCTTTTGCTTATATATACAGCCCCTCCCCTTCAGATTTTAGGGTTACAAAATTTGTTTTGAGAACCTTGCATCAATTCTCCCTCTCTCTCTACTCTAAGCCTCAAAACCCTTAAGCTCTTACACCCATTTCTACACCACCACCTAGCACCACACCACCACCTCCATTTCCAGCAGCTTGGAGCTCTTCTCAGAGGCTAGGAGGCACCATTTTTCAGTCCAAGAGGCAGCCAAGGCTTGGTCTTCAAAGGTAAGCACCATTTCCCCATTTTCTAGCTCATTTTTGTACCATTTCTTAGCCCTCTTTGATTACTGTTTTGAGCTCCGGCCATAACTGGAAATGTCATTTTTTTGAGCTCATTTTTCTGTTTCATTAAGGGTCTTACCCTGTTTGGGACCCCCATCTTGCACTTGCTTCATTACCCCTTTGTATGCCATAATCTTGCATAGTATTTTTGGCCTATGTGTAATCTGTTTTGGAGCATGATGTAAACTGTAGACAGGCTTATTTTGAGTCCTTCTTCCATCAATGTTTGGGACCTCCATGTGCCACTTGTCATTATACCCCTCTTTGGTCCCAATTTTTGCATGATTTATTAGCCTATTGTGTCTCTGTTTTTGGACTTTGGTCTGAACTGAAAATGGCCCTATTTTAACCCCCTCTTCATGTTTCATTAAGGGTCTATGGCTGTTTGAGACACCCTTTGTATACTTTATGTTGTAGCTCTTTTTTGGCCTTAATCTTGCATAGTATTTTGAGCATACTTTTATACTGTTTTGGGCTTGGCCATCAACTGTAAAACATCATATTTTTGGCCCCTCTTCAATATTGTAGAAGGCCCCTTCTCTGTTTGGGGCCAGCATTTGTGAGTTGCTTCATTACCCCTCTCTTGGCCCCATTTTTGTATGCTAATCTAGCCTCATTTGTGTTCCCTGTTTGGCCATGCTTTAAACTGTAAACATGCTTGTTTTGGGGCTGCCTAGCTTCTGTCTTCATACTTCATGTTCAAATTATGCATGCATTGCATAGCTATAGGCCATTTCATGCGCCAAAATTCATGTTTCGGGACTCGTTCCATGCATCGGGTATCATTTTGCCATGATTCGGGGCTGTTTTGCATCTCATTTTGCCTCTGAAAATTGCATGATCATATGCCATATTCCCTGTTTTGCCATGTCTTGTTAGAGTGGCATTCCGTGCCGTAGGTTCGGTCCTCGGTTTGCGTGCACGCGTGCACGCACTTCGAGTTGTCTCATTTTTCATCTAATGGCCTCCTATGTGAGTGTGACTGAGGTCCACTTGTGTTGGTGTAAGCCCATTATGCATTGCGTATGCCATTTCATTCCATAGCATTGTGTATGTTAGGTTGCATATTAGAGCATTGTGTATGCCATGTCGTATCGAGCATTGTGTATGCCATTTCCTAGCATTGTGCATGTTAGGTTGTATCTTAGTTGCATTTCATGCATATCATGCATATTGCATCGTGTTCGGGATAGGAGTTAGCCCGGGCACGGGAAACGAGGTACGTTCCGTACTCCGAGTGACGGAACGTGTCTCAATTCCCCAGTCACCGACACTCCGGATTATCCATGATGGAGTTAGGTTTTGTTGTATTTTCATATGCATTCATTTTATATTGAGTTGTGCAATTCGACTCCTCAGCCATCATGCATCGAGATGCGTGATTGGTGACACGAGGATCGAGGCATGCATACATTTGTGAAAATACATTGCTATGCCCCTTTCCTGCTCTCTGTTGCAGCAAAATCAAGAATCAGCAGTCTTCCAAGGCTTGGCGCGCTTTCTAAGAACAATTGCAAAACAGAGGCTAATTGGGGCATCCCAGTGGATTTCCGCGCAAGGCAGCCTAAACATACATCATTCATCAGAATCAAGGCAGTCCCTGGCTTGCATGCTAGTTTATTATTTTCTTAGTTAATTTGTAAATTAATTAGGAATTTGTACACATTTTAGACTGTATTATTTGGACGGCAATATTCTTTTATTCGGGACTGTATATTTATTCGGACCCTCTGCGCGAGGGCATAATTGTAATAAGTGTGCGTGAATGTGATGTATGTCTTCCAACCCCACGTCTTTCTTCCCTTTTATTTACCTGCTTACGATGGTTAGATTAGGGCATGTTTCAATTAGCATACAGTATGATAGCATGTTTGCATTCATTCATCTGTTTTGCATGCACCGGGCTTGGCGCATCATACTAACTGCATTTATATTTCAATTCCAAATTGAATACTTGATAGCTGTTGCATCTCATATGCCATGTTTAGAATAGCCGAGCCTGCAATAGTTGCATTTTTGCATGTGTTGCATTAGGAAATCCTGTATATTTAGGATCATGCATGATTTCTAATGAGTTTCTGTTTTGGCTTGGAGTACTCGGTGAGTTTTATGCTTTAGCATCCTTGCATGCGTGTGAGTGACTGCCATGATAGCATGCTTACCATGAGACTATTTGCTTATGTGATATAACTTCTTGAATGCCTGTGGGTGGAGGTTGGGTTATTTGGATTGGAACAATTCATCAAATGTTTGTTTTAAAGCCCACTAGATAGTGGCAAAATCATGTTTTCTTAAGCCCACCCGAGGGTGGCAAATCCACGTCTTAGCCTACTTGCGAGTAGCACCATCAAACCATTTTCAAACAAAGAAACATGAAATGTTTTGTTCCAATTTAGGCGACTCGGTCTATACTTGTATGCTGTGCGCATCACATAGTAACCTAGGCTAATAACCGGAATAAGAACATACAATGTTTTCAAAAATAGATATCATGGTTAGTAGAGGCCGGTCTCTGACCGGGCGAGCGGGGGTGCTCACGAAGTGACCTTCCCCAATCGTACCTGAGTTCCCGAGCCGAGGCAACTTTGGTGATGACGGACACGTGGCCTTTGGCACCGAGTCAGGGTTTCCTAAATTTCCCCCAAAATAAAATATTTAGGTGGCGACTCTGTATCTGGCAAAGCAGTCCATGTTTGGCACTTCTTTCAAAAAAATCTGTTTTTCTCAAAACGATTTGCCGGATTTGGACTCTTTGGTTCAAGATTAAGAACCGTGACATTTGAGTCCTTGAACTGTAGTAGACCCGCGAGCGAACGGAATGGGGGGGAGTCGCACCCTCCCCGGGGCGTTCGGGGACGTCTACAACAATTTGCTGTTAGACTAAACAAAGCCGAACCCAATAACTAGTTTTTCTGGTTTCACTTCACTCTCAAACTCTGATCTATCTGTATTCTATTCTATTTACATATACACAACAATGGCGGATATGTATAACTATAGGACCACCTGTTCTTCATCTTCCTTTCCTTTTGAGAGAGAACAGAGCATTTGCAGAACATAATATATTAATAAACATAATATATTAGGTGAATAAACAAAATTAATATACTTAATATATTTGGACGCTTATATTCATTTGTTTTTTCTTTCCCTTGATTAAGAAGGTGAATAAACATTTATTTACCTTTAGATCTGGATCAAAATCATCTTCATCAGCAAATATTTTTTTTTCCCCTTCATCTTAAATCCAGATCAACAAGAGGAAAAAAAAAAAAAAAAACAGAGATGATCGGCGATCAATTTTTTTCCCCCTTTAGATCCATCTTGAATCCAGATCAATTTTTTTTCAGAATAATTTTACTTGATTTGAGAGTTGACGAAAACCATTAATACAAGTAAATCTCAAATCAAGTAAAAAAGATGTTGATCGATAAAGAAGAAAACCATTTTTTTACAGATCTGGAAACCATTAATACATCATAATTTTTCCAGATTTTTACAGATCTGGAAACCATTACATGATTTACTTGTATAACTTTTATACCCAGATAATTTTTTGTTAGTTTGGGCATAGATTTCAACTGGGTAATTGTTGTGGTTTTGGTGGTTAGAGATGAAACTAGAGGTGGGTATGGGGGGTTTGGTTTGGAGTGATGATGATAGAGCTATGGTGGCTGCTGTTTTGGGCACTAAGGCTTTCGATTACTTGATGTCGAGCTCCGTCTCGGTGGAATGCTCGTTGATGGCGGTGGGGAGTGATGAGAATTTGCAGAACAAGCTTTCCAATCTGGTGGATCGCCCAAGCGCCTATTTAGTTGGAACTACGCAATTTTCTGGCAAATTTCGCAGTCCAAAGACGGTGATCCAAATCCATTTCCATAACTCTCCTCCCTCCGTTGCATCTCCCCTTTCCCTACACCTTCTGAACCCCCTCTCATGACTTGGGCACTAAGAACCGACTGAGAGAGAGAGAGAGAGTTATCAGTGAGAGAGAAAGAAGAAGAAGAAAAGAAAAAAAAAAAAAAAAAAATCCCTCCAAAACGACGTCGTTTTGGAGGGCAACAGGGATCCGCCGCAGGAAAGGACGACGGAGGATCCGAATTCGTACGTTTATTGACAAAACACTAAATTCTTCATCTACCCTGTTCTATATGTTATTGTTTGAAAGATAAAGTCTCCGTTTGGTAAGCTTTTTAAATTATAGTTTCACTCATTGATTTGAATGTGGTGTTTGTTTTGAGTTTTTAAATCATAATTCTATAACGATTTCTCAAAACTCAATTCAAAACATAATCATTACTTTTCAAAACTTATAACCAAACACATAATTCAAAACTCTTTTCAAAACTCAATTCAAATCAATATTTTAATTTTTAAATATTTAAATATTTTGAAAATATTTTAATTTTGTTAAGATTTTAAATATTTCAATATTTAAATATGTTACGATTTTTTTAATTTTTTGAATATTTTTAAATATTTTAATTTTTAAATATTACGATTTTAATTTTTTAAATTTTAAAATATTTTATAAAAATAAATTCAAACTCTATTTTATAAAAATATTTTTAAATATTTTAATTTTTTTGTTATGTATTTGGTTACGATTTGAGTGTAGAGTTGTGAAAGTAGTATGAAATTTCGAGTTATGTGTTTGGTTATGAGTTTTAAAAAGAATTTCTTTATTGAGTTTTGTTTTATGTGTTTGGTTACGATTTGAGTGTAGAGTTGTTTTTAAATTTAAAATATTAAAATTTTGAATTATTTAAATTTTTTGAATATTTAAATTATTTAAATTTTTACGATTTAAATTTTTTGAATATTTATTTTAATTTTTTACTTATTAAATTTTTTAGATTATTTAAATATTTATGATTTAAATTTTTTGAATATTTATTTTGAAAAAAAATTATTTCCTTTATAGTATTTTCAATTAAAAAATTGATTAATGTTATTTTCTGTTAATAATAATTTTTTTTAACTGAATTTTAAAAAGAGTTTGGTTATTAGTGTTAATCAGAATTTTCAATAGTGTGAAAATAGTGTATTTTGTTATGAGTTATAACAATTTGAATTAAGTTTTGAAAACTTTTTTCAAAACTCATAACCAAACAAATTTCTTACTTCACATGTCAAATCAAACTTTCAAAACTCAATTCTACATACAATTCAAAACTCAATTCAAAAAAACCATAACCAAACAAATTTTCTACACTCAAATCATAATTCTACAACTCACAAACTTAAAATACAATTCATACTCTCAAATTATATTTACAAAACTCTACTAAATACAACCAAATATTTTCCCATATTCTGAAAAACAAATATATATATATATATATATATGGGTGTGGCTTCTGTCCAGTCCGCAATCGGACTGAACCGTGCTGTCGGGCTCGTGGGGGCCTACCACGAGTCCCGTTTTGATAATCTGACCCGTTAAATGTGTAGAACTCGTCGAGTATTCTCTATCTATAAAAAATCACGTTGATCGGAAATCGATAGCTATATAATCAAACCAGTTTTGTATAAAAAAAAATGAACGGTGAATAAATTAACAGTTGATAAAAATCTGTTTTGATCACATAACTATCGATATCCGATCAACGTGATTTTTTACAAGCATATAGTATTCGACGAGTTCTACATATTGGACGGTTCAGATTATCAAAACGAGACCCGTGATAAGCCTCCACAGACCTAACAGTATGGTCCAATCTGATTGCAGACTGGACAGAAGCCATGCCCGATATATATATATTAGTGCAGTGCGCTTCAAAACCACTAATAACTTCTCGTTAAGGGGACTGACTAGATATTTATTATCCGTACAATTATTAAGGCTATTTTCCAGCTCGTGTATGTACATTTATTGACAAAACAATAAATTCTTCACCTATCTCGCATAGGATTTGGGGTCGCCCTTAGGTTGTTGGGGGCTTAGAATAGTTATTGTTGTACGGTCACATCTTTTTTATTTTAAAATTTATTTTGATGATTTAAATTATCAGCAATGTTGGTATTATGAAAAACCTTTCATGAAAATAATTATAAAAGTTTTGTGACCTTTGGATTACACTTAAAATAAAACACCACATACTAATCAAGGTAATCTAAGGATCATAAATTTTTCATGATCATTTTCATGACAAAATTTTCATGATACCTAACTTTTCCCTTAAATTATTCACATATTAAAGTATATTGAGTAAAATATATTTAAAAAAATCAAATTAATCGGATATCATTAATCTTTTATTTACTCACATTTGTATTTATTAAATAAATGACAATTATAATTTAAAGTATTAAAATAAATACAAATGTAAATGAATGAATGAAAATGTTAATAATATTCGATTAATTTGATTTTTTAAACATATTCTACTCGATATATTTTAAAATATGAACAATTTAAATTATCAAAAAGAACTTTGAAATGAGTCTATTTGACTGCACAACAATAATTGTTGTAGATCCAACACAACAATAATTGTTGTAGATCCAGCACAACAGCCACCCCAACATGGAATGGCATTACAAATAGGTCACAGGAAACACACATTCTCTCCGATTCCAGAATCTGTACTAATGGTTTTGTTCGGCTCCTTGATAAATTAAACTCCATAGCTTATAAAATCCATTGTATAGAAAAAAAAAATTAGGCCAACTTAATTGTAACATGTTATTTTGATAACAAACATAATAAATTGAATATATTAAAATTATAAAATTAATCTAATTATTTTTATAATAAATATTTACAAAAAATTTTAAAAAATAAATAATTCAAATTATTAAAAACGGGTGTTCAGTGAGTCTTACAAGATCCCCCACCAAGCCTAACCCTTAAAAACAAGTCCCTACACTTTCTTTTGATAGCCTCATTAAAAGCATCTTAATGTTTTTCCGTAGAGAAGAAAATATACAGAAAGCAATGAAAACAGAAAACAGTCCAGAAATTATCAAAAAATCTTTAAATAAATTACTATGAGCCACATCTTTAGTGTAGGTTACCTATAGATTTTAAATTCTTTTTTATTTTATTTTATTTTTTGAGTTTATAGTATTATTGTTGAAAGACATATTTCAAATAAATAAATAAACAATATAACATTTAATCTTTAACACTAAATTGAAGTGTGCAATGTAAATTTAAACTTAATAATTTGTAAGTCATGCTAAAATAAATATGATCCATATATTGTATTTTTAAAGTATTTTTCTTTATATTTTTTCTGATACACAATTTTGTTGTTTTCCTATGCATTGAATTTCTCCTTGTGGCTAAGAGTTGTTGAATCCATGTGCAACCCTCTTTTTTTTCTTGTTTATCAACAATTATATTTTGTGAGACTCCATGTGGGAATTGAAGGTTTTCTTTATTTATGCAATGTGAGACACATCTTATACGAAGGAGAATTGTATCAAGTTTTGTGATTAGTTTATATCTATCTAAACTTTTCATTTCAATTAGTCTATTTTCCAGTCGGATCAGTTCCTCTCCAATAACTGGAGGGTGTTGTTTGGCATTGGTGGGTCCTAATCCGAGCCTATGATGATAATTCAAAACGTTTAATGTGTAGAACATGTTGAATATATCATCCTTGCAAAAAAATCACATTAATTGGATATTAAATAATCACTTGATCAACTCACATTTCAATATAATTTTCAAATGGAATTTTCAAAATAAATTGTGATAAAAATGTGATCTGATCAAGTGGTTATTGATATCTGATCAACATAATTTTTTACAAGAATGATATACTTGATGGGTTCTACAGATTGAATGGTTTGAGTTATCGCCATGGGCCCAGATCAGGGCCCAACAATACCGAACATCACCCTCCAATTATTGGAAAGGAGCTGTATCCTTCCCAAAAATAGTGTCCTAAAAATTTACTCATAATATGATTGTGTGTGGTGAAGATTGAATTAATGTATGTATAGAATAAATCTAGACTATAAATTGACAATTTTGGGCAAAATATTTGGATTTGAAGTCTTCCTTAAGTTAGAGTTTAGAGTGCCACATATGCTCGAATGCACTAGCCACTTGAAAAATTATTGGATGTTCGGAAAGTATTACGTGAAATTATCATATGATATCTGCCATTATTGATAATAACCTGGATCTCTTTGGGTCCATGATTTGAATGTAATTTGAGCATGTGAGGCTTATCACAAGTCTTATTTTAATAATCTGAATCATTAGTTTTGTCGGGTTATTTGTGTATATCACCTACACACAAAAATAGGTCAATCCGATATTCATAACGTGTTCAATTTTTGCATTTGTTACCAAGAAAATGAATGGTCTATTTTTAAAAATATGCTTGTCATTTATATTTTTTAAAGGCAAATATAATAAATTGAATAAGTTACAATTATTAGATTGACTTAATATTTTGTATAAATGATATACTCGAAAGTATTTTCATTGTACCTAAAAAAAAAAACAAATACTCGAAAGATCCGACAAAATAAGTGGTTCAAATAATTAAAACAAGACACGTGGTGAGTCTCACGAGTCCAAACAACACCCTTTAATTTATAATTTGGACCGAAGAGAAGTCAAGTCTTAATAATAAATGTGTGATCCCCGTTGTCTTCCAAACACTTACTGTAATATAAATGTAATGGACTCTAATATCAATCCTATCACCATAGACAAAAGTATAATGACATATACTCTCCTCTAAAAAAGCTCCTCTCAATTACATGATTAGAATCAAAATCTCAATTTCATTGCCTGAGGTTATTATAAGTTGGACCATGACAGAGAGCTTTAGATAATAAGTTTTTAAGCTAGTTCTACTGAGCTGACCATGAAGAGAAAAAAAAAAAATTCAAAATATCACATCAATAAGCTGAGTCCACCCATTACAATTCCCTTAGAACTCTCAAACATTTTTTTTTTTGTTATAAGTCATCAATCTCATTATATATATGTGTGTGTCCTATCTACTACTATTGGTTTGTAATGGAAAAGTGGAAACCACAGTTTGACATAAAAATGAAACAGTACATAGCACAATGGTGATCAATGCATGATATTATGGGGTTGTTTGGGATGATCTAAATAAATGTACTTTTTGACTTTTTATAAAATATGGGTTATGTATGAGATTGGGTTTGAAGTGATATGGTAGAGAAGTGATGTGACTTAAATAAGATGATATAATTTAAATAAGATAGTAACTTTTTAAATTTTTGAATTTTTTATTTTATGCCAAACAAAGCCTATGTTTCATATAGACTATATGAAGCATCCAATACTCTGTGGCCATGTGAGAGAGCAAATAATGGTTGTGTCAGTCTCATATCATGCCGATTTGCTTCCCAATTTCGTCAATTTTTACTTTCTGTGAAAAGCGTCATAATAATTGAAGCCATTGAATGTGACTCAATGTGGTGAACGGTTAGTTGTTGTGACCACTTAATGTGAATCAAAGTGAGAGAGTGAGAGACTTACTTTGTGTGTATATATATATATATACCTATGAAGCTTGTGCTGTTAATTCAAGCTCATCGCTAAACATTGTTTGAAGATGATGATAAGTGGTGCAATGAGGATTGTGGTGTTGCTATTAGTTTGTTTTCAAGTTCTTTTGAGTGTAGTGGTTGCTAGAGATGTGGTGGCGAGTGTGAGGCATGATGAGGAGGAGGAGAAGTTTCTGGCCTTTGGCAAAGGGGGTGGATTTGGGGGAGGTGGTGGATTTGGAAAGGGTGGAGGAGTTGGAGGGGGCTTTGGAAAAGGTGGAGGAATAGGTGGTGGGTTTGGAAAAGGTGGTGGAATTGGGGGAGGATTTGGTAAGGGTGGTGGCATTGGTGGTGGTATTGGTAAAGGTGGTGGAATTGGTGGTGCAGGTGGCTTTGGGAAAGGTGGGGGAGTGGGAGGGGGCTTTGGAAAAGGTGGAGGAGTAGGTGGTGGGTTTGGAAAAGGTGGTGGAATTGGGGGAGGATTTGGTAAGGGTGGTGGCGTCGGCGGTGGTATTGGTAAAGGTGGTGGAATTGGTGGTGGAGGCGGCTTTGGCAAAGGTGGTGGTGTTGGTGGAGGATTTGGTAAGGGTGGTGGCATCGGTGGTGGTATTGGTGAAGGTGGTGGAATTGGTGGTGGTGGTGGTGGTGGTGGTGGTGGTGGAGGCTTTGGGAAAGGTGGTGGAATTGGTGGTGGTGCTGGTGGGGGATTTGGAAAAGGTGGTGGCATTGGTGGTGATATTGGTAAAGGCGGCGGATTTGGTGGTGGGTCTGGTAAAGGTGGTGGAATCGGTGGTGGTGGAGGCTTTGGGAAAGGTGGTGGAGTTGGTGGAGGATTTGGTAAGGGGGGTGGCATCGGTGGAGGATTTGGCAAAGGTGGTGGAATCGGTGGTGGGTTTGGTAAAGGTGGTGGAATTGGAGGTGGCTCCGGTGGTGGGCTTGGTGGAGGATTTGGTAAAGGTAGCGGAATAGGTGGAGGAGCAGGAGGAGGCGGTGGATTTGGTGGAGGAGGTGGTGGTGGAATTGGACATCACTAAAAATTATTCGTTGCATGAATAAACAAAAAAAAGAGTATTTATATAAAATATATTAATATTGTAAGAAAGTCTATGTGTGTAAGGAAAAATAATTTCACCATCTTCTTTTCGAGCAGGAATGATTAGTGAAATCTTATTGATTGTAATTTTGTCCAAATTTTAAGACAACATAAAAAAGAGAAGAGGTTTGATGGGACGATCCAATGCTGCAACATATATTATTTCTATCACTTGTAATTTTGTTGAATGAGAATATATTTTTGTCTCCTTATAGGTGTGTTTGTATGTAGATTTATTTTTTTATGCAAGAAAAAAATGCATTCCTTCAAAGATTACATAAATTACTAACAACGTATGTTGCCAAATACTTTGTTTCATTTCGTAATTAATCAATTCCATTAAGTAGAACAAAAAAGAAGTAAATGAAATGAAATGAAATGTAACTAATTAGTTAGCCATTTTTGCACCACCTGGGCAATTAGATAAACAATTGGTGTTCAGGCATGACCAATTCAAATACAAAGTGCTATACTTCACAAAGGCACGGTATTGTCAATGCAACCAGTAACTAGTAGTAAGGGTTCAACTTGGGTGAATTCAATTGAGTTGAGAAATTGTTTTAAGTCTAAATTTTGAGTTGTATTTAGTATTATAGTTTGATCATTTACTCAAATTTGTCTGTCTAAATCGGTCCAAGCATAACAAATTGAACTCGGGTTAGGCTATTGAATTGTCTAAATTACCTACAAATTTGAATTTTTTTTAAAGCTAATCTAATTAATTTGTTAAAATTAGACCTTATTAATAATTTTTTTTATAGTAAAATCATTAATAAGATCAAAATAAATATATAATTTGTGTAGAGAGAGATGATAATCGAAAAATCATTGCGCCGGTGGCTTTGCCATTTTTGAGTGAAAGGGAAAATGATAAGTTTTTTTTGTTGGGTTAGTTATGAATATATGATATAAATAGTGAATATAATTTAAAGGTTTAAATTATTCTACCATCATTCAATAACTAATTATTTATTTGTATATTTAATATTTTTAAAAATATTTTATATACACTTTGAGGTTCAAATTGCTCGGGTTATGTGATATTTGTACCCAAGTCTAGCCCAAATTTAATATGAGGTTATGAATTTTTGCTTGAACTCTCATTGAATTACAAAATATATTATCCAAATTCTTAAAAATCATATGAGTGTCTCATTTTGAAGTAGGTGAAAATGATCTAATTTTATAATTGAAAATTAAAAAAATATATAATTTGAAAATTCAGATAATAAAATAATATTTGATAATAATTAAGGAGTGTCCTTGGAAATTAACTCAAAACAAACGTCGCAGTAATTTGTGAATTTAAGAGGAGCATGCCGGATAATAACAAACTATGGTTATTTTCTGAGTTCTCCAAAAAAAAAAAAAAAATCCTATGCATTGTGTTTGGTTTGAGTTTTTTGAATTAAGTTTTTTTAAAATTGACTTTTTTGGTTTTCGTATTTTTTTATTTTTAATGAATATTTTTTAAATTTTAACATTTTTTTTTACTTTTTAGATGCACCTTACTTAGATGTATCTAAAAAGTAAAAAATTTGTGAAAAATTAATAAATACATAAAAATACAAAAAATGTACTAAATTCTTATATTTTTTTTTGTATTTTTGGTATTTAGTGAATTTTAAAAGATTTTTTTTACAATTTTTTTACTTTTTAAGTGTATTTATGTTAGGTATATCTAAAATGTAAAAAAAGTGCTTAAAATATTAAAAAAATTCAGTAAAAACAAAAAAATACAAAAAATAAGAAAGTATAATTTTTTGAAAAGTGTTTTTTGAAAAATGGAAACAAGCAACAATGAAACTAAAATCGGCCATGAAATGGGCAAAAAATATTTAAAAAAATGAAAATATGGAAATTGCAAATAAACAGAAAAAGCAATACATAATTGTATTTTAGTGGATGTTTCTCAAATTGCAAAAGGAATAAAATAATGAAAAATAATTGTAAAAAGGTTATGATATAGGTCGAATGGTACCACATTAAGGCCGCTTAAGTTACATTTATAGTCTTTGAATTTTGTTTATTTGGTGGAGATGATGTGTTTTGTACACTTGTACAGATTTGGCAGGTAATACGCAAATTCAAGTAAAAAGTGACGCAAAAGTAGATTTTCCGTACGAGTAGTGAAAAGTCTGAACCTTCCACCTCATTGTACGTGCGGCCAAGCTTCATCGCACGTGCGGCCTACCACCGCTCGAGCAGCCCACATGGGCGCTCGAGCGACCCACCTAGGGTTGTGTGCATGAAAATTTAAGGTTCTTCTGCTGGGAATAAAAATAAGAAAAATGGGTTGAAAAGAGATTCAAAAATATTCTAAGAAAAATGGAGGCTAGGGTTTGAAGAGAGGGATTTTTCTCAAGCTTCAAGGGCAACTTTTATGGGGGCTTCTTCCTCTTCAACCTTTTCCACCTCTTCCCACTCCTCTATGAGTGGCTAGTCTTCCAGTTTTAGGGCTTTGATGAAGCCCTAGCCATGTAAAGAGATTTTTCTTAGGTTTTGATTGTGAAACGGTTTGAATAAATGTATGGATGTTTTAGAAGTTTATAATGATTTTGCTTTTCATATTTCAAGTATTTTATTCTCTATGATTGTTTAATGCTTTCCATACATTAGTTTTCTTTGTATTTGTGTTCAAAATATGAGACGAGTTATACTATGAGAGACAGGTTGTGTTGCTACTATAGTTTAGAGCAAACGACTTGTGCTCAAACGACTCGTGCTACGAGAGATAGGTTGTGTTGCTACTATAGTTTTCTTTGTGTTTGTGTTCAAAGTATGAAACGAGTCATGCTACGAGATATAGGTCGTGTTGCTACTATAGTTTAGAGCAAACGACTTGTGCTATTCGAGGATGATTCATGTCTGTATGTTGAATGCAACAATTCTGTTGATCAATGTTTCAAACTTGTAGTTGTGAAATATTAGTTAGTTCAAACCGGAGTACAATTGATGGCCAATGTTAAGTCTTATTTATGTGGTTAGTGGTGAATTCTTTGCTCTAAGATTTTCCCAAAAATCAGTATCTCAAACCCTATTTTTAATTGTCAATTTAATTTCTCAATTTCATTTAATTCTCGTTTAGTCATAATATCTCTCAATCTTTTTATCAAAATTAATTTAAGAATTTAACAATTAAATTAGTTTAATTTCCCGTTTGTCCTTGTGGATCGATATCTGGGCTTACTGTTATTCTGAGGAATTTGGTATAGTTCAGTGTTTATTTTTGGTGTGTGAAACAACCCATCGAATTTTGGCACCGTTGCCGGGGATTTCTAGCCAAATTAAGTAATTTAAAGTTACATTTCTATTTTAATTTTTAGTTTAGGATTTTATATTTTAGTGTTGCTAAGTGTACATAGTGTTTGCAAGTGGAGCTATCACCGATGCGTAAGCAGAGCGCAACCGAGCTTTAAAAACAAACTGCAGCACCAAAGTGCTTAAAAAAAAAAAACAAAAGCAAATACTTGCAAGCAAAGCACATGAATGCTAAAAATAGAGAGCTCAAGTGGAAATTGGGGACAACATCTACACATCAAGCACCCGTAAGACGAGTAAAACGTTTTTGTTAAATCGCTGTGAGTATTTTCTTCTTTGGTATTTTGCTTTCCTAACTTAGTGCACAAGAGTCAGAACTTAGTGTATGTGTGTGAGTAGTGTATGCACGGGCGCCGTTCTCGTCGCTCTGAATTGTGGAGTATGGACCTTAAACTAGAAAGGACTCTTAGGAAACTTAGAGTCTCTTCCCTTGTTCCTAGACTTGAATATCTATATCCATACTTCGAGCCATTAGAGATGGCGAACCCGAATGGCCTAAATGGGCCCAACTGGACCCTTAAGGATTACTTCACACCCACTGCATATATATCACCATCATGCATCCAGTTACCCGACACCATTACTGCTCATTATGAGATTAAGTCCAGCACTATCCAAATGCTTCCATTATTCCATGGACTAGCTCATGATGATCCTTATAAACATTTGCATGAATTTCTGAAAATTTGCTCTACAGCGAGGATCCAGAATTTCACCAATGAGGCCTTAATGTTGCCACTGTTCCCATTTTCACTAAAGGACAAAGCCAAACATTGGTTAAACTCCTTACCTGCTAATTCTGTTATAACATGGGACCAATTACAGCAGAAGTTTTTGGAGAAGTACTTTTCCATTGGTAAGACCAACCAACTTAGGCGAGCCATTACCAATTTTGCTCAAATTGATGGCGAGCAATTTCATGAAACATGGGAAAGACTTCGTGACCTTCTCCAATAACGTCCCCACCACCAAGTGCCTGATTGGCAACTTGTTCAAACCTTTTATTATGGCTTAACTGAGCCTCACTACCAAATGGTGGATTCTTCTTGTGGTGGGACATTCATGTCCAAAAATAACGCCGAGGCATGACAATTATTTGAGAACCTAAGTGATAATTCCCTTCACCATGCCTTCGCAGCTCGGCAAGTCTGGCAACCAGTAGTTGGAGCCCTGAAAAGAGGAGGGTATTTATGAGGTAGGGTAAAACCTAGAGTTAGCCCAACTAGTAGAGGCATTGTTTCACAAAATGGACCAATTATTAGCTTCGAGACATGCCCCTACACAGCAAGACCAGCCCTAATTCCATGAGGCATGTGCTATTTGTGCAAGCCATGCTCATGACTTGAGTAAGTGCCCTTCGGCATCACAATTTCCGGAATTAGTCCAAAAGCATGTGAATGTGGCTCAAAGTTTCTTTAACCCGGGTAATAACCGATATTCCAACACATATAATTCGGGATGGAGAAACCACCCTAACTTCTCATGGAGACTTCCTTCACAAGGCACTTCTTATAACCCTCCACCACCAAGGCAGAATTTTAATAATTTTGCTAACCAATCTTCTTACCGACCATTGTAACCTTACCGGCAACTAGAACCCCCGCCTGTTCCTCAACGCAACTTGACCTTTGAGACTCAGGTGTTGGAAGTTCTTTTAGAATTTAAGGGGTTAGCACCAGTAGTTCACTCCCATACTCACTGCATTGCCAAGCTAGAGGCTCAATTAGGTCAAATGGCTAATAACATGAATATGAGAGAGAAGGGAAAATTACCTAGTCAGACTGTGGCCAACCCTAAGGGTCAATATGGGGCAGAGGGGTCAAGTGGGAATGGAAAGAACCATGAACAGGTGCAAGCAATGATCACTTTGAGAAGTGGGAGAGAGTTAGAGCCTCAACTAGTTGTGTCTGATGCAACTAGAGCTAAAAAGGGTGACCACGGTAGTAAACCCAATGAGAGCAAGGGTAATGGAGAAACACCTAAGGGGGATGATTAAGTCCCTAGTACTTCACATGAGTCTAAGGCACCATATGTGCCTAAGGCACCCTTTCCCCAATGCCTTGATACGCGAAGGCGACATCCATGGAAGCAATGATGAAGGTGTTTAAACAAGTTAAAATCAATCTCCCCATGTTGGAGGCAATTAAGAAAGTACCCTTTTATGCTAAATTTCTGAAAGACCTTTGTATGCAAAAGCGTAAATCTAGGACACACGTGTCCTAAAAAGTCATACTCACGGAGCAAGTAAGCTCTATCTTATTGAGTGACACGTCCCCTAAGCAAGACTCAGGTGCCCTAACCATTGCATGCATTATAAGGGACCATTTCATTGATAGGGCCTTGTTAGATTTAGGAGCTAATGTCAATTTGTTGCCGTACTCTATGTATGAGAAATTCGGGCTTGGCGAGTTGAAGCCCACTACTGTTACTCTCCAGTTGGCTGACCGATCCTTCAAAGTGCCACGTGGTATGATTGAGGATGTGCTAGTAAAGGTCGATATGTTTTATTTTCCTATTGAATTTTTGGTTTTAGATATGGAACTAGTAGCCAGCTCTAGAAAACAAATCCTGGTAATCTTAGGTCGACCTTTTTTGGTTACGGCCAATACATGTATAAATTGTCGTACCGGGGTTATGGATGTTTTATTTGGGAATATGCAAGTGAAACTCAATGTTTTCCAAGCATCCCAACAATCCCATGAGAGAGAGGAGTGCTTATCTGTGGATGTTGTGGGGGAGATAGTAGAGGAGGCTTTACCCTCCATTCTTATAGAGGACCCTTTAGATGCTTGTTTAGCTCATTTTGGGTTTCAGGATTTTAATATAGATAGATCAATTAAGGAAATGAATGCTTTACTTGAATCTCCTCCTACACCGGATTTTCCTCCGCAGAAAGCCTGGTTTAAGCCCCTTCCTCCTCTGTCTAGGGAACCTGCCAGACCACCTCTAGTCATACTACCTACACTTGAGTTGAAGCCACTCCAAGCCACACTTAAGTATGTTTTTTTAGGGCCTCAAGATACTTTACCGGTCATAATTACATCTAACTTAACTGTAGAGCAGGAAAGTCAATTAATGAGTGTTCTCGTGGTACATCGAAGTGCTATAAGGTAGTTGGTGGTTGATTTGAGAGGGATAGATCCCTTCGTATGCATGCATTATATACATCTAGAGGGGGACACCAAACCTTCTCATGAAATGAAACGGAGGCTTAATCCTAATATGAAAGAGGTAGTAAAAAAAGGGGTGTTGAAATTATTGGATGCAGGTATTATATACCCCATCTCGGATAGCAAGTGGATGAGTCCCACACAAGTGGTGCCCAAGAAATCGGGCATCACTGTTGTTGAGAATGAGCAAGGAGAGTTAGTCCCCACACGAACCACTACTGAGTGGCGAGTGTGCATTGATTGTACGAGACTGAATTCCATGACTAGGAAGAATCACTTTCCCTTACCTTTTATTGATCAGATCCTAGAGCGGTTAGTAGGGCAGAGCTACTATTGTTTCCTTGATGGCTATTTTGGTTACAATCAAGTTCCTGTGTATCCTGATGACTAGGAAAAGACTACCTTCACATGTCCTTTTGGCACTTTTGCCTTTCGCCGAATGCCCTTTGGGCTTTGCAATGCACCGGCGACCTTTCAACGGTATATGATGGCTATCTTTTTTGACATGGTAGAGAAATTCTTAGAGGTCTTCATGGATGACTTCTCCGTGTTTGGGCCGTCTTTTGAGGAATGTCTCCAGAACTTAACTAAAGTCCTTACTGGTTGTGTGGAGACAAACCTTGTTTTGAGTTGGGAGAAGAGCCATTTCATGGTTCACAAGGGTATAGTGTTGGGATGCATTGTGTCCCTTTGCGGTATAGAGGTCAATAAAGCTAAAGTTGACCTCATTGTAGGCCTTCCTCCATCCACTTCTATGCGTCAAGTTAGGTTTTTTTAGGGCATGCAAGTTTTTACCGTCGATTCATCAAAGACTTTAGCAAAATATCCCATCATTTGTGTAGTTTACTTGCTAAGGACGCACCTTTTATCTTTGATGATGCATGTTTGAAAGCGTTTGAAACACTTCGAGCTGCACTTTTTACTGCCCTCATCATGTAATCCCCTGAGTGGTCTCTTCTTTTCGAGATTATGTATGATGCATCTGATTATGCCCTGGGCGCCGTCTTGGGCCAAAGGGTGAATAAAGTACCCCATGCTATCTATTATGCTAGTTGTACTCTTTCTGATGCTCAATTAAACTAAACTACCATTGAGAAAGAGTTACTAGCTGTCACTTTTGCACTTGATAAGTTCCGGTTCTATCTCCTAGGATCTAAAGTCATTGTGTTCACTGACCATGCCGCTTTGCAGTACTTATTGTCCAAAAAAAGGACCAAACCTAGGTTGATTAGGTGAATTCTACTCCTTCAGGAGTTTGACCTAGAAATCCTGGACAAGAAGTGATACGAGAATGTAGTTGCAGATCATCTATCCCAAATTTTTATTGAGCACACGAGTGATCCCTTAGCCTTGTATGACTTGTTTCTACAGGAGCAATTTCTTACGATGTCACAAGTGACCCTCCCGTGGTTTGCTCACATAGTGAGTTACTTGGCGGTTGGTCAAATTCCTAAAATTTGGTCTAAGCAAGACAAAGATCGATTTTTCTCACAAGTCAAGCATTATTTCTAGGAAGACCCGGAATTGTTCAAATATTGTCCGGATCAAGTGATTCGGCATTGTGTGCCTGAGAGTGAAACCCATAGAATTCTCACCTTTTGTCACTCTCATATATGTGGCGGCCATTTCAGTGGACAGAAAACGGCCGCCAAGGTTTTACAATGTGGGTTCTACTGGCCCTCTATCTTCAAAGATGCCCATAACTTTTGTAGAGCTTGGATGCGTTGTCAACGCATGGGTTATATGTCACGGCGAGATATGATGTCGATGACCCCTATTTTGATTGTTGAGATTTTTGATGTTTGGGGCATCGACTTCATGGGTCCCTTTCCATAATATTTTGGATTTGAATACATTTTGGTGGCTGTGGACTATGTCTCCAAGTGGGTTGAGGCAGTGGCCACTAGAACAAATGACCACAAAGTTGTGGTTAAATTCCTTCATGAAACCATTTTTTTGTCTTTTTGGCTTCCCACATGCCATAATTAGTAACAGTAGCAAACATTTTTGCAACTGATTTTTCAAGGCATTGGTGCGCAAATACATGATCACTCATAAAGTTGGCACTCCTTATCATCCCCAGACTAGTCGTCTAGTAGAGGTTTCTAATAGGTAGGTTAAACACATCCTCGAGAAAACTGTGAGGCCCGATAGGAAAGATTTGTCCACTAGGTTGGATGATGCACTTTGGGCCTATCATACTGTATATAAAACACTCATCGGGATGTCTCCATATAGGATTGTGTTCGGGAAACCATGTCATCTCCCTGTTGAGCTAGAACACCGAACTTTGTGGGCCATTAAGAAGTTCAATTTTGATATGGCCAAAGCCAGTGACCACTGGAAACTCCAACTTAATGAGTTAGAAGAGCTCCGCAATGATGTATATGAGAGCTCAAAAATTTACAAGGCTAGGTGTAATAACCCTCGTTACTGATCACTGATTAATGCCGATTACTGCTAAGTTAATACCGATTATGGAAAGTAAATGAACTGACTGACTTACTGAACTGACCGATTGAAATCTAAAACTGAATCGATTGACTGTATTTGTTTAATTGCTTGTATCTGTTTGAATTGTAATTCTATCTGTTTGACTATATGATTATCTGTTCAATTTTTATGTTTAAACTGTTAATTGAAAGCCTTATCGGCGGCCGAATCCAAAATTGATTGATGTTCCGTGATTAGTAGAATTTATGTGATTTTATGGTGTATTTAATTAAAATGTGATTTGGTACGGTTAAATCGGATTAAAATAAGCTAAATTACATGAGTTCGACTTATTTACAATCTCGCCACTTAGTGGCCCACTACCTCACACATATTGGAGCATTGTACTACACTTGGTCAAACATTTCATCAGCCCATTTGTTGCCTCACCACCGAATTTAGAGAGAGAGGAAGGGAGAGACTTGAGTTCATTTTGTGTTTTGCTTGGAAATTTAGAAGATTAGAGGAGTTCTTGCTTGTTTGAGCTTCTACACTTGTAATTGAGGACCTAGGTAAGGATTTCACCTTCTCATTGTTGTGTTTAAGCTTGTTCATGCATGGTTTTGAGCAAAGTTGAAGTCTAGAGCCAATTTATGGCTTAAAATGTTGAATTAGAACTCATTTCATGCATGCATGTGTGTATTGATGAATTTTGAGTTGATTTCATGGCAAATTGTCACATGCATGTTCATAATTAAGTTTAAGTCCATGTTTTTAACTTGTTTTGAAAAGAATAAGCTCATTAGAGCATGTTTTGAAGCCTTGAATTGGTTTAAAGTCTTGGATGTATATTGGAGATTATGTTCTTGAAAAAAATGGTTTGAAATTGAGTTTAATTAAACACCCTTGGGCTTTGATTAACCAAATTGATCTTTGAAATACATAATGTTTCATGTTTACAAGTGTTTTTCCAGGTTTTTAGCCCAAGAGGATCAAAAATTTGGCTTTTAAACTCGATTTTGAGCTTGGGACTCAAATCTGGAATTTCCAGAATTTGGGCCTACGCTCGAGCGAGGAAGTACACGCTTGAGCGTACACTCTGTGATTCTGCCCTCCGCTCGAGCGAGAAAAGTTACGCTCGAGCGGGGAATGCGAGCATCCAGTACTTTGCATGTGTTCACAGTCCGCTCGAGCGAGGAAACTTACGCTCGAGCGAGGACTTGTGTCTTACGCTCGAGCGAGGGTCGAGCGTCCATCGAGCGTAAAATTGGAGCATCCAGCATTTTTACTGTAACACACAGTCCGCTCGAGCGAAGGAATTGACGCTCGAGCGGAGCTCCTTTGTTTGCATGTCTGCTCGAGCGTAGAAAGCCATGCTCAAGCGAGACCCCTGTTTTCAGCAAATTTTGTAAAGTGTTCAAAAGTGCATCTTTGCATCATCTTTCCATCTTAGGCATTCTTAGGGCATATTTAAGGCATCTTAAAGAGGATATAGATGTAGAACCACACCGAAGCAAATTAGGGATTAAGTTATTATCTTTCCCAACTGTGTAGCTTAGTGTGTGTTCAATCTGTAAACTGTGTAGGGTTGGCTTTCCGAGGAGACGCTCTAGTTCACTATAGCCCAGAACTCTGTGAGTAACAATTGTGTAAAGATATGTTCAAAATGATTATCTTTTGAATACTGAACTGAACTGCTTACTGAACTGATATTGATTACTGAATGGATGTATGTCCTTTATTTCTGAACTGTACTGTGGCATCCTTAGCACCTACTGTTTACTGTTATTGTTACAGAGATCTCTGTCGGTTTCCTCGTGGAGCCACTACTGTTTACTGACTGATGGCCATCATTACTGTTCGGTCTTTTAAGACCTACTGTTACTGTTATGCTAATGGATGTACCACATATAACTGTTTACTGTACTGAACAACTGATATACTGATTGAATTGAACTGTTTTCATTACTGTACGGACATTCTAAACTCCTTTACGCATTATGTTATTCACTGGGCTTTAGCTCACTGCTCATATATATATGTAGGTGTACAGGCACCGGACCAATGCTAGAGGCGTCGGGGTAGATTCCCAGTTTTGTCAAGCCAACCAATGTGCCTCACTGCGAGGTTCCGAGCCTGCCAAGCTAAGGCTTAGGGGTGTTTTAGTTTTCCCCCTCCTGCACTGTTTTGTTTACTGTATAGACTGTGTAGACTGCACTGTACTGGTTAATAGGGACTTGATCCCTATTCTGAATGTTTGTAAATGTTCTGCATACTGTTCTGTACCGTATATATATATGTGAATGTATGAAAAATCTTTTTGGCATACAGACTGTCACAACTCATTGGACATTGTTTTTATTACTGTAGTGGCTTCCGCCATGCCCCTGTACTCTGTTATACTGTCTTACTGTTAAGCAGGCCTTTGGTAATCTCGGATTACTAGCCGGTTACGGCGCTAAACCCGTAGGGGCGGGTTTGGGTCGTGACACTAGGACTAAGGCATTTCACGATAAACACATTTCTCATAAGTCTCTCGAGCCATACCAAAAAGTGTGGTTGTTCAATGCAAAATTGCGGTTGTTCCTAGATAAACTCTTGTCTCGGTGGGATGGTCCATATAAGGTTATTGAAATCTTTCTGCATGGGCGGTTGCGATTAAAAATCTAAAAGATGGTACGACCTTCAAGGTCAATGGCCAACGATTGAAACATTATGTGAATGGTCTTGAGAAATGAGAGATGATTGAGGTTGTCCACTTGATGGACCCAATATATCTTCCATAGTAATTGCTTTGAGTCTAGGAGACTTTAAATTCTCTAAAGGTGTAATTCCTTTGGTGTTTGCCGTGCCTGAACGACATTTGATGGTCCGGTATAGCCACCTAACGGTGTTTGTAGTGAGTTCCTAGGAGACCAATTGAAACGGTAGAACTAGAGTTCGAATAGCAAAGTCTAGAACGTAAAGATTTGGAATTTGCGAGACTAAAGTTTGGTTTAAATATCCAAGGGTGTGGAGATTGCTTCAAAACCACCCCAGCTTGAACTCTATATAGTAACCCTATAGGTCGAGTTAGCTTTCTGTACTTCGATTCTGGATACCAAATCAACCTAGTCTGCCACCCTGTTGGAGAATAGGGAAAGTTACAAATATTGTTAGAGAGAAAAGTAGTACCCGTGGTTTTAGCGTAAAAATTATACCTTGTTAAGAATCTCGATATCTTCAAAGTGCTATATTTATTTCGGATGTGAAATGAAGGTAGAAATGGTTTAAAATGTTTTAGGTTGTACTTGGGCGATTTAAAAAAAAAAAAAATGCAGCAGACCGCATGTGCGGCCTACACGGGCGCATGAGCGAAGGTCCCAAGCATGGGCGCTCGAGCGGAGGCCCAGGTCGCATGAGCGGCCCAGGCCCAAATGGCCACTGCTTTCGAGCCGTTGGAGTGGTCAATTTCTGCCACACAATCGGCCCAAAATTCAGCGCTCGTGCGTCCCAAATGGGCTCACGAGAGGCCCATCCAACAAAAAAAAAAAAAGGAGCGCACGAGCGAAGGTCCAGCCCGCATGAGCGGTCCAGGCCCAAATGACTACTGCTTGAAAGCCGCTAGAGTGTCCAAACTCCGCCGCACAAGCGGCTCATAATTCAGCGCTCGTGCGGCCCAAATGGACGCACAAACGGACGCACAAACGATCCATTAAAAAAAAAAAAAATATCCTGCAGATTTTATTTATTTTTATTTACTTATTTTACATTTCTTCAAAAATAAAATCACGTAATTTATTTATTTACTTTTTTTAATTTTATTTATTTGTTTATTTTTACTTATTTTATTTCCCTTTTTTTTAAAAAAAGAAAAGAGTTCTTTAAGAAAACCTTAGACCCACTTTTGACCATCACTCTTCCCAACACACTCTCTTTACCTCTCATCAACTTTTTTGTTCTCTTTTTCTCTCTCTCTCTCTCTCTCTCTCTCTCTCACTCTCACAACCCTACAACCCCACAAACCCACAAACTCATCAAATCCCACCATCACCAACTTCTTCTTTCTTCTTCCTTCTTCCTTCTTCCTTCAACTTTCACTCACTACCATCTTTCTACCAAAGCATCACCATCTTCTCCGACCGATGACCTTCCGGCAGCCATTTTTTCAGGCGGATCTACATTTTCTTCTTTCTTTCTTTCCTTCCTCCATTTTCAAGGTAATCATCCTCTTTTTGTTTAGATTTCTTAGTTTTCACTTGTAATATTAGTTCATGGGTAATGGTGATTTTTGAGCCTTGTTCATCATCATTGTCCATGATCTTCACGCTCATAAAAAAAAAAATTTGCTTAGCAAAAACCGACCACCGCACATGCGGCTCACCCTTCATAAAAAAAAAAAAAAAAAAAAATTTGGGCATGAAACAAACAGAATCACCGCACGTGCGGTCATCTCCGGCGCACAGGCGGCCCAAAAAAAAATTTAAAAAAAAAATCATCATAACTAATAATAATAATAATTTCGCTTGTGATAGCCTATTTTTGTATAATGTAGTTGTTTGTTTTAATTGTTTAGTTAGTGATTTAGTTTTATTTTTATTTAGTGATTTAATTGTTAGTTTAATTGGTTAGTGGTTTAGTTTTCATTTTTATTTTTTGTATCTTTATTTTATTTTATTTTCTTCTCTTTTCTTTACTAACTTATTCATTTATTCCTTGTATTTCATATTTGCGTTTGTAAATTTTTTTCATGCTAACTTAGTGTAAGTTAATTTAGGGTAGTATTAAAATAAATAAATAAATAAATAAATGAATAATAATAATAATAATAATAATAATAATAATAATAATAATAATAATAATAATAATAAAATGAAAGAAATTCTGATGGTGTGATGGCAATGAGGATTTGAATAATTCGTGCATGCATGCGATTTTTGATGAGTTCTAATATAATGGTCCTAGTTTTTGGTTGTGTTGGTTGAATTATTTTGTGCAGGTATGGCTACATCGTCCCGTCAAGCACCTAAACGGCCTCGTAATGCCAACATTGCACTTAGGGATATGCTAACCGCCATCTGGGTCGACAAACAAATTGCCTGTGACACACCCTTTGATGTGGACTTCTTCTGGCGCCACCAACTCACTATGTGGAGTGTCCGACAACTTGAAGATCGGGGCCTATTGGGCATCTGCACCGTCACTGAACCGGCGTATCCTCGCATTGTGTGAGTCTTTTATCAGAACATAAACATCAGTGATAAGGCCCTGGAAGCTCTTCTGTCCGTTGTTGACGGGGTGGAGTTAGTGGTCACACAAACTTCCATTGCCGAGGTTCTCCACTGTTCCATGGACACTACCGATGCAAAGCAGTTCCCAGTGTTCACTCGAGAACTCATAGTCTCGACCTTGGTGACCGAATTCTATGAGGGGCGACAGGATGATGACAATCGCACTAGCATCCGTCGGGCTAACTTACCACGCCACCTCCTCTTTCTTGATGTGGTTCTAAAAAAGAATGTCATCCCTCTAGGCTACAAGGAAGAGCGGCGAGGAGACTTCCTCCATGCCTTGCACCATTTGACTTCAGGTTTTGGGTTGACATCCCTATTTTGATCTTCAACTAGATGGCTCGTATCCTTAATGAAGTCGAGTTGCGCAACACCCAAGGCGGTTCTATGTGGGCACTCCTTTCGCCAACTTCATCACTGCACTTATTAAAGGCCAAGGGACTTACCCACTCGAACCTAATGAAGTTCAGCTTCCACCGCCAACGCTTTATGGTAAAACCCAATGGTGCCAAACCACTACTTGCCTGTTGCTTCCACTACTTCTTCCCGATGCCTCGGCTAATTCTAATGATCTTCTGGAAAAGCCCGCCGCTGCGCCACCGCCATTTCATATGACACGGGCTCAATATCAAGCTCTTTTGGATAATTGAGACGCTATTCAGTAATCTGTGGTTGATCTCCAGGCAGACTATTAGGTATATCGGGATTACTCGCAAATGACAGTTGATGGGTATCAGCAATCAGTTGCATTACGTCTGGTAAGATCCTCTCTCTCTCATTTTACTTTCTATTTTACAGTTGCTTACATTAAGAACAATGTTGTATTCTAGTTGGGCGGTGAAGATATTTATAAAAATAATTCATGTTTGTACTTGCTGCACCACTTCACTTGATGTTCACTTTTTGCCAGTATGGTGGTGATTTAAGCGTATGTTAATTAGGGAACATAATGGATTTGTATGAAAAGGGTTTATTGGGTAAATACTCGTATGAGATGTTTGCACTAGGAGAGCTGTTTGTGTCTGTGGTATTAGTACACTTGTCATGAGTATGCCTTGATTCACATAAACACACTTTCATAGCGGTGACCTCTCTATTCTAATCTCTAGTGTACATCATTGATAATTGCTAGTATTGCAGAAAAGAATAAATGAGTACCCTTGATTCTGACAAAAATAAAAAATAAAAATTTGACTTGTTTGGGTTCGTAGCCTCTTTAACTCGAGTTATTAAGCCTATAGGGCTGTCTCTACACTTAGTGCCGTAAAACCGTCTGGTTTGGGAGTCATTGGCCCAATACTTGCTACATGGGTTAATTAGAAAGCTTAAGGGACCTAAACATTGCACAGTTAAGAAAAAATAAAGACTTGTTCGGGTTCGTAGCCTTTTCAGTTCGAGTTATTAAGCCGTAGGGGTGTTTTCACACCTAGTGCTCTAAAACCGTCTGGTTTGGGAGTCATTGGCCCAATGCTTGTTACGTGGGTTGATTAGAAAGCTTAATAGATCAGGACATTGCATAATCTTTCAAAAAAAAAAATGATGAGAATCTTGGCTACAAAAGTTTAGTTTTTCTGTATATGTTGGGTGTTATTGTGAATTACACTTGGTTATTATAGTGGACAGTTAACTAGTTATGGGGAATGCACTTTACACTAAGGGCACTGATGATGTGTTTACTAGTATTCACAAGTACAGGGACTTAACTTTTGTATTAACTGAATTGTGGTGCTTTCTTAATAGACTCTTTCGTGCTTGTCCACTGTGCCTTCAATGACTCATCATATCTTAATATCACATTGTAGTTCGCACATCAGTTAATTGATAGTTAGAGTAATGTAATTACTTATTGTTGTTGGGCAGATGTGAATGTGTTAATGTTTGTGGGTATCATTTCTGGAAACCCTCACGAGACTTTACTCTTCCACTTGGGGTAACCTTGTGGTTTTAAGGCTTGTTGCATATGTTAAATGCAATCATGATCCTTACGAAAGTGGCTTAAAGTATTTTCTTTTTCTTATTCTTATTGTTTTGCTCGAGGACTAGCAAAATGTAACTTGGGGGATGTGTTGTACAGCAAAGGTACCATATTGAAGTCGCTTAAATTACATTTATAGTCTTCAAATTTTGTTTATTTGGTGGAGATGATGTGTTTTGTACACTTGTACAGATTTGATAGGCAATACGCAAATTTAAGCAAAAAGTGACGCAAAAGCAGATTTTTCGTGCAAGTAGTGAAAAGTCCGAACTTGCCACCTCACCGCACGTGCAGCCCACCACTGCTCGAGTGGCCCACCTAGGGTTGCGTACGTGAAAATTTAAGGCTCTTTTGCTGGGAATAAAAAGAAGAACAAGGGGTTGAAAAAAGGTTCGAAAATATTCTAAGGAAAAGGGAGGCTAGGGTATGAAAAGAGGGTTCTTAAGCTTCAAAGGCAACTTTCATTGAGGCTTCTTCCTCTTCTACCTTTTCCTACTCCTCCATGAGTAGTTAGTCTTCTAGTTTTAGGATTTTGATGAAACCCTAGCCATGTAAAGGGATTTTTCTTAGGCTTTGATTGTGAAATAGTTTGAATAAATGTATGGATGTGTTAGAAGTTTATAATGATTTTGCTTTTCATCTCTTGAAGTATTTTATTCTCTGTAATTGTTTAATACTTTCCATACATTAGTTTTCTTTGTGTTTATGTTCAAAGTATGAGACGAGTCATGCTATGAGAGACGGTCGCGTTGCAACTATAGTTTAGAGCAAACGACTCATGCTACTTGGAATGATTCGTGCCTGTATGTTGAATGCAACAATTCTCTTGATCAATGTTTCAAATTTGTAGTTGTGAAATATTGGATAGTTTAAACCGGAGTACAATTGATGGCCGATGTTAAGTCTTATTTATGTGGTTAGTAATGAATTCTTTGCCCTAAGATTTTCTCAAAAATCCGTATCTCAAACCTTACTTTTAATTGTCAATTTAATTTATCAATTTCATTTAATTCTCGTTTAGTCATAATATCTAGAGGTGCAACTCAGGCGGGTTCGGCTGGGTTGGGAGGTTGTCCAAGTCCAGCCCAAGTTGTGCCGAGACCTGCCCAGGCCCAAATTGTAATCCGAGATTGCTTACCCAAGCCTGACCCGAGTTAAACCTGAGTTGCCCAAATTGTAGATGAATGTCATTTTTTTTTTTTGGTTTGAATGTGTGTGTGGGGGGTTGGCTACATTATTAAATTATTAAAATTTGACTCTATTTATATATTTTTTTATTTATAGAAAATCATTAATACCATCAAAACAAATAATTTATATAATGTAAGAGAGATACCGCTATAATAGCCTTTATAATTTATGAGTGAAAAAAAAAATAAAAAATAAAAAAATTTAATGTTATTTGCATATATAATATATATTTAATATGATTTAATAATCTAAATTACTTTAATATAATGTAATGACTAATAATTTATATGTATATTTTATATTTATATATATATATATATGTGTGTGTGTGTGTAATTCGGGTTTCGGGTTGTTCGGGTTGTTTGACATCTTTGCCCAAACTCGCCCAAATTTAATTCGGGCTTCTGAATTTTTGTCCAAACTTGTACCGAATTTGAAACTATCATGTCCAAGCCCTAAAATAATTTGGGCTGGGTTCGGGCTGCTCGGGTTGAACCCGCCCAAGTTGCACCCCTAATAATATCCCTCAATCTTTTTTATCAAAATTAATTTAGAAATTTAACAATTAAATTAGTTTAATTTCTCGTTTGTCCCTGTGGAGCTATACCTGAACTTACCGTTATTCTAAGGAATTTGGTATAATTTAATGTTTATTTTTGGTGTATGAAACGACCCATCAGGTTGTTTGGGTCATTTTTAGACAATTATTCATATTTTCGTCTCTTTTTTTTCAAGAATTTTTTTTGTTGCCGTTGACTACTATTCACCTTATTTGGTTTTGATTGATTTTTTGAAAATTAAGTTTTTTATTATTTATTATTTTTATTTTTTTATATTCTTTTGTTTTTAGTGAATCTTTTGAATATTTAAATTTGTTACTTTATAGATACACATAACTTAGATCCAACTAAAAAATAAAATTAAATACACAAGAATAAGAAAATGCACTTAATTTTTATATTTGTTTTGTATTTTATTGTATTTGATGAAATTTTTTAAGATTTTTTTTCATAAATATTATACTTTTTAAGTGTATCTAGGTTAGGTGTATCAAAAAAATAATTTTTTTAAAATATTAAAATTTTCGATTAAAAAACTATACAAAAATAAAAAAACTCAATTTCCTGATAAATTTAAAAAATTCAACCTGAAACCTGAATTATATAGATTTAAATATAAGAAAATATTAAATATACATGTAAATTATTAGTCATTAAATGATATTAAAATAATTTAAATTATTAAATTATAGTGAATATATATTATAAACACAAGTAAAACCTTACATTTTTCTTTTCTCACTCAGAAATTGTAAAGCTCACGTAGCCAGTGGTGGAGGGAATAGGGGAATTTGGGGGGGGGGGGGTTCACATGGCCCCTGGATTTTGTGATTTTTTTTTAAAAAATTTTGCATACGTAAAGAAAATATTTTAAATAAAAAAATTACAAAAATATTATTAACGTGAAATGTCAATGACATTTTAAAAATTATGAAGACAATAATGATTATTTTGATTGAAAATAAAGAGACTACTATAAACCATAATATCTATAAAAATTTTATGAAAAATTTTGAATGTAATAGTGATGTCATTATTAGTGATATGCAAGTATAAGTAATCTCACTATAAAGATATGAAATTTATTGGATTGTTAATTATATTTGACATGTAATGTTCACTCTCTATGTATTTATTTACCATTAGTAGGTGATATTTCATACCAATGATGACATGCAATTACCATTATATTGAATTTTAATCAAATTTTGTATAAATTTTTTTTATCATTATATAATTTATTTTAAGACTTATATTCATATTTTTTTTATATTGTCCATGATACACTAGTTACAAATAACATTATTTTTTTAATATTTCTCGAAATCAATCGTAAAAACTTAGGTGAAATATTTTTATAAAATTTTTTGATATTACAATTAATAAATCCCTCCTCTAATTTAATTTTTTTTTGACTCCGCCACTAACCATAGTGATATATCAATTCTTTAATTCTTTCTCTTTTGATAGCCTAACCCTTAAAAACAAGTCCCTGCACTTTCTTTTGATAGCCACATTAAAAGCATCTTAATGTTTTTCCTGTAGAAGAAAATATACAGAAGGCAATGAAAACAGAAAACAGATAACAGAAAATAGTTCAGAAATTATCAAAAAATCTAGACTTATGGTATATATTTAAAGTTCTTATTATTTTTTTTGATAACTTAGGGTGTTCGGGTCAGTTTATGTGCATCACGACTAATCTTTGGGGGACCAATCCCACCGTTCACTAGCAGGGGACCATTTAAAGCTAGAGCAAAACTCTGTATGAACTGGCCCAATACAAAGATTGATAATACCTAAAAAATTTTAAACCTGAGACCTAGAGATGAGCAAACTCCTAAAAAGTTCTTATTATGAGCCACATCTTTAGTGTAGCTTAGCTATAGATTTTAAATTCTTTTTTATTTGTTTATTTATTTTTTAAGTTCATAGTATTATTGAAAGATATATATTTCAAAAAATAAATAAATAAATAAATAAACAATATAAAATTTAGGACATTTTATTGATAAATCTCATTTAGAAGTGTTTTAATCCAAAAAATTCATGAATGAATTTTTTAACCCATTTAGTCCCATGTATTTAAACTTTTATTTCATAAAATCATTTTTCTTGATTTACATTATTTTTTTGGACTCTTATGCCTTTATATTTAATATTGATATTTAATGTTGGAGAAGGTGAGTGAAGGGAAAGGACCAAGGCATAGGAAATTTTATACACAAATTAAATAATATTGATGTTATTATTTTATATTATTATATAATGTGAATATATTTTTAATTGACAACACATTAAAAATAATGTGAACATTCTCTCTCATCTGATGTGAACGTTCATAACACCTTTTTGAAAAATTCTCTTTCATCTAATGTAGTGATGTGAACGTTCATAACATGTGAACCTTCTTATTTTTAATTGATAACACATTAAAATAACATTCATTATATCTTTAATTGACAACACATTCTTATTCACAACATGTAGTGATGTGAACATTCTCTCTCATCTAATATAGTAATGTGAACGTTCACATTCGTATGTTTTAGTATGAATATTCACATCATGTAATTAACAACACAATGACAAAAATTTATTTTAAATTAATGTGAATATAATGATGTGAATATTCATTTCAATTACGTGATGTGAATATTTACATCATGTAATTGATAACACAATGACAAAAATTCATTTCAAATTAATATGAATATAATGATAGTCAACATCTTGATACATGAGAATTACCAAAACATAATAACAATCAACATTAAATATCAATATTAATGGGGGTAGGAGAGATTGGGAGTGTTTTGGTCTTCTTATTTCAAATAGGACATAATGAAATAGTCAAAAACAATATGGGTTGGATGGAATAAAACTTTTAAAAAGAAGATTTATCAAAAAAAACTCCCTAAATTTTAAGCTTTAACTCTAAATTGAAGTGTGTAGTGTAAACTTAATAGTTTGTAAGTCATGCTAAAATAAATATGATCCATATATTGTATTTTTAAAGTATTTTTCTTTATATTTTTTCTGATACACAATTTTGCTGTTTTCCTATGCTTTGAATTTCTTCTTGGGACTATATAAGAGTTGTTGAATCCATGTGCAACCCCCGTTTTTCTTTTCTTTTTTTATATTATTTTTTTTATCAACGGTTATATTTTGTGAGACTCCATGTGGGATTTGAAGGTTTTCTTTATTTATGCAATGTGAATCACATCTCATACGAAAGAGAATTGTATCAAGTTTTCTAATTAGTTTGTATCTATCTAAACTTTTTATTTCAGTAAGCTTATTTTTCAGCCGGACCAGCTCCTCTTCAATAATTAGAGGGTGTTGTTTGGCATTGGTGGGTCCTAATCTAGGCCTATGATGATAATTCAAACTGTGCAATGTGTAGAACATGTTGAATACATCGTCTTTGTAAAAAATCACATTAATCGGATATCAATAATTACTTGATCAACTTACATTTCAATATAATTTTCAAAATAAATTGTGATAAAAATGTGATTTGATCAAGTGGTTATTGATATCTGATCAACATAATTTTTTACAAGAATGATATACTCGATGGGTTCTATAGATTCAACGATTTGGATTATCGCCATGGGCCCAGATCAGGGCCCAACAATGTTGAACATCACCCTCCAGTTATTGGAGAGGAGTTGTATCCTTCCTAGAAATAGTGTACTAAAAATTTACTCATAATATGATTGTGTGCGGTAAAGATTGAATTCATGTATGTATAGAATAAATCTAGACTATAAATTAATAATTTTGGACCAAAAAATTGGATTTGAAGTCTTCCTTAAGTTAAAATTTAGAGTGCTACATATGCTTGATTGCACTAGCCACTTGAAAAATTATTAGATGTTCGGAAAGTATTACGTGAAATTATCATATGATATCTACCATTATTGATAATAACCTAGATCTCTTTGGGTCCATGATTTGAATGCAATTTGAGCCTGTGAGGCTCACCACCACAAGTTTTATTTCGATAATTTGAACCATTAGTTTTGTCGGGTTATTTGTATATATCACCCACACACGAAAATAGGTCAATCCGATATTCATAACGTATTCAATTTTTGCATTTGTTATCAAGAAAATGAATAGTCTATTTTTAAAAATACACTTGTCATTTATATTTTTTAGAGACAAATGTAATAAATTGAATAAGTTACAATTATTATATTGACTTAATATTTTATATGAATTATATACTCAAAAGACCCAACAAAGTGAGCAGTTCAAATAATTAAAATAAGACACGTGATAAGTTCCACGAACCCGAACAACACCCTTTAATTTATAATTTGAGCGGAAGAGAAGTGAAGTCTTAATAATATATGAGTGATTCCCGTTGTCTTCCAAACACTTACTATAATACAAATATAATGGACTCTAATATCAATCCAATCACCATAGACAAAAGTACAATGACATATACTCTCCTCTTAAAAAAAAACTCCTCTCAATTACATGATTGAAATGAAAATCTCCATTTCATTGCCTGAGGTTATTATAAGTTGGACTATGATAGAGAGCTCTAGACAGTGAGCTCTAAAGTCAATTCTACCGAGTCGACAATAAAGAAAAAAAAAAAAAAAACTCAAAACATCAAACCAATAAGTAAAACCCACCCATTAGAACTGTCTTAAAGCTCTCAAATATTTTTGTTATAAGTCATCAATCTCATTAAATATATATATATATATATATATATGTCCTATCTACTACTATCGGTTTGTAATGGAGAAGTGGAAACCCCAGTTTGACATAAAAATGAAAGAGTACATAACACACTGGTGATCAATGCATGATATTATGTTTCATATATAAACTATATGAAAAATAATGCTATATCAATTGATATATTAATTAGTGTACTAATTGATGATGTGACATAATTTAAGAGGTTTTTGAGATTTGTAATGTAATTAATGAGTGAGGTCAATAATAATGTCATAACTAGTATTAATACATTAATTAATACATGTAGCATCAAAAGACTATTTGAAGCATCAATAGAGTGCAAATTAATGGTTGTGTTAGTCTAATATCACGCCGATCTGCTTCCCAACTTCATCAATTTTTTACTTTCTGTGAAAAGACAGGTCGGCATTAAAGACGAATCACCAAAAAACGCGTCATAACAATTGACCCCATTGAATCTGACTAGATATGGTGAACGGTTAATTGTTGAGACTCAATATGGTGAACGGTTAGTTGTTGAGACCACTTAGGCCATGTTTGTTTGGGCGGACTGGATTAGCATTCCCATGATTAATAGTTCTAGGACTATGAATTCGTTGGATTATGTATCCTATTTTAACTAATAGTCAAGTTTAAAATAATTAATCCGTACTTTAATTGTTTAACCAAACATCGGATTAATAATTTTATTGGACTATTAGTCCAATCCCAAGCTCATGTCCACCCAAACAAACATGGCCTTAATGTGAATCAAAGTGAGAGAGTGAGAGACTTACTTTGTGTGTATATATATATACCTATGAAGCTTGTGCTGTTAATTCAAGCTCATTGCTAAACATTGTTTGAAGATGATGATAAGTGGTGCAATGAGGATTGTGGTGTTGTTATTGGTTTGTTTTCAAGTTCTTGTGAGTGTAGTGGTTGCTAGAGATGTGGTGCATGATGATGAGGAGAAGTTTCTGGCTTTTGGTAAAGGGGGTGGATTTGGGGGAGGTGGTGGATTTGGAAAGGGTGGAGGAGTTGGAGGGGGCTTTGGAAAAGGTGGAGGAATAGGTGGTGGGTTTGGAAAAGGTGGTGGATTTGGAAAGGGTGGAGGAGTTGGAGGGGGCTTTGGAAAAGGTGGAGGAATAGGTGGTGGGTTTGGAAAAGGTGGTGGAATTGGGGGAGGATTTGGTAAGGGTGGTGGCATTGGCGGTGGTATTGGTAAAGGTGGTGGAATTGGTGGTGGAGGTGGCTTTGGGAAAGGTGGGGGAGTTGGAGGGGGCTTTGGAAAAGGTGGAGGAGTAGGTGGTGGGTTTGGAAAAGGTGGTGGAATTGGGGGAGGATTTGGTAATGGTGGTGGCGTCGGCGGTGGTATTGGTAAAGGTGGTGGAATTGGTGGTGGAGGCGGCTTTGGCAAAGGTGGTGGTGGTGGTGTTGGTGGAGGATTTGGTAAGGGCGGTGGCATCGGTGGTGGTATTGGTAAAGGTGGTGGAATTGGTGGTGGTATTGGTAAAGGCGGCGGATTTGGTGGTGGAGGAGGCTTTGGGAAAGGTGGTGGAATTGGTGGTGGTATTGGTAAAGGTGGTGGATTTGGTGGTGGAATAGGCTTTGGGAAAGGTGGTGGAATTGGTGGTGGGTTTGGTAAGGGTGGTGGAATCGGTGGTGGTGGAGGCTTTGCGAAAGGTGGTGGAGTTGGTGGTGGGTTTGGTAAGGGTGGTGGAATCGGTGGTGGTGGAGGCTTTGCGAAAGGTGGTGGGTTTGGTGGAGGATTTGGAAAAGGTGGTGGAATTGGTGGTGGTTGAGGCTTTGGAAAAGGTAGTGGAATCGATGGTGGGTTTGGTAAAGGTGGTGGAATGGGAGGTGGCTCCGGTGGTGAGTTTGGTGGAGGATTTGATAAAGGTGGCGGAATAGGTGAAGGAGCAGGAGGAGGCAGTGGATTTGGCGGAGGAGGTGGTGGTGGAATTGGACATCACTAAAAATTGTTCGTTGCATGAAGAAACAAGAAAAAAAGTATTTATATAAAATATATTATTAGTGTGAGGAAAAATAATTTCACCTTCTTTTTGAGCAGGAATGATTAGTGAAATCTTATTGATTGTAATTTTGTTCTACATCGTATACTATTTCTATTGCTTGTAATTTCGTTGAATGAGGATATATTTTTATCTCCTAGTAGGTGTGTTTGTATGTAGATTTATTTTTTTATGCAAGAAAAAAATGCATTCCTTCAAAGATTACATAAATTACTAACAACGTATGTTGCCAAATACTTTGTTTCATTTCGTAATTAATCAATTTCATTAAGTAGAACCAAAAATGTGTAAATGAAAATGAAATGAAATGTAACTAATTAGTTAGCTATTTTTGCACCACCTGGGCAATTAGATAAACAATTGGTGTTCAGGCATTACCAATTAAAATACAAAGTGCTACACTTCACAAAGGCACGGTATTGTCAATGCAACCAGTAACTAGTAGTAAGGGGGCAACTTGGGTGAATTCAATTGAGTTGAGAAATTGTTTAAAGTCTAAATTTTAAGTTGTATTTAGTATTATAGTTTGACCTTTTACTCAAATTCGCCTGTTTAAGTCCGTCCCAAGGATAACAAATTGAACTCGGGTTAGGCTATTGAATTGTCCAAATTACCCACAAATTTGAATTTTTTTATTATAGCTAATCTAATTAATTTGTTAAAACTAGACTTTATTAATAATTTTTTTTGTAAAATTATTAATAACATCAAAATAAATATATAATTTGTGTAGAGAGAGATGAGAATCGAAAAATCATTGCGCCCGGTGGCTTTGCCATTTTTGAGTAAAAGGAAAAATGATAAGTTTATTTTATTTTATTTTATTTATTTATTTTTGTGTTAGTTATGAATATATGATATAAATAGTGAATATAATTAGAGGTTCAAATTATATGTCTATTTAATATTTTTTTTAATATTTTATATACACGTTGAGCTTCAAGTTGCTTGAGTTATGTGATATTTATTCCCAAGTCTAGCCCAAATTTAATACGTGCTTATGAATTTTTTGTCCGAACTCTCACTGAATTACAAAATATATTATCCAAATTCTTAAAAATCATATAAGTGTCTCATTTTGAAATGGGTGAAAATGATCTAATTTTCTAATTGAAAATTTAAAAAAAAAAAATTAAAACTGAGAGAATAAAATAATATTTAATAATAATTAAGGAGTGTCCTTGGAAATTAACTCTAAATAAACGTCGCCGCAATTTGTGAATTTAAGAGGAGCATGCTGAATTCAAATAAGTTAACAAACTATGGTTATTTTCTGAGTTCTCAAAAAAAGAAAAAAAAAAAAAAAACACCTATGCTTATTGGCTCAACAATGAAACTAAAATCGGCCATGAAATGGGCAAAAAAATATTTTAAAAAAAATGAAAATATGGAAATTGCAAATAAACAGAAAAAGCAATACATAATTGCATTTTAGTGGATATTTCTGAAATTGCAAAAGGAATAAAATATTGAAAAATAATTGTAAAAAGATTGTTTGGATCATTTTAAGACAATTATTGCTATTTTCCTCTTGTTTTCAGGTATTTTTTTTTTTTTTGTTATCGTCGACAACTATTCACCTTGTTTGGTTTTGATTGATTTTCTTAAAATTGAGTTTTATTATTTTTCGTTTCTTTTATTTTTAATGAATTTTTAAATATTTAAATTTGTTTTTTTATAGATGCACATAACTTAGATGCAACTAAAAAATAAAATTAAATACATAAGAATAAAAAATATATACTTACTTTTTATATTTTTTTCGTATTTTTTGTATTTGATGAAATTTTTAAAGATTTTTTTCATAAATATTTTGCTTTTTAAGTGTATCCAGGTTAGTTGTATCTAAAAAATAATTTTTTTAAAATATTAAAATTTTTGATTAAAAATAAAAAATTCAATTTCCTGATAGATTTAAAAAACTTAACCCGAAACCAGAATTATATAGATTTAAGAGTTAATTACCTAAAAGTTCTATTTAGAAATGTTATGGTAATTTAGGTCTTATTTAAAAAATTTTGAACCAATAAGTCCTATTTAGTAAAATTGAGAATATTATATTTTTTTTAATTTTTAAAATTAAGAATATTATCAATTTTACATAGTAATGTTCCAGATAACTGTTTCACTAACTGATGAAAAAACAAAGCATGAGATTAAATGTTTTTACCCTTCTTCTTATTAGTTTGATTCAAGTATATAATAAAACTGAGAATATTAACAATTCTTTTTTTCAGTTTTAAAACTGAGAACATTATTAGTTTTTTTATTTTTAATTTTTAATTTTTTGCATATCAATGTTCCATCATCATGCTCCTTTATCGACACAAAATTTTTAGTTTTACACAAAAATAATTTGGTTTTCTCAATTTTTTCAAAAAAATAGTTTTTTTTTTTTTGCACATAATTTTTTTTTTAGTTTTTTTTTTAATTTGAAAGTTGATATTTTAAAGTTTTGAAAATCAAAATAAATATCAAATTGTCATGGTCTTTTTATAGATAATTATAAATGATGAACAATCATTGTTTGAATGGTAATTCTAAGTATTAAAAACTTAATGGAACTTGAAAGTTCAAAAAAATCTTAATTAGGACTTAATAGAATATAAGTTCATAAATTAGGACTTATGTATAAATGCCTCTAGATTTAAATATATGAAAATATTTAATATACATGTAAATTATTAGTCATTGAATGATATTAAAATAATTTAAATTGTTAAATCATGTTGAATATATATTACAAACATAAGTAACACAATATAAAACCTTACATTTTTCTTTTTTCACTCAAAAATTGTAAAGATAACTGTAGCATCACATCAATAGTTTGAACAGACAATCTTAAATTACAATTCCACCTTGAACAGATTTAGACAATTCTCAATACAACTTAAATTGACCTTGAACAACCTCTCAATGAATTGACCTTGAGCAATCTTAATTCACACATTTCCTTTTTCTTTTTTAATTGGACTCCCATGAAGAAATCTAAAGAAAATTAAAAAACACAAAGATAATGTACGAGTACAGAATAATCTTCTCGTATAATCTTGTTGACCAAGTTTGCACTCCTCCAAACGTTGTCGCTTTATTACCTAAAAACACAACCGTGAGCTAGCCGGCGGGTGTGTGCTAGAAACCCCTCTGATGCCTAAGTCAACAAGTAGACATTAGACAATAAGCTCTATGTATTTGAGAATAAGAATTGCAATACATGTCCATAGGTTCTGTCATGAGCTTTTATAGATTCCGCCAAACACATATCTAGTAGGACTCTAACTCTTCTTAACAGAGTCCTCTTAGGAATCCCAATCCTAAAGGATAATGCTTATTCTTGAAACACCCTCCCCATTGCAAGCCAAGTGAGATGGTAACACCGTGCCTGGTTCGTAAGTGTTCGACTGAACTATCATGCTTTGGTTTATTCCTGATAGCACCGCGAGTTCGTCTTCCACACAAGCTGTGTTGAGCTAAGGGTAACTCAGTCCCCTCCACTTGTCTGGTCGTCAGCGAACTAGGTTCAACCCTTTGGTCGGCCTACGGTACAATCTGCTCAAAATCGAGCTGTCTTCCTCGGCCCACTGCTCGGCCTAACCACCACCGAGCGTGTAATTCATCTCGGCCTAATTTAATCACACAAATTACCCTCTCAATTGCCCCTTAATTCCATCTGCGTAGCATGATTGAGATTATTGTCTATCAGCTGAGCTATCGATCATGCTAACCGAGATAAAAATTACTGTTTGGCTTTAATGAGTCCCATTAATTACTTAGCACGTTCTCTTGTTGCCCTGACACCACTATCATCACGGGACGCGCAGCACACTCCCACTAGCACCTGGTACAGCCGTCAAACACTGTCCCAAAATTCGAATGGTCCCGCCTTTTCACCTTATGCACATATACTGCCCACGCGTACGCCTACTCGCATTCATTGTTCATCATCTCTTAGCGAAAATCTTGAGCCAATGCTCTCACCCATTGCATTTTCGTGCGCCAAGCCCTGTTTCAAGCATTTTCAGGAATTAATCTGTTTTGTGCCAACTACTAGAGCTTTATCCACTGACCAAAACAGAGTACTACCCTTGCCAACTGTAAGTTTTCTAAAGCTTTTTTATGTTTCTGCTTTAATAGTCAAGCTGTTCTTCGTGCCTTGGTACATACATACGAACCCAGAAAAATACCCCTGAGTCTTAACCCACTAAAATGCTTATGAGTATTAACTTACCAAAATGCTTAATAAAAAAAGATGAGGCACTGCACTAGGGCCTCTAAATACCCCTCTAGTTTCACGCTTAAGGATGAACTCCATCCAAAACCAGTGATTTTGATCCAAAATCATGCTTGTATTGAAATAAAACTTGTTTTCATCATCCTATGCTAGATCAACTACACTGCGAGCATTAGTCACAACCAGAATCGAGCTACAATCCTGCCCCTGGTTAGAATCGGGTAAACCTTGCCCTTTCTTAGGTCCAGGCTAAAACCTTGCCCTTTCTTTTAGCCAAGCTACACATTGCACACACTCTTATGGCCAACCAAACTACAAACTAATTTGCATTGTTGCCTTAGCTCGGTTACCGCCTGGCCATAACACATTCTATGTTTTTCACCGTGCAGACTTGACTAGGTTTATTCAGGCACACCATTCACTTCACCACTTGACGGTGCTGCTCAATCCAGCTTCCCAATCGAAGCCAAGCTACCAGCCGAGCTTTGCACCTTGCCTGACTTAAGACCATGGGCAAATATTGCTTCATGGTCAACTCCCTAGGTGCTATAGCCGAGTTCTGCAGGGACTACAACATTCTTGAGGATGGATACAGTACCTTGGGGCAAGCCATGCTTCGTTTCTTTTATCGTGTTGACTATCGTAGAGGGTGGACTACGGTTTCCCGTCCAGCCACTTATTTGCGAATTCCTAAGGCAAACCAAGCTCTGCCCCACTCAACTATCCACCAACACCTATAGGATAGTAAATTGGATTGCTGAGCTCAACTGCCTTCTTAGTCTCCATCTTAGACTGGCTGAAATCTTTTACCAGTACTCGTTCGGCCAAAATGACGACTGGTGGGTTTACTACCTCAAAGTCAAGAGAGGCCGAAAGAAATTCGTCAAACGAACGCTGGTGTAGAAATCCCATTTTTGACCGACCTTAAGACTTAGACGTCATCGATTGAGCGCTCGGTGATTGTGCATGCTGTGCTCATTTTGAGGTTTCGAAGTTTTTGGCTGAGAGCCTTGCCTCCGGGCCTCTGAACTCTTTGTGCTTTGGCTCAGTTTGTAGACTGAACCTTGTTTTCTCTTCCCTGGAGGGAGGGAGAGGTCTCGTAGACCACTTTCCCTGCTTGGAGACTAGTTTTCGATTTTTTGGAGCCTTCGGCCGCGCGCCTTGTCTCAGGACCACTTAACGTTCTCCGTTTGGCTTGGTTTTCAAACCATGCCTTGTTGCCTTGGCCTAGAGGGCCACTGTGGTCTGGGAGACCACTTTTGTGATCGTAGACCACTTTTGGTGCTCGTAGACTAGTTTTCGAGGCTCCCGGCCGCGCGCCTTGCCTCTCGGACTTTCGTCTTGCATCCCTTTTGGTTTGTTTTTGGCACAAACCTTGTTTTCCTTGTTTGGAAGATGGTACAAGGGTGGGAGACCAGTTCTTCCCCTTGGAGACCACTTTCTTTCCTGCCAACTGTAGACACCCCATTTTTGACTGCCCTCAAGACTTGGGAGCTACTAATGGTTTGCTCGGTGTTGGAAACTGCGCAGGGCAAAGGTTCAGTTTCTTCGGCAAAGAGAGAGACAAATCTCAACTTCACACCCCATTTTGGACCAAAATTATTTTGGATGGTTTTTAGACCTTAAAACCCTCTCTTTCAAAACATTTTTGAAATAAAATTCCCACGATGTTCCGACGCTCGCATTTCGGTAAATGGTGCGCTTTTCGATAAACCGAGCAAGGACAAAGTGGAGATGAATGAAAGAGAGATGAAATCTTTGAAAAATCTTTCAAAACACCTTACTTCGGGGTTTGAAGTTGAAGAGAAGAGGAGAAGAGGGGAGAAAACAAGTTGGAGAAGAGGTTCGGCATGAATCCGGGTAGAAGAGAGTCGAGCAGTCCTCGCTAAATCAAGCTCATCTATCTATACACTTGGAGTTAAGCTATGAGGCCATAACCATTGGAAAGAAGACTTCCGAGGCTTCATTTTTCACTCAAGAATCTCTCAAAACCAAGTCCGAGTGGGGGAGGTATGATTGGTTGAAGTTGGGCATCATCCCGGTTGGATCGAGTCTGCGCGGCTTCACCAAAAAGGGCATAACTTTTTCCACAGAAGGAATTTTAATGCAAGGTTTGCGCCATTGGAAAGCTAACTTCCGGGGCTTCAATTTGAACACCCACCGGCCATTTTTTGACCTTAGCAGCGCCTATCGGCAATCTATTTAGCTGACCGGCAATTTATAGTGCCGACCGGCAATTAATTTTGGCCGACGACCTCCTTTTCTGGCCAGTTTGACCCCTTTGCACCTTCCAGACATTGTGCATGCCAGCTGTGCCAGCTGGGATGCACAGACCCGACCCCTCATGCATATATGTGGCCATTTTGCACCCTTTTGAGCCTTTGACCCCCCTTTTGCTTCTAGAAGCTTGAACCCTTTGGCCAAACTTCTTGGAAAAGCTTGGCCAGCTGTTTTAGCTTCTCCAAGAAGCCTTGAGCCATTTGCACCCTTTGCCCCTTTCATTTAGCTTCTTGGAGAAGCTTGGAGCCTTTGCCTTTGCTTATATAAAGAACTCTCCTCCTCCATTGTTGGAGGTTGGAGATTTTGAGCAAAAAACCAGAGAGTAGACATATATATCTAACATATATATCTACAACCCTCTATATCTATCTTATCCAAGCCTCCAAACACCTTTGTTCTTGCATCATTTGCCCTACAACACCTAGCACAACACCTCCATCCTCCATTCCAGCACTTTGGAGGCCATTTGCAGAGGTTAGAAGCTTAGAAACTCGGACCAAGGGCTGCTGGTTTGCTGCTCTTCAAGGGTAAGCACCCATTTCCCTTAAACTTGCATTTTTTAGCTTCATTGGTTAGCCTTATTTACAAGTATTTTTGAGCTTCGATGTAAACTGTAAAGAGGCTTATTTTGAGCCCTTCTTCAACATTGAAGAAGGGCTCAACACTGTTGGGGACCTCCATGTGTCACTTGCCATTGAACCCCTCTTTGATCCCCGTTTTTGCATGACTTGTTAGCACATTGAGCTTCTATTTTTCGACCCTGATCAGAACTGAAAAGGGTCTTATTTTGCCCCCCTCTCCATGTCCCATGAAGGGTCTTTGGCTGTTTGATGCATGTTTTGTATACTTCATGTTATAGCCCTCTTGTGGCCTTAATCTTGCATTGCATTTTGAGCATGTTTGTATATTGATTTGGGGCTTGTCATCTACTGTAAGTAGTCATATTTTTGGTCCCTCTTCAGTGTTGTAGAAGGGTCTTTTTCTGTTTGGGCTTTGCATCTACCACTTGCTTCATTGCCTCCCTTACGGAGCCATTTTTGCATGCCATTTTAGTCCCATTTGTGTTTACTGTCTTGCCATGCTTTGTACTGTAAAAATGCTTTTCTCGGGGCTGCCTTGCTTCTGTCTCTCCATTACATGTTCAAATTATGCATGCTTTGTATAGCTGTAAGCCATTTCATGCGCCTAATCTTGGGTTTCGGGGGCCTATAGCATGCATTGGGTGACATATTTCCATGTTTTGGGACCATTTGGCATCATGTTCCAGTGCTGAAATCTGCATGTTTACATGCCATGTTTCATCATTTGCCATGCCTTGTTAGAGTTGCATATTGTATCTTAGGATTGATCCATGCATTGGACATGTTTGTGTGCATTTCGGTTGCCTCATTTCACCTAATGGCCTCCTATGTGAGTGTGGCTGAGGCTATCTCATATTGGTGTAAGCCCATCTTGCATTTTGTATGCCATGTTTCAATGCGTTGTGCATGTTATGTTATGTACATTGTGTGTGCCATGTAGTTGCATTGCATATTTGTGTGTTAGCTTGCATGCTTAGGTTGTATGTGCATTGTTGTGCATTGCCTCACCTCTTGATCAACCATGATTGAGGTTGGGTCCCTTGTATGGTTGTGTGCATTGCATTTGACATTGAAATGCAAACTTGGCCTCTTAGGCCATCATGCGTCGAAATGCACCATTGATGGCCCGGGGGTCAAGGGCCATGCTCCCTTGAGTCCATTGCATGATAGGGAGTGTGTCCATGCATACATTGCCTTGAAATTCCATGCCATACACTATCTAGCCTTGTTGCTGTCAAAACTGTCTTCTGCAGGAATTGTTTGCCGACCGGCAGAACAGAGTGCCGACCGGCAATGTATTGGTGGCCGATAACCTCTCAAGCAGCCGATGGTCATTTTAAACAGCTGGTGGTCATTTCATCCAGCCGATGGTGTACTGCAGTGTGCATAGAAGGTGTCCTGGGACTTTGGCAGTTTTCAGAAAGGCAGGACAGTGAAAACAGAGGCGGCAGTGGTATGGCAACGGGTTCCCGGGCAAGTTGGATCGAACATGCATTATTCACGCATCCCGAGACGGGGGTTGCGGCCATCTTCTCTTTGCATTTATTTTGATTAGACTAGAAGCTTTGTAATAATTAATTTAGCGATTTGTTATTCGGACCGTATATTCTTTTGGTCCCTCCGAGCGAGGGCGAATTTGTAATAAGTGTGGGTGCGTGTGTGCATGTCTTCCAACCCCCACTTCTTTCTTTCCTTTTATTTACCTGCTTATGATGGTAGATTAGGGCATATTTGAATTGGCATACCTTATGCAATGCATGCGTGCATCCATACATTTGTCTTACATGTACCGGGCTCGGCGCATCACGCTAACTGCATTGTATTTCAAATTCCAAATTGAATACTTGTTACTTGTAGCATTTCACCTGCCATGCTTAAGATAGCCGAGCCTGTCTAGATTACACCCTTGCTTGTGTTGCATTAGCCACTTAACATAAACTAGGATCATGCATATGGTTACTAACTAGTTTCTATTTTGGCTTGGAGTACTAGGTGAGTTTTACGCTTTAGCATATCGCATGCGTGTGAATGTTGCCATGACAGCATGCTTACCATGAGGCTAAATGCTTATGTGAGATAAACTGTTTGAATGCCTGTGGGTGGAGGTTGGATTGCTTGAGTTGGGAAAACTCGTTGAAATCCGTGTTTTAGCCTACTTGCGAGTAGTAAATTCCAAAGCACTTTCAAAACAAACGGATATGCAATGCTTGTTTCCAAATTAGGCAATCTAGTCTATACTTGTTTGCTGTGCGCATAACATAGTAATTCTAGGCTAATAACCGGAATAAGAACACATAACGTTTTCAAAATTGGATATCATGGTTAGTAGAGGCCGGTCTTCGGACCGGGCGAAAGGGGGTGCTCATAGCTGACCTTCCCCGATCGTACCCAAGCTCCCGAGCCAAGACAACTTTGGTGATGACGGACACGTGGCCTTCGACACCGAGTCAGGGTTTCCTAAATTTCCCATTTTAAAAAAAATATTTAGGTGGCGACTCTGTATCTGGCAAAGCAGTCCATGTTTGGCACTTCTTTTCAAAATCTGTTTTTTCTCAAAACGATTTGCCAGAGTTGGACTCTTTGGTTCAGATTAAGAAGCGTGACAATTTTAGTCCGAACTGTAGTAAACCCAATATGAACAGAAAGGGACTTAATCCTCCCGGGGCGTTCGGGGACGTCTACACCAGCCAGTTTTCTGGTCGGACAACTGGTTTTCTTGGTCTTTGGGCCACCTTTTTTGGTCGGCCACTGCACCACCACCTTGATTTCATGCTGCAGACCATCTCCCTCCATGGCCGACCACTTCCACTGGTCGGCCGACCAGTAGAAGTAGCTTGCCGACCACTTGAAGTGGTCGGCAGCTTTCTATCACCTTTTTGGAGATATTTTCTATCCAGCTGTCACAGCTGGAAAGCACAAAAACCATCCTCCATACACGTGTATGGAGGGATGGCCTTAGACCCTAAGCTTGTTCAACAAGCTTACACTTTTGTTCTCTTTAAGAGAGAACCTCTCCCTCCTCCTCCAGGTTCAGATTTTTATGCTTGAGAGTTATACATACACCTTTGTATCTATCTTGCATATTCTCTTCATTTTTGTGTTCAAAAGTGCCTTTTTATCACACTATTGTACACAGACACACACTCAAACACCATACTCTTGTTGCTAAGGCTCTTTGAGGTTGGTTTTGGAGTTTTTGGAGAGGTTTGAGCTCAGAAAAGCTGCTGGAATTGTAGCTTTGAAGGTGTTCTTCAAGGGTGAACTTTTAACCCTTAAATCCCTTGATTTTGCTTAAGCTTTTAGCCCTATTTTCAAGCTGTTTTTGGCTTGACTTTTTGCTAAAAAAAAGTTTTGTTTTTCAGTCCTTAACATGTTTGTTTAAGGTCACTTTTGTGTTGGGGGTAGTCTACCCCCTCTTAAGCCTTGTTTGGCCTTGTTTTGAACCTTCTTTTTAAGCTATTGGGACCACCTTGTTTTGACCTTCTCACCACTGAAACTCAGAGGAATTTCAGTGGTGGAAATGGTGTTTTAAGGTCCCAAATAGGAGAGGGTCATCCCCTCTCCTTATGTCATGTATGCTTGCTTCATTTGCCTCATGGTTGAGCATGTTTGTTAAGCTTGTGTTGGCCACATCTCAGCCTATTTTAGGCCTTATTTCAGCATGGCTGTAACAAGCCTGCGAGGGACCTCACGCTACAGTTCGGACTCGATTTTGTGTCATGGTTCTAAATCTGAACCAAAGAGTCCAAGTCCGGCAAATCGTTTTGAGAAACAGATTTTTAGAAAAGAAGTGCCAAACATGGACTGCTTTGCCAGATACAGAGTCGCCACCTAAATATTTTTTGATGGGGGAATTTAGGAAATCTTGACTCGGTGCCAAAGGCCACGTGTCCGTCATCACCAAAGTTGTCTCGGCTCGGGAACTTGGGTACGATTGGGGAAGGTCAGCTATGAGCACCCCCTCTCGCCCGATCCGAAAATCGGCCTCTACTAACCGTGATATCCAATTTTGAAAACGTTATGTGTTCTTATTCCCATTATTAGCCTAGAGTTACTATATTATGCGCACAGCAAACAAGTATAGACTAGATCGCCTAACTTGGAAACAAGCATTGCATATCCGTTTGTTTTGGAAAACGCTTTGGGATTTGCTACTCGCAAGTAGGCTAAAATACGGATTTCAATGAGTTGTTCCAACTCAAACAATCCAACCTTCACCCACAGGCATTCAAGCAGTTATATCACATAAGCAGCTAGCCTCATGGTAAGCATGCTGTCATGGCAACACTCACACGCATGCAAGGATGCTAAAGCATAAAATACTTACAAAGTACTCCGTGCCAAAACAAGAACATGTTAGCAATCAATGCATGATCCAAGTCCATGTTAAGTGCCTAATGCATCGCATACAAAATGTCACTAGAATAGGCTCGGCTAATCTAAGGATGACATGTGAAATGCACAAGTAGCATGTATTCAAATTTATTTTGAAATATAATGCAATTAGCATGATGTGCCGAGCCCGGTGCATGCAATACTGATGAATGGTGCACGCATGCATAGCATAAGGTATGCTAAATTAAACATGACCTAATACTAACCATCAAAGCAGGTAAGTAAAAGGGAGAAATAAGTGGGGGTTGGAAGACATACACACATTCACCCACACTTATTACAAATTCGCCCTCGCTCGAAGGGACCGAAAGAATATACAAATCAAATAATGAATTAACTATCCTAGCTAATTAATTATTACAGGCCAACTAAATTAATTAAGCAAATTAATTAATCCAATAAAGCAATAAACAGCAGCCTCGGGGAGAGGGCTCGATGCATGCGTGCTCGGTTCCGCCCGGAAATCCACTATCATGCTCAAGATGCCTCTGTTTTCCCTGCTCTGCTCTGCTCCTCTGATGATTGCCAAAGTCTCAGGGTTTGCTCTATGGACGCCAGGGAACACCATCGGCTGGGGGAGAACACCACCGGCCATGTAGAATGGTCACCGGCCACAATATTGATCCATCGGCCAACAATGATAGCCGGTCGACACTAAAGGTGGCCGGCCGGACAAAACTTCCTGCAGAAACTGATTTGACAGCAGCAGAGGGCAATACTTGGCATGGCAATGCATTTCAAGCAATGTATGCACCAATCACACCCCATATCATGTTTATGACTCAAAGGGACATGAGCCTTGGTTCTCGGACCACCAATCGCGCATTTCCATGCATGATGGCCCAAGAAGCCAAGTATGCATTTTTAATATGGAATGTAATGCACGTAATCAAGCCAAGGGGGGACTTAACCTCTATCATAAGCAATTCAAGAGGCCAAGTATGCATGCTAATGTAATGCAACCTAAGCATGTTAACTAGGCATGCGACATGGCAATGCAAAGAGGCATACAAAACATGCAAGGCATGAGACAATGCAAACAATAAGCATGCAAGGCTAACGTAGGCATTCAAGCATGCAAGCCAATATATGACTTCATTCAATCATGTAATTCCAAACATGCAACACACTCACCAATATGCTACAACATACAAGGAGCATATGCAACAAGCAAAGAGATAGAGTTAAACATGATTTAGGCAGCCCTAACTAGGCCTAAAACAGTGGCCAAAAACTCAAGAAATGGGACCAAACACACATGCAAGAATGCAAATGTTAATAGGCCAATACTTAAGCACATAAAGGCAACTTTTAAGCACACTTAAAAGAGGCAAACATGGACAAATGGCATGCATTAAACTCTGAAAATCATGCAAGATGGTGCCAAACCAAGCAAACAAGATAGGCTAAACATGCAACAATGGTCCAAAACTTTAAGGCTAACAAGCCAAAATGTAAAGGAGCTATACAATACATGGCAAGTATGACTCAAGCAATTTAAAACAGAGCTAAAGCATACAAAAACATGCATTAAAGCTTCACGAAGCTAGGCCCAAAACATGCTAGAACAAGGGCTTACAACCTAAGGCATGTTAAGGCCTAAACATGGCATTACAAGGCATGTATGCTAAGCAAGCATGGTGTACCAAAACCAACTAAAAATAGAGGCATATTATGACATAATAAGCACAAAAATCAGTTAAGGCATGGCCAACACACACTTAAACATGGTGCTCCCTCAAGAGGCAAAAATAGCCCTTTTCAAGGACAACAAGGAGAGGGGGTGGCCCTCTCCTTCCTAGGACCTCAAGGCACCATCCTCACCTCTGAAATCCCTCAAGATTTCAGTGGTGAGGAGGCCCAAACACTATGGTCTCGGAGCTCACACAAAATGGCACAAAACAAGGGCCAAACAAGGCTTAAGAGGGGTCAAACAACCCCAAAGCTTAAAACACTCTTAACAAACTATTTAGAGGCCTTAAAAATAGAATTTTTATGTGTTATACACAAAGCCAAAAAACAGTTGCAAGATAGGCAAAAGTAGAATGCAAAAATGGGGAATAAAAGGACAAACTTCTTACCCTTGAAGACTTTCTTCACAAATGAAGCTCCAGTAGCTTCTTGAGGTTGAAACCAGCTCCAAAACACTAAAAACAACCCTCAAGGGCCTCAGCTCCAAGAGATGGTGTGATGGTGTGTGTTTGTGAGCAAAAATGAGACAAAACACACACTATAGAGATAGGATATAAACCAAACCCTAACCCTAGAACTCAAACCCTAAAAATGGCTGTCTAAAATGTCTCCCTTTTTTTGTCCAACCTTTTACAAGAGAGAAGACCCTCTCTTTTATAGACAATTCTCTTGTAAAGCTTCCAAAGGAAGCTAATAAGAAGGAAATCCCTCCATACACGTGTATGGAGGGGATGGCAGTGCATGCTAGCTGCCAAAAAATATCTGCAAAAGCAGATACACAGTAGTCGGCCGGCCAAAAATGCATTTGACCAAAAAAAGATGGCCGGCCGGCCATCTGTAGTGCCGGCCGGCCAAACATTTGGCCGGTGGCCACAAAACACAGTCGGTGGCCTCAAGCCCTGGCCGGTGATGGGTGGGGATGGTCTACAAGCCCTACTCTGCCTCTCAAAGGCAAAACACAAGTGTTTGGTGCAAAACCAGACACAAAACAGTCGAGTCGAGAGATCCTGAGGAAAGACGCGTAGCCGAGACCTCCGGGAACTCAAGACGAACACAAACATGGATAATCACCGAGTGTTCAAGGGGTGACGTCCAAGTCTTGAGGACGGTCAAAAATGGGGTGTCTACAGTTGCCCCTCTTTGACAGAACTCGAAAGTCATAACAATGACGGGAGTGAATGTCAAAGCCCAGAGACAACCCATTTTTGACAAGACCGAAGACTTAGACAAACATGCAAGACAAACAAGATATGCGCCCAAAGGCAGGGGCAAAATGCAAGACGATGCACAGAGCCGGGTATAACTTATGATCATGCAAAGAAAGCTGTAACGAAGCACACATGCAACAGTTTTAAGCTAGCATACACCAAACTACACTACAATGCAGGAAGGATGTAAGAGAATTATGCGATTCTCAATACGTCTCACACGGAGGATACAATACCTGTCTGGTTCGTCTGGTTCCACCAGCCACAAATGAACCGTACATACAATATCGTGCTAGCAAAGAAAATAACTTAACAGGTACGATGTTATTAGCAACATGCATGATAATGCAAAAATGAATGCAAAATGATATGCAATATATACAAAACAATGTATAAACAATGCAAATGAAAATGCAATGCAATTGAAACAATGCAAACTATATGCAAAGCAATTGAATCATGATCCAATCATGAGCGGTTCAAAACCACACAAATGTCAAATAGATTGATGGAGGTAACAAGTCCGTCTACCATAGAACGATCAACTGAACTATGAGTAATGTAGACGGACACAAGAACGAGTATTGGGTGGAATGACATAAGTGGGGTAACGACCCGCTGGGGAAAGGACAATGATCCTAATGCCGGATGCAAAAATTACACTACAATGTAATATATGCGATGGATATGCTGGGAAAATGGCAATGGATATGGCACGCGGGCCAAACCAAATCTTGCCTAGGCAAGGCATGTACGCATACAAGCACTACAACAAAAAACATTTTTGGCAACGCTTTTTGGCAACCAAACAAAAATTTAGTTGCCAAAGATACATCATTGGCGACCGAATGGTTTTGGTCACTAAAACTAAACTTTTGGCGACGAATTTAAAATTTTGGTCACTATTGAGTTTGGCGCCAAGTGATTTTTTTGCGCGGGAGAGCTAAAATAATTTGGCGACCAAATTAATTTTTAGCGACGGAAATTTTTGTCGCTAATTATATGTCTTTGGTGACAAGCATGACTTGGTCACCGAAAATTTGAATAATATTTATGGCAACCACATTTATTTGGTTGCCAATAATTTATTTGCCTTTACCCTAATTTTTTATTGCCAAAAGTAAATGACTGAGTGACCATCACTTTTGTTCTCACTTTCTCACTCCATCTGAAAAGGCACACACAGGTCTCACTCCATCTGAAACGGCACACACAAGTTGCTCCAGGTAATGTCTTCTTCCCTTCTTCTTCTTCTTCTTCTTCTTCTTTTCTTCTTCTTCTCTCTCCCTCTCCCTCTCCCTCTCCCTCTCCCTCTTGCTCTGCTGCGTCGCCGAATCTGAAAGGCACCGAAGCTGTTGACAGCAGCGCTGCACGGCGGCAGATCGCATCCTCTTTTTGGGTCGATCCCCTCTTCTCTTCTCTATTTCTGATATGTTGAATGTAGTCCCTCTCCCTCTTACTTTCTCGAGCCGTCGAATGCCAACGGCACAACACCGCAGCAGCAGCAGCAACGCTAGGCAGCAGCAGCAACGCTGGGTAGCAGCAGCAGCACTGTTCGGCAGATCGATGTTCTCTTCACTGTTCGGCAGATCGATTTTTTGTTCGGCAGATCGATGTTCTCTTCTCTCGGCAGCGCTAATTTATTTTAGTTTTGATATGTATGATATCTGTTGTGTGACCTAGATGAACTATATATCTGGCGTGTCTTCAGGGATTGGACTGAAATCTAACCCACTGTTGTATAATAAATTGTTCTTTGAAATTAATTTGCAAGTTTTTTTTCTTTTTTGTTCAACTACCACAGATTGCCCATTTGATTTTATGACTAACAAGTAATACGCCATTGTTTTCAAACAGGGCATGATTCAAGATTACCTTCATTGTTTTCATTACCTTCATTTTTTTTCCTCATGGTGCATGAAACTGAATGATTCATGGATGCTGCTGCCATTCTTCTTGTGATTTTTGTCAATACATTGATTTTCATTCAATATATATATATATATATATATATATGTATTCGAGAACTACTTTTATTGATTGTAGTTTGTGAGAAAATATATATTATTTTATTATTATTTTTTTGTTGCCATGTGACAAAAAATATTTATGTTCTCCCATATATAACAATTGGATAGATAAATTCAAGAGAAATAAAATTTATTTAAATTAGTTTTAATTTTTCTTTACCCCTTCTGCTTTTTCTTTGGTCCAGTAGGAATAATATGAGGGGTTACTAAAAAAAAGAGTTGTCATATGAGGTGTAATGGGTGGAGAAGCTGTAGTAAGTTAAAAATAATTTCCAGTGTTTTGCTTTGTATATATGGTGCAATACATGCTTCAGTGTGACACACATGCCTTCTTATATTAAATTATTGAGACATGTTTGACAAAATCACCATCTCAAGGTAAATTTACCAACTGTTTGCAAGCTTTTAGGCCCATGATGAACACCGGGTAGGAAGTATCTAGTACATCCTCTTCTGTTAGTTCTCATCTGAGAGACAATCATGCTAAATTTTGGATATGTGCTGCTAATTTATGTGGTTCGTGCCTGCATTGACTCTTTGATTCTATGAATTACAGAATATTAAATTGAAGAAATTTAGTAGGACAAATAAGGTAGAAAATTAAAAAAAAAAAAATTGAAGACAGGACATGAGTATCCTTATATGTTATTTGACATTCATTTCATGCCCATAACACTCCATTAATTTCGTGTATAGTGCGATTTTAATTTAAACTTTGATTTATAGGTTATCGGTTAATGCATAGAGATAAAAAAGCTGCACTTGTTCGTTGGGGGCAATTACTACATCAGGTAATATTTGACTATTTGTTAAGGCTTTTTTAATTTATTTGGAGAATTTTGACATTTTTTTTTATATTAAATTTGTAGCTATTAGAGGATGCACTTATTGTATTATTAGTTTCTTTTTACTACTGTGAACGTATCATAACACATACGTACATAAAAATATGGAATCCTAATGTTTTGAGCATTCATGATATGACAAACAATTAGATGATCCAAGAAACTATGTGATATATAAATAAGATAAGACCAAATATGCTAATTAGGGGGTGGTTGTGTTTTGCTTAAAAATCTCAAGTCCATGTCTAACTCAAATAAATAAGTCAAATTGCTAAAATCACATCTATTAAAGAAATTGAATGAATTTGATTAGTTTTGTTTTGTTTTTTTTTTTTTTTTAACATGCTTTATAAAAAAAATAAAAAACTAGATGTGATTTCTATTCAATTTTTTCCCATCTAATCCATTCAACTAATCAATACTTTTTCACAGTTGAGGATTTCTTTTTTCTATTTTTAATTGTGAAACGAAATAGTTGGCTTTGTAGGTGACCAAATATGGATAAGAGTTGGATGTTACTTAAGAATAGGATGAGTTCCCAGTATCGAGATGGGGTGAAGGCTTTTGTTCAGTTCGCAATGTCAAATGTAAGGCCAAATGATAAGATTCGTTGTCCTTGTATGGACTGTTTGAATTGTGAACAACACACTAGTAAAATTGTGGAGTATCATTTGGTCGCGAAAGGCATGTCCCCTTCTTATAAGACTTGGGTGCATCACGAGGAATCTGTTCCCATTAATCAATCTCATGTATTGAATGATGACAACCACAATGACTACGGAAGTGTTGGGGATAGAATGGAAGAAGATACAGATGCAGATCAAGATGAATTCCTAAATTTGTTAGAAGATGTTTACATGGGGACTATCATGAATGATAATGAAAATGACGGGAATGAAGAGGATGATGACGATGATGTGGCTAATAATGTTGAAGAAGAGGATGTGCGCAACTTTGATAAATTGTTGAATGATGCTCAAAGAGAGTTGTACCCTGGGTGTCGTAAGTTTTCTGTTTTATCATTTGTTGTTAAGATGCTTCATGTAAAGGTGTTGAACAAGTGGAGCAATAAATCATTCAACATGTTGTTGGGGATATTAAATGACCTTTTACCGGTAAGTGATCAAGTGATTCCATGGACCCTTTATGAAGCCAAAAAATTCTTGCGTGACTTAGGCCTAGGATTATCCCAAGTGAGGTGGTTTTAGAAACAGTCAGTCGAGCACACGACGATGATGTTGATAATGAAGAGACATGTGATAATGAAGATGATTACTAAGAGCATTGTCACTATCTGAGAAGATGAGCTATATAGTCATTTTGATTGTAATATGGATTTTGACATGGAACTTTAAATTTTTATGTTTTGTGTGACACTATTGTTTAAGTGCCTTTCTTGTTTCAGTTTGAGCGTAATGATTATCCAAGAATATGTTTCAATGCATCTGTGTTTGTGTGTGGCCCTCTCTCTTGTTTTACTTATGTATTGATTTTATCATACGTCCATTGATATTAATGTAATTGCTTATTTTATATATGCTTCACACATGTAATAATTGAGTTGTTGTATAGATGGCAGGGCCTGGTAAAGTTAGAAGTGCAGCATCATCTAAAGTTGCTCTACTTACCCAGCAAGCTCCAGCTAGAGTTGCTGCCCCTACTCAACATGTACCATCTAACTTAACTCCATCTGCTCAAAGTGTACCATCTACAAATGCTCTATGTATCCAGGCTGCACCATCTACAAATGCAACTACTACTCAGGCTATACCATCTACAAATGCAACTACTACACAGGCTGCACCATCTACAAATGAAGCTAATACCCAAGCTACACTATCTACAATTAGTTCGCGTACCCGTTCTACACAGGTAAGGGGTCAGACTCGAGGCAAGAACATAGCGCGTCTCATAGCAAAAAATGGTGGCAAAAAACTTCCTGTTTGGGTCCCTGCAGATGCCAAGGTGCCAGTAGGGCCTTATGCCACTCCATTTGCAAATGAAGTTGGGTTACAAATAAGGATGGCTGCACCTATCATTGGCGTAAGTAAGTGGGATAAGATTGACGAGATTCATAAAGCCCCAATCATTCAGGCAGTTCGGGTACTTGTATTTGTTGATTTGTAAATAGTTAGATTATCACCATTACTTGCAGTTTAATATTAATAAAAGTATTCATATATTTGCAGGATAAATTTGAGATTGTTGATTATGATGAGGATGAAGAGGTTTGGAAAGCTATCAACAAGAAGTGTAAAACCCTTTACAAAAGTTGGCGTAACAAGATGAAAACACATTACTCGAAGTTGGTAGAAGCTGGTGTTGACCCTTACACTAAGCCTTACAAAGGGGTCGACCATGAGGCTTGGGTACACATGATTAATCATGTGTGGCTTAATAGTGATCATCAGGTAAAACTTCATAAGTTAAAGAATCATGTTTCAATTTCAATTTAATTTTACTAATCAATTACTTTTGTAGGAATTGGCTGAAAAAGGGAGGAATAGTCGATCGAAGTTACCATATAATCATACAATGGGCTCTAAGTCATTTCAAGCTGCAATGTATAGAGAGGTGATGCATTTAATATATTTAAAAGTGTGATTGAGTTAAATTTAATTATGTATACTTACTGTTAAATTGACGGAATTAGGGTACCGCAAAGGTTGACATTGTAGATTTCTACAAAGATTCCCATTGGAGCAAGAGAAAGGCGGATTGGATAGCCCCAATATGTGGTGAATTACATGTAAGTATGCCAATTAATATAGTTACATATTTCTGTAATTGGTTCTATTTGTTAAAGTTGTTTACAAATTGATAGGAAGCTTTGAAAAAGCGACATGAAGAGTCTTTGCAGCCTTGGGCAGTACCTTTGACTCAGGAGCAACTGTCAATTGAGGTTCTTGGAATGAGTAAATCGGGATACATAAAGGGCTTTGGAGTTGGTCGAAACCCATCCTCATCCAAATCTTCTGTTAGTACACAAGCACATGTTGAGGTGGTTTCGAGCCTGGAAAAACAAATAGAGTCATTGAAGAATTTGGCTGAGGTCCAGCAACAACAAATTGCAGCCCAGAACCTGGTAACACAAGAGCAAGCTAGCAAGATTGAAATGCAAAACAAAAGGTTTGAAGAGATTGAAAATTTTATGAGGATGTACAAGGATCGGGCAAACATGCAAGTTGGTGAAGAGGATTGTTCATCCGAGGAATTTTATTAATAGCTTGCTCTGTAAGTATACTTTTCAGAATTTAATTTTCATATCACTAAGACACGGACAGAGAGACCCATTTATTGGTATCCATCTTTGCTGGTTTTTGACTTTCATCTTGTTGCATTGTTAGCTTTGCCAATGAGCTACTAGTTGTTTTTGTTCTTTTCTATATCATGTGTATAGTAAATTGGGAATTGCCTGAAGCAACAAAATGGCCAAACTAGTGAGGCTGAATTTTCATGAATTTCCATTGTAGTAGTAGTTTTTTTGTTGTTGTTGTTGGAGTGTCAGTTAACTTATGTTGCATTCGGTGGGTTTGGGTGCCAAAACTTTGAATGAGTGCAAAGCATTCAAACACAATTCCTAAATCTCCTTTTGGGGAGTGATTGTAGATGCATGTGATAGATTAAAACTAACTTTATGAATAGTTTGATTCAAGAAATATGCATCAACAGTTAATCATACAAAATGCGTCAGCCAATACTTAGTGTGTTTCCCTCAATAACTTTATGTAGGCTGAAGTAGGAATATGTACAAATTTATAGAGATATTGCTTGTAATTAGTTCATATATGCCAAGTTTAACTAGTGAATCATGTGTTACTTTTTGATTTTGGTATTTTGAAATTTTGTAATTCATTGTAGGAAAATTTGCTCTCAATTTGTTCATCTATAATGTGAAACCAATGTTTTTAGACCAGGACCTTTATTATTAACATTTTAACATTATAATTTTTTTTTTCATATGTTTGACAGATTGGCAATGGATGGAATATAGTTCGGGGAGCATCAAAGGATTACATTTTCAATTTTTGGATATATTTTGTCATAGATTTTTGTTATGAATTTGTAAGCTTAGAAGGTTTTTGGGCATTACATGTTTCAAGTTTGGGATTGTAAGAGATTTGTACTTAAATTGGATGTTTTGGATTTGATATGTTGTTTATATTTAATATGGTACTACTTTCGAATTAAGTTTATATTTTGAATGCTTTGCACAAGTGTGTTAATTTGAATTATATTTTGCTTATGTTTATAGGTTTATGAATTATGTATTAAACAGGGAAATTGTAAAAAAAAAATTATAAATAATGAATTTTTGGTGACAGGTTTTTTTAGTTGTAAATTTACTTTTGGTGACATTTTATTTTTGTTACTGAAAGTATGTAAATTTTTTAGCGACCCAAAACTTGATTGGTCACCAAAAGTTTTAACATTCAACAACCAATTCTTTTAGTCACTGAAAGATATTTTTAGCGACGCATTTATATGTCGCTGAAACTTAACATGTCACTAGCTGAAGGCTAATTTTAGTGACTAAATGTTAATTTATGGCGACGAAATTTTAGTCTTTTGGCGACGGAAATATTTGGTCGCCAATTTATTTATAAAGGCAACCAAAATTGATTTGGTCGCCGAAGCACTTAGTGACAGGGCTTCAGCGACCAATTTTGTTCATGTCGCGGATACTTTTTTTGGTGACTAAAAAACAGGTCGCTAAAAGTGTTTTTTGTTGTAGTGAAGCCGCGGTTAACATAGAACGGTCTACTGAACTATGTTTTGACACGAGAAGTATGGGCACATACCAGACCAAGCTCAACATGGAAAGGCGCAAGCCATAGATGGAAGGTGATGCAGTGAATGCATGCAATCTACGATGCAATATCTACAAGTATGCAATGCAACGGATATGGCACGCGGACCAAACCAAATCTTGCCTAGGAAAGGCATGTACACATACAAGCTGCGGCTAACATAGAACGGTCTACTGAACTATGTTTTGGCGTGAAAAGTATGGGCACATACCAGACCAAGCTCAACATGGAAAGGCGCAAGCCATAGATGGAAGGGATGCAATGAATGCATGCAAGCTACAATGCAATATCTACAAATATGCAATGCAATGGAAATGGATACAATGGATATGCATGACAATGCATGTTTACTTTCTACGATGCATGACAATGCAATATTTACCATGTATGCATGACAATGCTCTATTTACAATGAATACACTACATATACATGTTTTTTTTTTGTTTTTGTTTTTGAAAATGCAAATGATGCATGAAATGCATGTTGCATGAAATGCACGACAACGCATGGATTTCTAATGCGCGACGACGCGCGGTTTAAGATGCATGAAAATGCATGAACTGTGCACATCAATGCACCAAAGGTCTTGCACCTTCCAAGGATTTAAGGTCTCTTAGACCGTCTGCTGGGGAAATGCATAATAATACAAGTGAACTTGGAGTGCGTGACAACGCGTGACTTTGAAATGCATGACAATGCATGTGAATTTGAAATGCATGACAATGCAACCAGGTGGTTTTAAGGTCTCGCTAGACCAAGCGGGTTTAAGGTCTCGCCAGACCGGGCGTGTTTAAGGTCTCGTCCGACCGAGCGTATTTAAGGTCTCGCCAGACCAATGTACTGGGGAGGAATGCATGACGATGCAAATTGCACACGTTACGATACGTATAAACATGCATAGCGATGCAAAGGATGACGTGTGCTACAACGCACGAGGTGTGTTCATAACAATGCGAGAGAGGGATGCATGACAATGCAACCGAGCAGATTTAAGGTCTCGCCAGACCATGCGTGTTTAAGGTCTCGTCCGACCGAGCGTATTTAAGGTCTCGCCAGACCAATGTACTGGGGAGGAATGCATGACGATGCAAATTGTGCACGTTACGATACGTATAAACATGTATAGCGATGCAAGGGATGACGTGTGCTATAACGCACGAGGTGTGTTCATAACAATGCGAGAGAGGGATGCATGACAATGCAACCGAGCGTATTTAAGGTCTCGCCAGACCAATGTACTGGATGTATGGTGTGATGCACGAATAACGCCATTGAATGCACGCCAAATGCAATGAGATGCGCAAAATGGCGCGATGCAATGCACCAAACAGTGCGATGAACGCATGCAACGCACACGGGGCAACTTTTGAATCCCGTAAAAGACAAAAGGATACCAAAAAGGATACACCTTGCACATATTTGAGTGCCACGCACAGAAGGCACGGTCTGAGGTCGAAACGGAGGCCGGTTGAGCTTCGGAAATGCACTGTTCTTGCACTATCTTGAGAAATGAAGGCCCCAAACCACAGATATGACCCAAACAAGATTGTAGGAGGCTCACCGGCTGGAAGGGAGAGCCACCGGCCATCCACCGACCACAGAAAAATACCACCGGCCAAACATTTGGCCGACCGGCCAAAAATGTAGCCGACCGGCCAAAAATGCCTAGTTCGGGGCAGTTTTGACTTTTCGCCTCGGGTCTTTTAAAATAGGGTTCCAAACCCTATTTTACACATCCTCCTTAGCCGAAATTAGATTCCCTCTCTCTCTAGAGCATTTTTCTCTCTTCTTTTCTCCGTTTCTTTGCGTTTCACGCCCGTTTCGTCGTTCGATTCGCGTATACCTTCACATTTCGAACACTTTGAACTGAACATTTCTTTGTTTCGGTGTTCCTTTCACTATTTTCACTTTTTGGGGTTTGTTCCCCTTGAGTTTCTCTCGACTTCCGTGCCTTTTTCACTTCCCGGCTTCTCGGGCCACTTTTCACCCTCTCGGGTTGACTTTTCGGTTGACTTTCCACATTTTCACCCGGTTTTCCCTTTTCCGGCTATTTTCTCACCACTTTTGTCATGGCTAACGATATTCCACGGAGCGGGACTCCCCCGGATCACGAGATGGATCCCAGGGCTGAGCTCCTCCCTTTGAGCGTCCGCCCATTCGACCCGGCGACCTACCGGCCAGCGATTCATGTACTGCCCCCGGATAGACTTCGCCAGTTTCGGAGTTTCGACAGAGCGATGCCACCAGAGCTCCTCCTGCGTGAACCTACCTCTCATCTGTCATTTGGCGCTTCCGAGGTAACATTCCTTCCTCTGCTTTACTTTCCGCAATGTAGAACACAAAACTGCCGTAGTTGATTCTGTCCTTTAACTGATTTAACTCAGATACACTGATACACTATACATTGTAGTTGATCGCAACCAAACTTATAACTGAAACCTGTTTAAGACTGACACGTGCACACACACTGCGTTGGCTCTGAATCATTCAAACGCACTGACACAGTACACACGGCATACACTGTAGTTTATTGCAATCATACCGATACCTGATATTTGTTTGGATCGAAAAACACGCACACATGCTATATTCGCACTGAACCACTCAAACACGCTGACGCATCACACGCTGTAGTTCACTGTAAGCACACCGGCACTTGGCATTTGTCTGAATCTAAAAAACTTGCACACATGCTATGTCTGTATCAATTCTGAATGCCTTTCAAAATTAGTATATTTAGTATTTGCTTCGCAATTGTGTACTTGGAAACAGGGAGATTCCCATACCATCCGCGGGTATGGGAATATCGCCGCTCGAGACTGGTACGCAGAGTTACCTGAGGCGGTTCGCCATATTGTCGATCAGGCCGGTTTCGGCGCTTTCTGCAGAGGATTGTCTAGACTTACCGCGAGCAGGCCTCTCCTCGCTGCTCTGGCGGAGAGGTAGTGGGACACCACTGACTCGTTCCATCTTTCTGCGGCGGGAGACATGACGATGACTCCCTATGATTTCTCGATGCTCACAGGCATCGGGGTAGGGGGTGATCCGATCCCCTTCGACACTGATATGGACGAGTGGACCGCTGCTCAGATTCATCTGCTCGACGAGGCACCACCTCTCGCCCGTCCAGGCTTTGTTCGTTATTCCTGGTTTGAGGTCCAGTTCCGGGTCCAGCCAGATTTGGTTAAGGAGGCTCTGATGACTCAGGAGGCCGTGGAGAGATATACGCGCGGCTTTTTGATGTTCCTGCTGGGGACGACTATTTTCGCCGATCGGGCGAACACCGTGCCCCTTTGTCTACTCAGCGCCTTAGTGGACGTTACTCAGATCCTGCACTACGACTGGGGTGGCGTTGCTCTGGCTACACTTTATGGATACATGAGCTCAGCTTCCCGTGGCAGCGGACAGTTGCTCGGGGGCTACTGGCGTGCTTGGGAGGTACGTTCTTTTTCTGTTTTTCGTTTTTGCTATTCTATTTTCTGTACTTTGTACACTGCACACACTGTGGTCTGCTTCACACTGACTGTATTCTGTACACACGGCACACACCTGTACTCTGCTTTATACTGACGGTATTCTGTACACACGACACACACCTGTACTCTGCTTTCTGCACAATACACTGCACAATACACGGCTCTGTTATTTCTGCTTTATTCTGTACCCTGCTTTATCTGATGAGCATACTGGTATTTACTTTGCAGTTGTGGGTCTACGCCTACTTTCCCAGACTAGCTCCAGTGCCAGACGCGGAGACCCCTCTCGTCGTCCCGTTCTCGCGACGCTTCGACGGGAGATGCGTGCGGAGGCCACGGGAGACGTTTAGCTTCTTCTGCCGCTACTTGGACACCATCACTTCCGCAGAGGTATGTTTTACTTGTAGTTCATTTAAGCTTCGCTTCACACTGTACTTTCAACAGTAGTAGATAAAAATCTGTATTTCATTTTCAGATCACTTGTCAGCCTTGGGCTCCGTTGCCAGCCGTGATGCGGGATCGATTTGCCGACGCTGAGGAGACCTCGCATTTCTGGATTCTGCTGGAGGGCCCGATCTGTCGGGCTTGGTACCTAGGTGAGCGTTTCCTACGCCAGACCCTAGGGTTACCTGAGCAGATAGTTCCGGTTCACCCTCCGGAGGACATGAGGGAGACCGAGAGGTTTACTGCCGAGCAGATGGCCGAGTACACCATTGGCTGGGAGGCGATCCGCTTCAGAGGCATCGGTGATTATAGAGAGTACGTGCAGATGTACATCATGCGGGCTCTGAGCGGTGGCCGTCGAGCTGAGGGAGAGAGACCCGTGGCGCCAGTAGCTAGGGCAGGAGCGGGAGTTGGAGCTGGAGCATCGAGGAGGGCCCGGGTTCGTGGCAGGGGCGGAGGTCAGAGAGGGCGAGGGGCTAGTTGGTCCGCACTGCCTACGACGATGACATGCAGAGAGCAGGGTGGGGCGACCTACCAGATCCCCTTTGCCCTTCCTCCGGCTGATCACGAGTTGGTCGGTGTCCCCGACTTGCCTCCGATATGTACTATTGCATTTCGCATCTTGCATTGTCATTTCATTTTCAGTTTATTTCTTCTATATTTCGCAGAACACTGATGCATCTAATACTTTTGCAGGCTTCCTCCGAGTACACCCGGCAGTCCTTGGAGCTGAATGCCTCCATGATGGGGATGTTGCAGCAGACTTTTGACCTTCTGGCCCTCTACAGTATTCCGGTATGTTCTTCAACCACAGTCTCAAACCATACATAAACTGCTTCACATAATCCGATGCACAACACAACACTTGACACACTGATCTCACAGTATTCATACACTGTATGCTGTACTGCATTCTGCACTGATAACTGCTCACGGCATTCACACTCTGTACTCATACACTGCATTCTGCACTGATAAACTGTTCACCGCATACACACACTGTATTCTGCACTGATAAACTGTTCACGGTATACTGATGTATTTGCCTTTTGTACTTTTCAGCCTCCCTTCCAGATTCCCACTGTAGGAGGTGCTCCAGCTGGACCTTCCGCTCCTGTCCGAGGGAGAGATGAGGAGGGCAGAGTATTTCCCCGCACCAAGGCGGGGCGCACTCATGTTGGGAGTAGCTCCCGGGTGCCAGTTCCGGATGATGACGAGGAGTCGTCCGAGGCGGAGACAGAGGCGGAGGCAGAGTCATCGGGGGAGGAGACCGGAGATGGCTCGGACTTGAGCTCGGATGACGGCACTGATGATGCTCCTGGACCTTCGTCCAGGAAGAGGACTAGGACGGACTGATAGCCCTCGGAGCCACTTTTGACATTTGATACAGATTTTTGCTGTTATTCTTCTTTTGTACTTTTTTCTTTTGTTGGTAGCTAGGATACTTTGTACTGCCGCGGGCAGGTTTTTGTTTCCAAAACTATGTATTTGAAAAGATGATGAAATGAAACAAACTTTTTGTCTAAAAGTTGTTACATTTGTATATCTCATGCATTGCATCGCATTACATCATGTCATATCATATTACACCTCAATGTAAATGAAATTGATCTGTTGTCTGAAAATTGAGCACTTGCACTGTAATTATTAGATAACGAACCGGCTAACAGCAAAACAACCCAAGCAACATACCGCTTAATTCTGAACACACGGCCCTTTCTCCACTGGGGACTAATCTGCATACAGCCCGTAACACAGTACTCGGTTCATTCTGCACACAGCAAACCCTGAACAAACAGCCCAATCTGGCAAGACGGACTACAAAAGTTGAAACGGTTGAAGTTGAAACACACTTGGATGCCCCAAATTTTCCCTTTTCTTCTTTTGCTTCGCATAAAATGTAAAGAATGGCACAGCACTCTGAGCATAAACGATTTTAACTTCTGAAAAAGGTTTTTTTTTTCGACCGAGGTATTGAGCCTAAAACTGAACACAGCAGGAAAGACTCAAACAAAAGGTGCGCGACCTGGACACAACGAGACACACTCGGAAAAGACTCAAAAACAAAAGTTGAGGTAAACAAAACAAAAGACACGACACACGGACGTGTTTAAAAAACAAAAGACCTCAGATCTCGAGGAGCCAGTTCTTTCGGGTATGATTCCCACCATTTCTGACTTGTGTTTCTCACGTCACTCGACTCTCAAGCTCGTTTTCTCACAAGACCCTTTTCCTCACTTTTCTCTCGACTTACACCTCTCTATTCTTTATTCTCTCATTTTTCATCCCTCCCCAGGGTGATTGTTAGACGAATAGGAAGTTGTGGGTTCACCCACAGCACTGTTAGCTCGCGGCTATTTCCTCCGGTGACGTCCAGTTGAAATTCCAGATAGGGAAAGCTTCTTCCGGCGGATAGGGTGCCTTTCTGGCAAGCATGTTAACGGCGGGGGGAAAGACAAAACACCTGACTCGATTGCGCCCCTAGTTCATCACTTTGACCATTTTTTGTTTTCTTCCTAAAACAGTTTTGACCAAAATGAGAGTCGGATTAACATACTTGTTCAATTTCTGATTTGAAAATCCTGCAAGTCAAGCTGTGAGCACTGAAAATTTTCCTTTTTGGGTCCAAGAAAATGGTCCGGTTTTGGAAAATGAAACAGTTTTCAAGAAAATAGTCAACCTCAGTAAAAATTTTCAAAAACTATTTTTGCAAACAATCAATGCTCGACGAGCACGGAACTTACCCTCGAGATGCGCAATCTCGGATCGGAGGCAATGGAAAATTGCCCCTTGCTTAAAGGGGGTACATGGCAACGGAAAGTTGCCCCTGGTTTGGACGGCAACTCAGGGCAACTTATGGCAATGCATGGCAACGGAAAGTTGCTCCTTGTCTGGATGATGCCGCAGCATTTTGTAAACGGTATTTATCAATGACAACTGAACTCCGAAGACGATGGTCTAAACCAATATATGGACACAGTCACTGTAAGAGCAATGGTGGTAGGACTTCAAGAGAAAGTTGACTGCGTAGTTCCGGTTGTCACAACCAAACTATCAGATTCAGAGGAGGCAAAGGTGATCAAAACCATGACATGGACTGAGACGCTATGAGAGCGTTAGGGGCTTGACTTCAGGATGAAGTTGCCTACGTATCCCAAACATGGGAATCAAGCCTTACGTAGTTCCGGTTAAGGTACACTCGGGTATTAACCTTCACTTTTAGGCTCTAACTTTTGCCAAGGTGCCCGATGCGGGTTTTCGACCTTGCGAGCTTCTTTTCTTTTTTTCTTCATTCTTTTTCATTTCTTTTCTTCCTTTTTTTTTTCTTTTCTTTTTTTTTTCAATTTTTCAATTTTCGCATTTCTTTTTTTTTTTTTTCATTTCTTTTTGCATTTTTTCTTTTTTTGTTGTTTTCTTGTTCTTTTCTTGCTCTAACTTTTGCCTGGGTCGCCCTTCCGGGTTTTCGGCCCAGCGAGCCTCTCAAAGGGTAAAAGTGTAACAAGTCCATGCCAAATGGTTTTGAAATTGAAGCCCTCTATATCCAGGAGAGTGACTACTGTGTTGATTTTGCAGAAGAATCCATCACGGTTGCTTCACGAGCTTTTTCCAGTGAGATCTGACCTTCTTGATCTGATTTTGGTGCCTCTTGCTCGAGGGCAGCTTCAAATTGGGCCACATGGGCCTTACATGGCGGTTGCGGTTGACTGTTAAACGCTCTGAATTCAAGTTCGTGGTTTGAAAGTGAGGGGTCGAGTCTCGCGGCTGAGAGCGATCCTAAGCTGCACAATCTCAAGAGCGATTCCACGCAGGTCTTCGCAGGACTGCGCAAAACATTTTGTTTTTGAAAGTTTTTAGGAAAGCGA